>JAQHUG010000023.1:9883907-9904093 GCA_028555095.1 Dicrostonyx torquatus | reverse complement strand
AATTCTGTGATAGGAAAGGCTCAGGGAGAGCCACCATGAAGCCGCCAGGGTAATTTTCCCGGTAAACCCACTACCTCGTGGTGACTTACAGACTATTAAAAATGGGTTGAAATAAGATGTAAGAGTTAGCCAATAGAGGCTAGAACTAATGGCCAGGCAGTGTGTTAAATGAATCCAGTTTGTGTATAATTATTTCGGGTATAAGCTAGCCCGCAGCCGGGAGCCAGGGAACACGGCCTGCTCCTTGGCAGGGACACAGCCGCTCCTCATTACTACGACTGCCAGTGATATAAACTTTTTAAAACATCAGTTTCATCACTTAGGGAAGCAAATTATATTGGCCAAAGGTTACCCTAAGAGAAGACACAAACTGCAATGTGCTTATCAATCAACTGAGATCTAATTAGGATACAGATCTGGAATTAGTAGTTTTTTTGGGTTTTTGTTTGTTTGTTTGTTTTTGGTTTTTCGAGACAGGGTTTCTCTGTAGCTTTTGGAGCCTGTCCTGGAACTAGCTCTTGTAGACCAGGTTGGCCTCGAACTCACAAAGATCCGCCTGTCTCTGCCTCCCAAGTGCTTGGATTAAAGGCGTGCACCACCACCGCCCAGCTGGAATTAGTAGTTTTAGAGGGATCTAAGATTGGCCATATCTGGGTGCCATGCTTTACCAATGCTGCTGGGTTCTGGACCACACTTTGAGAAACAACAGTGAATAACATCTGCATAGTCTTTTTAGCATCATAATGAACACTGAAGGGGGCAGAAAAGGCTAGGTGTGGTAGCTGTAACCCCAGCCCTTAGGAGGCTAAGGCAAAAGAAATTCTGAGTTCAGATTAGCATAGTCTACATACTGAACCCTGTCAAAAATCAAACAAAACAACAATAAAAAAAAATAAAAAGCAGAAAAAAAGAAATGATCTTATACCACAAACATTTTTCTTTCTCTTACAAAAATCCACTTTGGCACCAGCAATATGTCTAATTGAGCAGAGATATCCAACACAAACCTGATCTGAGTTCAAGTCAATTCTCAGGAACCACAGGATGGAAAGAAAGACAATTCCTTCAAACTACTCGCTGACCTCCACCATCACACTGGGGTGTGTACACAACCATGCATGGCGTGTGTGTGTGCATGCATACACACAGAATCTAACTTTAACAATCATTAAAAAGAAAAAAACCAATTACATTAAATTCCAAAATACTCATACACTTTAACAGTGAGGTGTTGGGGACCGTAGACCCCCAGACCCTGAATTTCCTGTGACCCCTGACTGCCAGAGTAAACAACTTTTTTTCCTGTGCTTGCAGCTGCTCTGAGCACAAGACCCTCAGGAGCTCCTGATGACAGGGGAGTGGTTTCTGGTGGGCTTGCAGCTGAGAGTTACATGGAAGGAGACCCTATATAAGCTGCCCTGGAACACAATAAAGGGCATTCGGGGCATTCTTGGCCTTGCCCTTCTCTGTGTATGTGTTTCCATCTCAGCCCCTTGCCCATACCGTAGCGCATAGAGCAGGCATTGTGCTACAGGGAGGCCTACATTCCTATTTAAGTCCACCTAACTAAACCAAATCAAAGACTGAAACTTCAAGTCTATTTTATATTAGAGAATCATGACTTCGCCATAGTTTGTTTTGTAGTTCTAAGAGTCAGAATATGAGTCTTATCCATGATAGGCAAGTACCTTAGGGCTGGGAGTGACCATTATTAGCAGAGTACTGACTCCAAAGCTGCAAGAAACCCTGTCTCGAAAAACCAAAAAAAAAAAAAAACAACAACAACAAAAAAAAAACCCTGTCTCAGAAAAAATAAAATTCCCAGTACATAAGAGGTGGAAGAAAGAAGATTAAAAAAAAAAAAAAAAAGTTGGCCAGGCAGTGGTGGGGCATGCCTTTAATCCCAGCACTCAGGAGGCAGAGGCAGGTAGAGCTCTGTGAGTTTGAGGCCAGCCTGGTGGTCTACAGACTAAGTTCCAGGACAGGCTCCAAAGACACACAGAGAAACCCGGTCAGAAAGAGAAAGAAGACAATTGTTCCAGGCCAGCCTCCTCTACACAGTAAGTTTTGAGCCAACCAGGATTACATATAGCAATTCCCTGTGAAAGAAAGAAATAAGAAGGGGGGGAAGCAAACAAGCAAGCAATCAGGCATGGCTGCGCTCCCCTGTAACCCAACAACTTGCGAGGTGGAAACAGTAATCCAGGGTTCAAGGCCATCTTCATCTACATAATGAGTTCAAAGTAGTATTGGCAACATAAAACTGTTTTTTTTTTTTTTTTTTTGGTTTTCAAGATAGGGTTTCACTGTAGTTTTAGAGCCTGTCCTGGACCTAGCTCTTGTAGACTAGGCTGGCCTCTAATACAAAAAGATCCACCTGCGTCTGCCTCCCAAGTGCTGGGATTAAAGGCGTGCACCACCACCACCGGACATGAAACTCTTTCTAAATAAACAATACAAGTATTTTAAAAATAAGCTAGAAAAATATTTGATTCATGATATTACTAATGTATTTCATAAAGCAAAATCATTTATCAAAACAAAACTGGCCAGTGAAATGGTTCAGTGGGTAAAGGCACTTGCTACCAAGCCTGAGGACCTGAGTTTTATCCCCAGGACTCACATGGTAGGGATAACTGAGCCCCCTGACACTGAGGCATGAGTGAATTAAAGAAATATTTTTTTAAGTTAATTAAGAACAAATACAGTCGTCAGTAGTGACGAACACCTTTAATTCCAGACAGGTGGATCTCTGTGAGTTCAAGGCCAACCTGGCCTACAGAACAAGTTCCAGGACAGGCTCCAAAGCTACAGAGAAATCCTGTCTCAGAAAACAATAACAAAAACAAAAACAAAAAAAAGAACAAACAAGCTGTGTGATGGCGTAGCTCTAGGAGGCAAAGGCAGGCAGACCTCTGAGTTCGAGGCCAGCCTGGTCTAGAGAGTGAGTTCCAGAGCAGCCAGGGCTACAGAGAAACCCATTCTTGAAAAAAACAAAAACAAAAAAAAGAACAAACAAGCTGTGTGATGGCGTAGCTCTAGGAGGCAAAGGCAGGCAGACCTCTGAGTTCGAGGCCAGCCTGGTCTAGAGAGTGAGTTCCAGAGCAGCCAGGGCTACAGAGAAACCCATTCTTGAAAAAAACAAAAACAAAAAAAAAAAATGAACAAACATAAAAAAATGTTAATTCTTCTATATTTCTGTAATATAAAGGTAAACCATTTGGCATATTTTAATATGTTAAAATTTAGAATTTAATAGTATTTTAGGATCTCATACAATGTGTTTGCTTTGAATAACTGGAGTTAAAGATGGTTGTGAGCGCCAGGCAATGGCGCACGCCTTTAATCCCAGCACTCGGGAGGCAGCGGCAGGCGGATCTTTGTGAGTTCGAGACCAGCCTGGTCTACAAGAGCTAGTTCCAGCGCAGGCTCCAAAGCCACAGAGAAACCCTGTCTCGAAAAAACAAAAACAAAAACAAAACAAAAAAAAAGATGGTTGTGAGCCACCGTGTTGATGCTAGGAACTGAACCCAGCACCCTCTGGAAGAGCAGCACTGAGCCATCTCTCCAGCCCCATTACTTATGTTTAGTTCTGTGTTTGAGGGAAGTGAGGATGAGTGTACTCCATGTCTTGCAGGTGGCCACAAGAGCCAAGAAAGCAATGATAGCTTAGAGCTAAGCTAGAATAATAGGCAGTTGTAAGCATACCAGGTCCTCTGGAAGAGCAGGAAGTGCTCTTAACCACTACCCTATAAATTTTAAGCAAGGGCTTTACATGGATTTCATTATTCCTACCTTCTAAATATTTGGAGAGTTTCTCCAGTCGGACTGGCATGTGAAAGTAAAAGAGAAAATTAGACACATAGGTATTAGTGCATGCATACTGTATCAGCTGCTGAGGTAAGGAAAAAAAAAAGTAAAACAGAGCTGAACATTACACATGCATATAATCCCAGAATATGGGTGAATGAGGCAGGAAGAGGATGAATTCAAGGCCAGCCTGGCCTGACCTTGTACACAAGACCATGTCTTGAAAAGAAACATAAGACTGTCTAACCTGAGGTCAAGTCAGAACTCTTGCCACTCTTTTTGTCTTCTACAATTTCATAAAATGGACCGATAACATGCAGTAATTCTTCAACTTTCTCAGTCATGGGCATAGTTTCAAGAATCTGTAAAAAGAAAGAAATACTGTAAAATCACCAACTATTAACCTGGTCAGTAGTTGTACAAAATCTACTATTCCCAGTTTGTCAATCATTTGCAGATTTGAAGTTCATTACCAAACTTCTCAAAGGGACTATATTAGTTATATAATGAACATTGACTAATTTTTTTCAATCATACTAAAGATGTATATACTAATGATCTAAAAGCGTTCTCGGAGCTGACTGAGCTGTTAGTTACAGAAAACTTAATATTCCTAAAAAGGATCCAGGTTGGGTTCCCAGCACCCACATGGAGGCTAACAGCCATCTGTAGCTCCACTTTTGACCTCTGAGAGCTCCTATATCCACGTGGTCCACATATTCTCAGGCACATACACATAAATTAAAATAACCTTTTTTATTTAAAAAAGTTTCATTTGAAGACGATTTTACATAGACTTCAGGTGAAAAGATTATCTATGTAATAATTTTAAGTTCTATATTAAAATCTGGGGTTTATTAAAAAACAGAAAACAGTAGAGCTAGAATAAAATTATATCTGTCATTTGATGGCAAGGACGTTTCTAAGAGAACATAAAGATAAAGCAGGAATTGATAAACTCTTTGATACCTTCAAGACTATGAGACAATTTAGAATCATTCATTTGTTGTTTTGGGGTTTGGGTGTTTGTGTTTTTGTTTGGGGGGGCAGGATCTCACTGTGTATCCCTGGCTGTCCTTGGAACTCCCTGTATAGTCCAGGCTGATCTTGAATTCATAGAGACCCTCTAGCCACAGCCTCCAAAGGGTTGGGATTAAAGATGTACTTGACCATGTCCTGCTGAGACTGGGTCTTATTGTAGCCCAAGCTGGCCTTAACTCCTAGCAATCCTCCTGCTCACAGTCCAGGTTGCTGGAATTATAAGCACAAGTCAGCACTCTCAGCTCCCTTTCTTACTATAAACTGGCTAAACCATTACTTAATAAAACTGGATATGAAAAAATGGATAAATATTAATGTCAGTTCAATTTTATATTGAATTATAGAAACATATCCTGAAAGTTATACACTATTTGAGGTAAGAAAGAGGTCAGCAAGATGACTCAGTAAGTAAAGACACTTGCTGCCAACCAGACAACCTGAGGCTAACCCTTGGACCCCACAGTAGAAAGAGAGAACCAAGTTCTACAAGCTGCCCTGAGTATCACACATGCACTATGACACACATAAAATAACTAAGTATAACTTGATCACCTTGATCAACTCAGTGTAACTTTTTTTTTTCAAGACAGGGTTTCTCTGTAGCTTTGGAGCCAGTCCTGGAACTAGCTCTTGTAGACCAGGCTGGACTCGAACTTGTAGAGATCCACCTGCCTCTGCCTCCCGAGTGCTGGGATTAAAGGTGTGCGCCACCACCGCCCCGGCCCTAAGTGTAACTTTTTAACAAGAAAGAATTATCAAACCACAGTGGCTTTTGAAGGGTTCCTTTGTTTCTGCACTACTGATACAGATAACAGCTTAAAAAAAAAAATGAACTCTACCCTCTGTTCTAAAGTCCACTAAAGACAGTTGTGAAAATGTAACAAAGGGCATACAATGAGTAGCACAGACAATATGAAAAAGAAACAGCAAAATATTCTGGATTTTCCAAATAAAAATTATTAAAAATCCTCTGGGGGAGGGAGACTAACTCCCTTATTACAGACTTTCTTTATGTTCAAAAGCAGTTCCTTTAAGATCATTAGAAAGGGCTGGGCATGTAGTCAGTCAATATACTTGGCTTACATGCAGGAAGCCATGGGGGTCTATTTCCAACACCACATAAAACTGGGCTGAGTGGTACTTGTCCATAATTCCAGCACTCAGGAAGTAGAGGCAAAGTAACCAGGTCATCTCTGCTACAGATAACTCTGAGGCTGCTTAAGGCCTTGTCTCAAAAAAAAAAAAAAAAAAAAACTAGAGATACTGGACATACAGTTCAATAGTAGAGTAGCTGATTGGCATGGATTCAACCCCAACTACCGTCACACAAAAACAGTAAATTCAAGATGTTTTGAATACTTTTATTCTGTACTATGAATTATTTCCCCTACCTTTTTCATTTCTTCAACATATGCAATCATGGCTTCTTCTTTAGTCATATCACCCAATGAACTCCAAGCATCCCTAGAAATGAAAATATAAAAGTAAAAACAAAAGATACTTCATTTTTGAGCTATGAATGGTAGCTCATGCCCGAACCCATTAAATAATAAAGTTATGTTAACTGCAGGAAAAAGGATACAACTAGAGAAAATCATATGAAATGAATTAAATTGATCTCAGAAAACATCATGTTTTCTCCCACTTACTGATCTTACACTTCCCACACAAAATCATGTCTACTGATGACGTGAGAGTGGAGTGCGGTGGAGGGACCAGGGAGCTAATGGAGGAAAGGGGAGAGGGGCTGGAGAGATGGCTCAGTGGTTAAGAGAACTGACTGCTCTTCCAGAGTCCCAGGTTCAATTCCTAGCACCCACGTGACAGCTCACAACTGTAATTCTAGTTGCAGGGAACATGACATCCATGGCAAAACACCAACGCACATAAAATAAAAATTAATTAATTAATTAAAAAGAAAGAACAGGAAGGAGAAAGAAAGGGTAGTCAAGTATGGGAGGAATGTGCTCAAAGTATACTGCATACAAATGGCCTTTTATAACCTTTTATAATAATTTTTAAAAATATAAAATAAGAAGATTTTAAACATTAAGCATTTGACACATTCACATAAGTGTAGACCACATAAGATTATAAACTATTCTTAAATATTTCCTAAGAACCCTTTAAAAGGTTTTAAGGATTTTAAAAAATTTATTTGCACCGGGTGGTGGTGACACACACCTTTAATCCCAGCACTCGGGAAGCGGAGGCAGGCAGATCTCAAGATCAACACCAGCCTGGTCTACAAAGTGAGCTCCAGGACAGCCAGGACTAGTACACAGAAAAATCCTATCTCAAAAAACAAAAAAAACAAAACTTGATTTGCATGAGTGTATGTTTGCAGGAGTTTATGTGTACCATTGTGTGTAGGAACTTACAGAAGCCAGAGAGGTTGTCAGATTCCCTGGAACAGGAGTTACAGGCAGTTGTGAGCCACCACATGGGTAGGAAACTAAACCTAGGTCCTCTGCAAAAGTAAGTACACTTAACTACTGAGCCCTGTCTCCATCCAGCCCCAAAGATCTAGCTTATTTTTTTACTTTTTGTACAGATGTATGTGAGCCTGAGTATATGTATGTGTGTCATTTGCAGGCAACTGCTCTGATAGGTCAGAAGGGGCATCAGATCCCCTGGAACACCCAATGTGGGCGCTACCTTAGTCTCAAAGCAAACCCAAGACCTCTGCAAGAGTACCAAGTGCTCTTAACCACTGAGCCATCTCTCCAGCCTTAGAAAAGTTTTCATGTCATAGGAACTGTGAAAGCCATGTTGTAGAGAAATAGACGTTTTGGTTAAAATTTTCCTATTAATTTAAATGTATAACTAATTTATATACTAAAAATAAAGATGAAATAGGACTGAGGATGTAGTTCAGTTGGTAAAAAAAAAATTTGCCTAGCAGGCACAAGACCCTGGGTTCAATCCCTAGCATGAAATAAAGTAGGTATTGTAATCTTGCCTATAACCTCAACACTGGGAAGGCAGAAACAGAACAAAAGTTCAAGGCTACATATGAGTTTTAGAATTAGACTGTCTCAAAAAATAACACAAATCCCCTCTCTATACATTGTTTTTAGCATTTAACTCAGCCAAAGATCAACTCTAGGGGGAAAAATAATTTCCATCTATGAATTCAAAAACTTAATTATTTGAAAAACATGATGCACTAATTACCATGCTATATTGAAAAAAGTATAATCTAAAATTAACCTGTGTCAGGATTTTGTAAATCTGCAGTAGTAAACATACCAAGATGTTCATGGTAGACAATGCAGAAAATGGTAGAGCATCTAAATATCTCATGATTCTTTTAAAAAGAACATTAGAAGCCAACATTCAACTCAAGTACAGTGGGTCAGAAGTCATCTTAGACCAAAGGTAATGTGGCAGTCACTGAGTCAAGCCAAGTTACACATTACCTCAGTTTCAAAGCAAACAGCTCACTTGACAAGCAAAAGCCACTATTTTCTTTGGCAGGTCAAAGAGATAAGGAAGCTTGTTTTTGCTTTTTTTGAGAAGCGGTCTCACATAGCACAGGCTGGCCTCACACTCACTATGTAGCCAAAAATGGTCTTGAATTCCTGATCCTCCTGACTCTATCTCATACTGTTAGAATTACTGAATTGTACTACCAACAGCAAATGTGTTCATTTAATATGGGGGATTGATCTAAGGTTGGAAGGAGGAACCGCCACAAAAAGGAAAGGAAGAATAAGTGCAAACATTTTCTATCTATAGAGTAGCTACCCACAACAATGCTGTTTTCCTATCTTCCCCAAGATGTTCCTAATTATGCAAAAGTGTATTAAGGACATTTAAAGAATAAAATTGTGAGCAAATGCCTAGTAGGCTTTTATTCACACAACACATAAGTAATAGCTGTATAATTAATTGATTAAAATGAAAACTCTTTCTTAACTCTGTAAGTGCAATTACCATTTATATCTTCCAATAGGATCCCAGAATCCAGGCCTTGAAAGTTTACAGGGTCCTTCAGTCGCCTGTTTGTAGAAGCTATAGAACTTGAGCATCATTTCATTTGTTGGCTGAAATGACCCTATGGGAAACAAAGATTAAATACACATCACTTGGGACTCTAACTCATAACATAAGGCTGGATATTAGCTTAGCCATACCACACTAGAAGTGGTTTTCTTGTTTGGTTTGATTTATTCAGATAGAATCTAACACTGTAACTCAGGCTGGCCTGAAACTGCTATGTAGCCCGAGCTGGCTTCAAATTCACAGCATCTTTCTGAATCAGACACCTGAGTGTTAAGGGCAGGAGCCACCACACCTGGACTACATCTCTTTATAATTCAGATAATTTATTTCAACCTGAAAAACTTCAGGTATTAGTCGTTTTCCTTTGATTTCAGAAAGTTCTTAAAGTTTAATATTTTGTTTTGTTTTTTTGTTTGGTTGGGTTTTTGGGGTTTTGTTGTTGTTGCTGTTTTGTTTTGTTGGTTTTTTGGCTTTTCGAGACAGGGTTTCTCTGTAGCTTTGGAGCCTGTCTTGGAATTCACTCTATAGACCAGGCTGGCCTCTGCCTCCCAAGTGCTGGGATTAAAGGTGTGCATCACCACTGCCTGGCAAGTTTAAACTTTTAAGAACAGTATCAGTTCAATAAATAATTTAGCAACCATTTTATAAATTCAACTGAAATAACCAGAAAATATTACACTAAAAAGAAATATATAAAGAACTGTTTTCAAAAAAATTAATGTGTCCAAAATTAGAGGTAGAAATGAAAATATGTATAGTGAAAGACCCCCAGGATGGGCAATCTTCCAGTCTGGGGAGACCCTCCCAAGGATCAGCGAGACCACTCAAACAGATGCAAACAGCAAGAGGCTTTATTGAATCACACGGGTACCCGGGCGGTAGTCTCTCAGGAGGACTAGCGCGCCAGGCACAAGGCAGGGGGTCTTTTTATAGGGATTCTGAGCGGGGAAACAAAACACAAAAGCAGGATGCATGGTTACAGGGTTATGATTGGATAATTCATATGAGGCCTGGGTTCATGCGTAGGACATCTTCTGGGTTTTTCCCCGAAACCAGGTAACCAAGTCATGGTCCTTTGTGACCTAGTCATGGTCCTTTGTCTAAGGTACAAGTTGTTTGCACAGGTTGTTTTTTAGGAGTCTTAGTTCCTCATCAGCTTGCCAGTTGGCGGACCGCAGATATCCTGTTTGGCCAGCGCCTTTGTTCTTAGTTAGCTGCTAATTTATCTTAATATCAACCCTTGCAAAATGGCGTTACTGCTGCTAAGGTTCATCTATAGGCAGTGAGGGTCTTTCAATAGATATTTATTATTATTATTATTATTATTATTATTAACCAAAGTTCACACTAACTGGCTCTCCCAAAGTCCTTTATCTAGTGGAAACTTAAAACCTGGCCAACAATTTAACATTTACTGTTAAAATGTTAGTAACCAAGGTAAACATGCAAGTTTTTCACTTATGCTACTCCGTTTCCCTGTAGACTGGGTGGCCTGGAATTTACTATGTAACCCCACTGTTCATCCCATTCTCATCTTCAAAAGTCATATGTTTACTCTGGTTATTAAAATTATACTTTGCATAATTAGTTACTATTCATTTTAATCTATTTGTTTTTATGTTTCAAACATTTTAACATTTTTATATTTAAGATCCTCAAATTATAAGTACTGTAAGTTAAAATATTCAGTAAAAGCCATACCCATACATATAAATGTTAAAATCTGTATTGCAGAGAAATATTGATAATGGCATAAGAAGTTTCATGACCTGTTGTTATTAAATGGGAGAAGGAAGAAAGCATTTTTAAAAGTTCATCAACAGCCAGGCAGTGGTGGTGCATGCCTTTAATCCCAACACTTGGAGGCAGAGGCAGGTGGATCTCTGTGAGTTCGAGGCCAGCATGGTCTACAAGAGCTAGTGCCAGGACAGGCTCCAAAGCTACACAGAGAAATCCTGTCTCAAAAAACCAAAATAAATAAGTAAATAAGTAAAATATCATAAACAGCCATGCAGTGGTGGTTCACACCTTTAATCCCAACACTCAGGAGGCAGAAGCAGGTGGATCTATGTGAGTTCAAGGCCAGCCCGGTCTAGGGATTCCAGGACAACCAAGGCTGTTACAAAGAGAACCTTGTCTCAAATAAGAAAAAAACAATAAACAGGGGCTCAAGAGATGGCTCAGTAGCTCTTACAAAGACCCTCGGTTCGATTCCCAACACCCATATGGCAACTCAAAACCACCTGCAACTCTGATACCCTCTTCTAGCCTCCATGGACACCAGACAGGTACACAGAGACATACAAGCATGCAGAACAGTAAAACACATTAAAGAAAAAAACACAGATACAATAAGACCTAAATGAGGTATGGTGTTGTGTGTAAATAGTCCAGCATGCCAAGTGAGATTTCCCATCTGTAATCTCAGTACTTGGGAAGGAGAGGCAGACGGATTAGAGGTGAAGGCCAGAACAGGACAACCAGGGTTACACAGCAAATGCCCGGCCAGCCCAGTCTACAGAGGAACAGTTTATCTCCTACCAAGGAGTACAACAAAATATGCATGAAAATGTTAAAAGGGGACGTTGCTGGATAGTAGGTAGGTATACAGATTATTATTTCATTTTCCCTTTTCCTGGTAAAAGAAACTCAGTGCTGTCACTGAACTGATAGATGGAGAACCTGCATAGGACCGAACTAGGCCTTCTGAATGTGGGTGACAGTTCTGTGACTTGGACAGTCTGGGGGTCTACTGGCAGTGGGACCAGAATTTATCCCTAGGTATGAACTAGCTTTTTGGAGTCCATTTCCTAAAGAGGGATACCTTGCTCAGCCTCTGATAGAGCGGGGAGGTGCTTGGTCCTGCTAGACTTTATTGGCTCCCCATGGGAGGCCATACCCTTTCTGAGGAGTGGATGCAGGATTGGGTGGGGAGTAGGTGGGGAAGTAAGTATGGGGACTGGGAGGAGGGGAGGGAGGGGGAACGGTGATTGCTATGTAAAATGAAAAAAAAAAAAAACTTTAAATAAAAAAGTATTTGACAGCCGGGCGGTGGTGGCGCACACTTTTAATCCCAGCATTTGGGAGGCAGAGGCAGGTGGTTCTCTGTAAGTTCGAGACCAGCCTGGTCTACAAGAGCTAGTTCCAGGACAGGCTCCAAAGCTACAGAGAAACCCTGTCTCGAAAAACCAAAAATAAAAAAAAAAAGTATTTGACAGAAAAAAAAAAAAATCTCAGTGTTGTTTGTTTTGTTTTTATGTGTGTGTGTCTGTGTGGGTATCTGAAAGTGAGTATACGTTTCTGCAGTAAGATCCCCTGAAGCTAGAGTCACATTCCAGGAATTTGTGAGCCTCCTGATGTGCTTGCTGGGAACTAAACTCAGGTCCTCCGGAAGAGCAACAAGGCTCTTAACTGCTGACGCCATCCTTCCATCGTACTCCTCATTACTTTTTTTTTCTTTCTTTATTGATTTTTCTTGAGCTCTACATTTTTCTCTGCTCCCCTCCCTGCCTCTCCCCTCCCCCCTTCAATCCTCCCCCAATGTCCCTATGCTCCCAGTTTACTCAGGAGATCTTGTCTTTTTAGACTTTCCCATGTATATTAGGTCTATGTGAGTCTCTCTTAGTGTCCTTACTGTTGTCTAAGTTCTCTGGGATTGTGGTTTGTAGGCAGGCTTTCTTTACTTTATCTTTAAAAACCACCTATGAGTGAGTACATGTGATAATTGTCTCTCTGTGTCTGGGTCACCTCACTCAAAATGATGTTTTCTAGTTCCATCCATTTTCCTGCAAAATTCAAGCTGTCGTTATTTTTTTTCTGCTATGTAGTACTTCATTGTGTAAATGTACCACATTTTCTTTATCCATTATTTGGTCAAGGGGAATTTAAGTTGTTTCCAGGTTCTGGCTATGACAAACAAAGCTGCTATGAACATAGTTGAGCACATGTCCTTGTGGCACGATTGCTGCTCATTACTTTTAAAAATGAAAATAGTTAAAAAGCAATAATTATAAAGGTAGTTTAAAGATAATAGATTATATATCAAGTATTACATGAAGTAATCAAATGCTAATAGGATATTTTTAAACTAGAAATTACAACATATACAAATTGAAAACTAGTAGTTCACGTTTGGCCAAAAGTATATAATTAATTCTGAAATCACAGTAATAACTACCTATATAATATATGAACATTTAAGAGTATTTCTTAGGCACAGTATTTCAACAAGATAGCTATTCTTGATATAGCAAAGAATAAAAATAGAAAAACCACAGTTAAAATGAGTTAATAACTCAAACATAAATTTAAAATTTCACAACAGTACAAGGGGGCAGGGTAGTGAGAGAGCTGAGCACATCTAAGGCACCTGTAACCAAGACACCATGGATAGAGAAAACTAACTCCCGCAAGTTGTCCTCTGACCTCCACACATGTTCACTAACACACATACAAATGCAAAATAAATGCAATAAAAAACTTTAATTAAACAATTGTCTCATTCTTCAGTAAGCTAACAAAATGTACAAGTTTATTAGCTTAAGTAAAAGGTACATATTATAAGAGATATAAAGGAAGCTGAAAACATACACTGAATATACTACATATAAGGCAGCACTACTTCTGTCCTAAAGACACTCCTATGACATGTGTAACATATGGATTTGAAATACTATCTAATGCCGGGTGATGGTGGCAGACACCTTTAATCCCTGCACTTGGGAGGCAGAGGCAGGAGGATCTCAGTGAGTTCAAGGCCAGCCTGGTCTACAAAGCAAGTTCTACAACACCCAGGTCTGTTACACAGAGAAACTCTGTCTTGAAAACCAAAATCGGGCTGGAGAGATGGCTCAGTGGTTAAGAGCAAAAGGTCCTGAGTTCAATTCCCGGCAACCACGTGGTGGCTCACAACCGTCTGTAATGAGGTCCTGGTGCTCTCTTCTGGCCTGCAGACATATACACACAGACAGAATACTATATACATAATATATAAATAAATATAAAAAAAACCCAAAATCAAAGGTTCTATCAAACATGTATTTTATATAACTCATTAACTTGGATTTGTCTGTACTTTTCATTTGTGCTCCTGTGTATATACATATGTGTGTCAGTATTTGTGGAGACCAGAAGAGACTGTTGCACCCCCAGAGCTGGGGTAATAGGTGGTATGGGTACTAGAAAACAAACTTGAGTCCTCTGAAAAAGCAGCAAGTACTCTGAACAACTGAACCATCTCTCCAGACCCTCATTCCTTTAGGCTTTAAATAAAAATTAGGCAATAAATAACAAAAGGAACAACATCTCAATGCAAAATTATTCCAAGCCAACCGAACAATTTATAAAAGGACTGGAGATGTAGCACAACAGTAGAGAACTTGCTTAGGATGATCAAGGTCCAAGGTTCAATCCCTAATTCTGCCAATAAATAAACAAGTAATAAATTAAATAAAGTGTTATAAGCCAGTCGTGGTAGAGGATACCTATAATCCCAGAATTTAGGAGGCAGGAGAAAGAGGATCTCCGAAACTTGAGGCCGGCCTGAGCCTACCTAGTAAGTTTTTGTCTCAAAAAACAAAAAATGAAAAAAATCACAAAAATATTTAAATATTCACTATAGCGAATTCAGTCAATATCAATTAGCTTTAGGGACAGTACAATGAATGTTGTCTAACACAAGTGCCTTTTTGTCTTTTTCTTTGGGGGAACTAGATTTTTTTTTTGTCTGTACTAATGATGGCATCATGTCTGCTAAAAACCTACTCTGCCACTAAGTCATGCCTGCTCCATACCCGTTTTTGTTTGAAATGCTGCAGACTGAACCCAAGGACACTGAGCTACAGCCCACCACATCTGTCAGAAGGGCCATTTAACATGTTTATCTTAATTTTGCAATACTTTGGGTTTGTGTGTGTGTGTGTGTGTGTGTGTATGTGTGTTTTAAACAAGATCTTGCTATGTAGCCCAAACTGGCTGGCCCGCAATCCATTTTCTATATATGTATCCAGTCTCTGTGTGTGTGTGTGTGTGTGTGTGTGTGTGTGTGTGTGTGTGTGTTAATAGTGAGTAGAATGTAAAACAATAAAGTAGGAAGGATTAAAAGATCAGGTCTAGCTTATCAATTTTCAAAAACTTATAAAATGAATAGCTTAGAAAAGTGAACATACGACATGCAGTGGTGGCACACTCTTTTAATCCCAGCATTTGGAAAGCAGAGGCAGGTGGATCTCTGTGAGTTCAAGGCCAGCCTGGTCTACAGAGTGAGTTCTATGACAGCCAGGGCTATACAGAGAAACCCTGTCTCAGAATACCAAAAAAAAAAAAAAAAGTGAACACATTACTTACATAAAACCCTTAAATCATACTTTCCTATAAATATTCTTAATTGAACATTTAAAATATCCTATCTAATTGAATTCCTATATTATTTCCTTTTTTGTTTTCTGATAGGGTCTCATGCAGATCAGACTGACCTGGCCTGTGTTGTGCTGAGACTAAAGGTGTGTGCCACCACACTGAGCTTCTTATTGCCTTTCTTCATTTAGCTTATTTGTACGTATCCCTTAGTGCTCCATGTATTCTCCTCCAATACAATGTTAAAGGTATACAATGAAACACCACTGAGCCAGACTGGAGAGGTGGCTCAGAGGTTAAGAGCACTGACTGCTGTTTCTAAAAGTCCTGAGTTCAGTTCCCAGCAACCACATGGCAGTTCACAACCATCTATAATGAGATCTGTTGCCTTCCTCTGGCATGCAAGCAACAGTCAGACAAAACACTGTAAACATAATAAATAAATAAACCTTAAAAAAAAAAACACCACTGAGCCTAGACCTTGTACACACTAGGCAGGTACTCCACTACTAAGCAAACACTCCAGTCCTCTTGATCCTCCGAAGAAGCTGGGATTACAACCCGTGCCACTGTTTTGGAGGTGTGCATGACCTGAATCAGGCGTTGTACATAGTAAGGCATGCCCTACACGCTTTCAGAAGTAAGTGTACTTGAAGAGTTTTTATTGAAATGAACTATGCTGACTTTCATTACTTTGCCAAAAGATGATAAATGAAATGTGAGAAAATATGAAATACTATAGTAATATAGGAATGCTATGTTTGACTTGGCTTACAAATCTAGCACACATCATAACAATGCTTAAGGTAATTTTTAATCTAACTTGTTATGAAATATAAATTATAATGCAAATTGATATGAATTTTAATTTTAATTGATATGAATTTTCCAAAGCTTCTCTTAGAAAGAAAAATAAAACTTAGTGATGGAAAATATTCCTTAACACTAGTTAGAGAAAATTACAAAAACTTTTGCAAATTGTTAACAGGACACATACGAAGAAAACCGTATTTAGGCCCAGAATAGTCAAAATAATCATTTTGCACGTGTATATATTTGTTCTTTCCTCATGTTTCATATCCAAAGTTTCTAAAGGTTTGAATTACACACTTTTGAGTGATATAGCACTAGACATCTCACACCAGATTTTTTTAAACATACCCAAATCCACAGTTATTAAGTAAGAAGACTTCTTTTCAACGATATAAACTACTTAAAGTCTGAATAGTACAATCGCCTTTGGCCTCAAAGATCGGGGGTAATTAACTCACAGTCAATATCATCCTTTCAATTACATGCCTTTAATGACTGAATGGGAGGGGGCGCTAAATAAGGTAGATGAAAACCAGCTGAGAGGCTTTAAGGGAAAGTCCAGTGCACTTACCATTTTTCGGCAAACTCTGGATCACCTTCACGGCCGCCTCAAACCTGGTTTCATACACCGATCTTGTGTCCGCCATCTCCAGCTGCCAGCACCGGCCCCGGTCCCAAGGTCTGTCCGCGGGAATCAGACAGCAGCAGCAGCACCAGCTTTCCCAAGAGCCTGCATGAAACTGAACACCGAGCGCAGCCGCGGATTAAGATAGCCCGAAGTCAGGAGGCCGGGGAGGGCAGCTAGCTGGTCAATTCCCCTTTGCCCAGTCCAATCAAGGCCACACCGACCAAGGTGGCCTGTTCCTTCCTCCTTCGTTGGGGCGTGACTAAGAGAACATCCCAGCCAACAAAAACAGCAAAACAACTCACCGAGAGGAAGAGCATCTCTAGCAGCAGGCCTTGGGGGTTGCGCCGCCGGTAACAGCGGACCCTTTCTCCCACCCGGATGCTGCCGGCCGACCAGCCACACCCCCCATTCCGGAGAAGTCGTTCAGTCGGGGGGCACCCTCCCCGCAGCCCCGCCCCGGAGTCACCGGAGGGACCCACTAGCCGCCGCTGTCGCCGCCGCCGCCGCCGCCGCGGAGCAGCAAACCCCACCCACCCGCTCCGCCGCCGCGGTGACGCGGACTGAAGGTTCTCGGAGGAGAGGCTGCCAGGCGCTGGCGGGGTCGGTCTGCGGAGGGCCCTGTGCTTGTTTGTGTTTCTCGGCTGGGGGGGACCGAGGCTGATGACGCGCTAGGATTCTACGCCTGGTCCCAAAGGTGTCCCCTGGATACCGCTACTGTTTGAAAAAAAAAAAAAAAAAAAAAAGTCCGCGGTCCTCAAGGCTCGGGTTAAACTCTAGAGGGTACTGAGTCACAACAAAGTTCGCTTCAAAACTTCCTTTTTGCCACTTAATCTCTGTGACCTCCGGGAAGTCGCTCGGCCTCCCCGGTGGATTTACACCACACTGAAGGGCACAAAGGGGGATTAAGGACAAGGATGGAGGTGCTTAGCCTTGGCCCACAAGACTGCGACAGCTTCCACCACCTCCGCGAAGGGTGGCCGGGGAGCGAGCAAAAATGAGCGGCGGTCGCCTGCTCCTCAGGTCCTCTGCTACCCACTCCTCACGCCCACCTCCTGCCCGGCCAGAGGCTAGGGGTGGAGTAGCGCGCGTGGGAGATCAGTCCCCGCTTCGTCGGCACTGGGAAAGCTCGCAGGGGCGTTGGGTGCTGTGCCCGGAAATCTCAAGGACGCCCTATTGGGCGCGTCATTTTTGTCGGTTTCGGATGGGTTGGGAGGGTTACTCGTACAATCTAGTTGCGAAGCATAAGTCAACTCTTCCCTTGGAGCCGCGGTGTTGGCATTTACCTTGTTATAGCCAAATGACTGGCAAGGCCTGTCCGCCTTGTCTCGACGCCTGCCCCTCACCTTGCCCCGCGGGCTTATGGGAACTGTAGTCCCCCGGCGCTTCCGGACATCTTCCTCCTGTTCCGGTTCCATTTCTCAGGGTAGCCCACCCTCCCCGTGCCTGGCGGAAGTGCCTTTCTTCCGGGTTTCGTTTGGGAGATATTTTTCCGAAGTGCCTCATATACGCCGAGCAAAAAGGAATATCGGTAATTTCTGACAGGTGTATTCCTTGACAGCAGGTTGAGGTTGGTTTTGTGAACAGTGTCACCTGAAGAGTTCCCTCAGGGCTCACTCTCCCTGTACTCAAAGGTGACCGGGTGTACCCGGAAAAAATATAGGACTCACTGATAAATCAGAAGACAAAACGTTCTTGAGAGTAAGCAGAGGCATCGGGAGAGAATCTCTGGCGAGTGCCTCACCACCTACGTCTATCTGGTATTTGGCAAGCGTGTGATGGCCTCCAGAAGCACTGTAGGGTGTTTACAAATGAGGAAATGAAAATTGACTTGCCCAAGGTCTGAATTGATTGTCAATCAAATCATAAAACCTGCAATCAATTAGAATTTCCTAATTGTGCGAAAGAAAGTTTTTAACTTTCTCAAGATAAGATAGCTTTGTGTGTTTAATTCCTTTTGCCCTTTTTTTGAAGTGAGGTGCTTCTCAGTTCTTGTCTACTCAATTATGCATAAACATAAAAAGACTTGGGTGGCCAGGCGGTGGTGGCACACACCTTTAATCCAGCCCTGGGGAGGCAGAGGCAGACGGATCTCTATAAGTTCGTGGCCTGCCTGGTCTACAGAGTGAGTTCCAGGACAGGCCCCAAAAAGCTACAGAGAAACCCTGTCTTGAAAAGCAAAACAAAACAATCCCCCCTCAAAAAAAGGAGGGTTGGGTGTTTATTTTTAATACTTCATTTTGACAGCTTATGTAATAAGCCACCCTGCCAATTTTGTTGATCTTTAGGTAATAATGACTGCATATTTTGCCAGTGATTGCACTCAATTTTATTGTATGGTTGTATGAATTTCCAGTTGTAGAATAACATAAGGATAAAGGAAATTGTTATAATTTGGGTAAAAGACGTTTAACGTAGCTTTCCTTTTGCCAAGAAGTAGAAGCAAGCTAAGTGTCTACCAACAAGTGTGTTTTTTTTAATGTGGTACATATACATGGAAAACTGATGAACCAGAAGAAAATTAAATCTTCCCCTTCTTTTTGTTACATTTATTTGTGTATGGAGGGTTGTGCATAGCACAAGGGTGCCAGGCAGGACAACTTGCAGAATCAGTTCTCTCTTTCTACCACGGGACTCTGGGGATTGAATTCAGGTAGTCAGGCTTGGCAGAAAATATTCGTACCCACTAAGCACTTCAGAGGTCACAAATCCTGCTGTTCCTGACAGCATGAATGGAACTGGTGATTAAGCTAAATGAAATAAATCAAGCACATGAAAACAAGTATTGCATGATCTCATAAGTGTAAAATAAAAACCATTGATCTCAGAGGTTGAAAGTAGTTTTTGGGCATACCACCCTAATGGGACCATATCTGGTCGCATCTCAGAAGGTAAAAACAAGGTTAGAGCTGCTGTGCTGCTAATTTCATATCAACTTGACTGGCACAAGCTAGAGCCATCTAAGAGAAGGGGGTCTCAATTGAGAAGATGCCTCAGTGAGGTCAGTGTGTTGGCAATCTTGTAAAACATTTTATCATTAAGGGGTTTTAAAAGAGGGGGATAGGTGCAGGTTGTGTTCCCAGCACCAGGCTCCCAGCCCCCAGCCGCCGGCCCGCTCAGCCGCTGGTTGCTTGTACCTGAAATAACCACATAAGAACTGTATTCATTTAAATACTGCCTGGCCCATTATCACCAGCCTCTTCTTGGCTAGCCCTCACATCATAAACTAACCCATTCCTAATAATCTGTGTGTCACCACAAGGAGGTGACTTACCAGAAAAGTCTAACCTGCATCCATCTCCGGCGGGGACGTCATGGTGTCTCTCTCACTTCCTCTCTCTCTCACTGTCTTCCGTTCTGTCTACTCTGCCCACCTGAGGGCTGTGTCCTATCTTACAGGCCAAGGCAGCTTCTTCTTTAACCAATGAAAGCAACAGAAATAAAGATGGACCCTCCTACATTTCCCCTTTTTTTTTGTTTAAACAAAAAAGAAAGGCTTTCATTTTAACATAGTAAAATTACATATAACAAAACA
>JAQHUG010000023.1:9847985-9862225 GCA_028555095.1 Dicrostonyx torquatus | reverse complement strand
AAAAAAAAAAAAAAAGGTTGGCGGGACAAAGCTAGGGACTTTTTTGGGACTAGCTCCCAGTTTTATGAATAAGGTGCTTGTTAGTGGTATCCAGGTGAACTGCCACAGGAACTGCTTTGATGGTTATAAATGTCAATAGTATCTTACTAAGTTGAGAAAGAGAGGTGAAAGAGGGTGTATCGGTTGAGCAACTCCAAAATTCATCAAGCCTAATTCATTCAAACCATGTTGCAAATATTTCAGCTCCTGGAAAAGAAGTGAAAACAGCAGAGTATTTCACTCACAGACTTTGTTTTTCTGCATAGACACAACATATATTGCATTTTTAGTCCCTTGATAATTTTTAATTGTTTCTTGATGATAGTTTTCCCACACTAAACTACTTTTGCTGTGGCTTGGCATAAGATCTCCTGAGATCTCAAGTAAGCTATTGTAATGCCCACACTGGAGATTGTGCTGGGCTAGCCATACTTTGGGTTTTAAATGGACAAGTTTATGATGTGTAGTATAGCATAGCAAATCAAAATTAAAAATTAAAGAGCAAGAGGGAGGGATCAAAACACTAGTCATATGCTTAAAACAAGCAGTGAAAACAGACTGAGGAACTCCTGTGAAGGTAGTCAGTTGTCATTCCAATAGAGAGAGAAGATTTTTTTTTTTTTTAGGTTTTTCGAGACAGGGTTTCTCTGTCCTGGAACTAGCTCTTGTAGACCAGGCTGGTCTCGAACTCATAAAGATCTACCTGCCTCTGCCTCCTGAGTGCTGGAATTAAAGGCGTGCGCCACCACTTCCCGGCGTTTCTTGTTTTCTTAATACAGGTTTTCTCTGTAGCTTTGGAGCCTGTCCTGGAGCTCACGTTGTAGACCAGGCTGGTCTCGAACTAATAGATATTTGCCTGTCTCTACTTCTCAAGTGCTGGGATTAAAGGCGTGTGCCACTACTGCCTGGCTTTCCAAATTCTTCTAGTTGAATTAAACAAGCTTTATTTTCTGTCAGACAGGGTTATCTTCCTAAAGTGGGGCTTGAGAAAATAGCATGGAACACAGGGGAAGGTGGGGTTTATATTTGCCCCAAACTTCAGTGCTTGGGGTTTTTCAAAGGTTTGGTCATGTAGAAATTTAGCAGAACATTTCAAAATTATTTGGCAGACATCTTATCTTATCAGGGTGGAGGTTAGGGTATAGGGTGTGGAACACGTCAAATTCCAGTAAATAGGTCAAGACATGGTCAAACAGTAAAACCCAAGTTTTACAGAAAAAAATGAACTTACTTTGACCTTATAACAAGATGGATTTTAATCTTATGATGGAGCCAGGCTGGTCCATCAGCACCAGGCCCTGGGCCTAATTCTCATTGCCAGGGAGGAGGAAGAAGCAAGAATAGCATCAGTGGCAGCAGTGGGTGGTAGCAGCAGCAATAGTAGTAGCAAAGAGAAAGTAATTCAGGGTTTCAGAATGTTAGTGAATTCCCTATTATGAACTGGATTGCGTCCTTTCTTCTCATGGGTTTGATATGAAGTGTCCTCCTAAAAAGCTTATGCATTTGTTGAAGGTTTTTCCACAGTCGTTTATACTATTAAGAGATGATTACATCATCAGGGCACTGATGTTATCATCAGTTTAACCCATGAGTTTGTAGCTGAGTGTGCTATTAGGAGGAAGGGTCTGCTGGAGGGAATAGGTCTCTAGGACTCATTCTCTCCCTGTCTCTCTCTCTGTGTCTCTCTGTCTGTCTTGAGTGTCTCTCTCTCATAAAATGAGTACGTTTATTTCAGCATGCACTCCCCATGCACTACCCCAGTACAAGCTCACATCAGTGGGGCTGAACAAGCCATAGACTAAAACCTCGAATTCTAAGAGCCAAGGAAACCTCCCCTCCTTAAGTTACTTTCTCAAGTGTCCTGCCACAGTGATGAAAAGTTGACTAGCACCCCTCCTGGATTTACAGGTGGGTTCCTAACCTCCTATACTTTGTATTTGACTATACTCAGAGTTAGGTTTTAAGATAAGTAATTAAGGGGAAAATTAAGTAATTAGAGTAGGGCCCTAATTAAATACACTGAGGTTTTTATGTCCTAATAAAAAAAGGGAGAGAAACATGGGTTGATGTGTCCAGAGAAAATGTCATATGAGGATACATACATTATCATGCAAGGAGGGAGCCCTCAGGAGAAACCTTCATTAGGACTTGCATGGACCAGAACTTGAGAAATACCTTTCTGTTGTCCGAGCTAACTCTCGGTGGCACAGAACCAATACAATCATCTTCACTTTCTATACACATTCTGGGCATGTCTGTGTGTTTCCAGAGAAGTGGGGATCGACCCACCTTTCCAATGGGTGGCTCACATAGAAAGAAGTCTGAGGAGAAAGCCATGTCACTTGCCTTCTCCACTTTTTCCTAAGTGAGTGCTGTTGCCACCAGACTCCAGAATCTCTGGCCTTTCTATGTGAACTGACTTGCAGTTCTCCCGGGAGCTTCCGGCCTGGCTGCTGCCAAGGCATCCAGCCTCGTGGGCTGAGCTCTCTGCCTCCCCTTTGTGCAGACAGCAGTTGCTAGACCACCCCACTTCTCTCCTCTGCAACCAAATAAGTTTTTTAGTTCTATTGCTGTGAAAAGACACCATAGCCATGGCAACTCTTATGAAAGAAAGCATTTACTCGGGGGTTTGCTTAGAGTTTCAGTGGGTTAGTTCATTATTGTCATGGCAGGAGGCAGGGATGGTGCTGGAGTAGTAACTAAGTGCTACATCCTAATTCTTAGGTAGGGAGAGAGAGAGAGAGACTGGGTGTGGTGTGGGATTGTGTGTGTGTGTGAGAGAGAGAGAGAGAGAGAGAGAGAGAGAGACTGGGTGTGGTGTGGGATTTTGAATCTTGATAGCCCACCCTGTGACACACTTCCTCCAACAAGGCCATACCTCCATTCTAATCCTTTCAAACAGTTCCACCCCTCAGTGACTTAGCATTCAAATATTTGAGCCTCAAACCACCATGATACTCTTTATACATTTTCCTTGAGTCTGTTTCCCCACATAACCCTACCTAACACAAGAAATTCTGTCATGTGGGGATGACTGCAGCGGGCGTGGCGGGAGCATTTTGAGGGTAGAAGACAAGTCCGGAAGAGCCCTTGCTTCCTGACTGCAGCTTCTTCCCAGTACACCACATTGGCTTTCTGTATTCTAGGTTGCTGACCACCGACTTAGCATCCTGTGATGTAGCATTGTGAATTATCTATACAGAATTCTGAAGTTAAAACAATCAACAAACCAGAGTTCTGAAGTTTTTCCAGTATTCTCTGTATGCCTGATAACATCAGCAATTAAGTACCAAAATAATCAAATTATGGGTTTGGTTTTTTTTTTTGCCTATCACATCTTACATCTCTTTTTGTTTATGTGATTTCCTTTTTTATTTTATTTATTTGTTTATTTATTTATTTTTGGGTTTTTCGAGACAGGGTTTCTCTGTAGCTTTTGGAGCCTATGCTGGAACTAGCTCTTGTAGACCAGGCTGGCCTCGAACTCACAGAGATCCGCCTGCCTTTGCCTCCTGAGTCCTGGGATTAAAGGCGTGCGCCACCACCGCCCGGCTGTTTATGTGATTTCTGATAAAGTCACTTGTCCTGTAGCCCACGCTGACTTCCAACAGACAATCCTTCTAGTTCAACCTCCCAAGCGCTAGAATTACAAGGGTAAATTGGCATGCTCAGCTATATAGCATATCTCTTAATTGCTCAGAAGCAAAGCCTGTTATTGTCAGCAATATTTTGAATAATATTATAAAGCTCAATCTGTAAAATTTTCTCCCGTATGTCCAGAATGTGTAGTTCAACAATTTTTTTCATTACCAAATTAATTCACTTAAGTCCATGAAATGAAAGGAACAGATGCTGGGGACCATAGCTTGCCTGGTTTTTCCTTGCCTACTATGCACAAAGCCCTAGTTTAGCAGCACTGCAAAAACAAGATGTGGTGGCGCATACCTGCCGTCCCAATACTGAGGAGATGGAAGCACGAGGTTCAAGGTTATCCTTGGGTACATACTAAGTTTGAGGCTAGCTTGGACTACAACAGACGTGTCTCATTAAATGAGTAAATAAATAAATGGTCTCATTTATAGGCTGAATGCTGGCAATTGTCATTAAATTAAATATGTACACTGTTACTCTTTATTTAGCTGCAGTTTCTTTTTCTTTTATCCTGGTGTGTGTGTGTGTGTGTGTGTGTGTGTGTGTGTTGTGAGGGTGTGTGTGTGGTCACACGCAGGTCCATGTGTGGGCAAGTGTGGGCAAGTACAGTTTCCTGTGCAGACCTGAAGTTCCTGTATAATGCTTTCCTCAACCAGTCTTCACTTTGCTTATTAGGAAAGGGACTCTCTCTCTTTTCTAAAAATTACATTTACTCATTATTTGTTTGCTAGAGGATGAGCATAGCACACATGTGGAGGTCAGAGATCCTCTGGTTCTCTCTTTCTACTGCATAGGTCTGAGAATCAAATGCCCCTCGTCAGGCTTGGCAGCCACACCTACCTGCTGAGCTGTCTTGCTGCCCGATCTGGCTCACCTAACTAGCCAGTTTGCCCCAGGGATCCCCTGACTTTGTCTTGGAGGTCAACTCTTTATCCCCTGAGATCTCTCCCCAACCTTTATTATTTAGTGTGTGTGTGTGTGTGTGTGTGTGTGTGTGTGTGTAAATCTGTGCTGTGTGTGGAGGCCAGGGGTCAACTTCAGGCATCTTTCTTCAGGAGCTTTTCACCACAAAGTTTTTGTTGGTTGGTTGCTGTTCATTCATCTGGCCAGTGAGCACTTGTCTGTGAAGAGATAAAGTCTTCATGCCTGCATGAGCTTAGAGTTTATGCACCGCACTCTCTCCCCAGCGCTCTGTTTCGATTCTTCTCCACTTCCTCTTCACCTCCTTGTGTGTGGTGCACACATAGGAGTGTGTTCAAGTGCATGTTCCAAGGCCAGCCAGAGCAGGACACCGGCCACTTTGTCTATTGTTCTCAGCCTTATCTCACTGAGACAAGGTCTCTGACCAAAACCAACTCCAGCTACATAGGCTAGGCTGGCTGGCCAGTGAACTCAAGGGGTTGCCTCCTGATGCTGGGGTTACAGGCACACATAGCCATCCTGCCTTTGAACGTGGGCTCTAGGGATTTGAACTCAGGTCCTTAAGCACACACAGTAAGCACTCTTACCCTCGGAGCCACATTACCAGCTCTTGGGTTTTTTTTTTTTAATTCATAATCCTTCTGCCTCTGTTGCTTTTTTTGTTTGTTTGTTTTTCGAGACAGGGTTTCTCTGTAGCTTTTGGAGCCTGTCCTGGAACTAGCTCTTGTAGACCAGGCTGGCTCCGAACTCACAGAGATCCGCCTGCCTCTGCCTCCCGAGTGCTGGGATTAAAGGCATGCGCCACCACCGCCCTGCTCTCTGTTGCAATTTTTTTCCAATTTTATTTTATGTGACTGTGCATTTTGCCCAAAAGTAGGTCTGTGTACCAAGTGCATGCCTGGTGCCCACAAAGGTCAGAAAATGGCGTCAGATTTCCTGGAACTAGAACTACAGATGGTTGTAGGCTACCGTGTGGGTGCTGGGAATTGAACTCGGGTCCTTTCTCTTATCGACTGAACCATCTCTTCAACTCCTTGGAGCTTCTTTGAAAGGCATTTTATGGACTAGAGATGTAAGTTAGTGGTAGAGTACTTATGTTTATATAAAGTCCTAGGTTGTATTCTAGCACTGAAAAAAGAATAATAAACTGCACATAAAAATACTAAATTAATGGAGGGCTTAACTGTACATATTATGGAGGTTGCTGCATATCATGGGTTGGAAGCTGGACTTTGAAAAGCTAGCACGATGCTCTTAATGTCATTAAATCTACTTGCTTAAACAAGGTATGGTGGTACCAGCCTGTAATCCCAGCACTTGAGTGCTGGAAGAAGGTTCAAGGTTGCTGGAGATAACCATATTAAGTGAAATAAATTGAGAACAGAAAGAAAAAAAGGTCAGGCTTGTATTTGGCCATATAGGAAGTTCAAGTCCAGCCTGGGATATATGAGACCCTCTCTCAAGAACAAGTTGAGTCATCGGAGGTTATTTATTGCTTTTTCCTTTCTTTCGTTCTTTTTCTATATTTTTTCTTTTTTCTTTCTTTCTTCTTCTTTTTTTTTTTTGTTTTGAGACAGGATTTTTTGTGTAACAACTTTGATTGTCCTAGAACTTGCTCTGTAGACCAGGCTGGGCTTGAACTCACAGAGATCCAACTGCCTCTGCCTCCCAAGTGCTGAGATTACAGGTGTGAACTATCATGGCCCAGCTATTTATTATTATTTTCAACCATGTCCAAGGAAAAGAAATGGTAGGGAGCCATTGATTGCAATGCATTGTTTTCTAATTGTATTCCTACATAATTATTTTTTTCTTTTTTTGAGACAAGCTGACTGGGAACGCAACTTCTCAAATGCTGGGATTATTTGTTTCTTTGTTTTTCTTTTTAGATTTATTGTACGTGTGTTTTGACTGTGTGTATGTCTTTGTACCATGAGGATGCTTGGTATCTACAGAGGTCAAGGAGGACATCAGATACTCTGGAGCTGGGAGTTAGAGATAGTTGTGAGCCCGTGTGGATGCTGGGAACCCAAGTTGTCTGCTAGAGCACAAATGCTCTTAGCCTTTGATTGACACATGGTGTTTGGATGCTTTCTTTAAGCAGTATACCAGTGTTTAGCTCAGACTGTCTTTGAACTCCCGACCTTTTTCTTCTTCTCAAGTGTTAGAATTATAGATTTGTGTTGCTAAAAATCAACTATGCATTTTGTTTTGTTTTGTTTTATTTACACAAGCTCTTACTATGTGACCCAGGCTGGCCTCTATTTTACAGTAACCCTCCTGCCTCAGCCTCCTCTGTGCTGAGATTATAGGAGTATATCCATTTGGTATTGCTTGATTATAGGTCGTACTTATCACAGAAATTAGTTTTGCTCTTCTCTTCATTTTTGGTTTTGTTTTGTTTTCCAAGAGCTCTGAAATATTTATTAAAACAGACTGTAAGTTTTGCCAGTCACACATATTCTCCTGAATTTTTTTATTGCTGTTGCTGTTGTTGTTTGCTTGTCTTAGCAACAGTTTTCCCCCACACTAGCTGGCTTGAAATTTGCTCTGCACACCAGGCTTTCCTCAAAATTTCAGAGAACTTCCTGTCTCTGGTTCCCAAGTGCTGAGATGATGAGTATGTGCTACCTTGCTAATATTAAATTTCTTTTTGACTAGCATGGAATGCAATGTGTTTCATAGTAACATTTTCATGTATATGATATATTACACTTGTATCTTTTTTTTTAATATTTATTAGTTTATTATGTATACAATATTCTATCTGTGTGTATGCCTGCAGCCAGAAGAGGGCGCCAGGTCTCATTACAGATGGTTGTGAGCCACCATGTGGTTGCTGGGAATTGAACTCAGGACCTTTGGAAGAGCAGGCAATGCTCTTAACCCCTGAGCCATCTCTCCAGCCCCACTTGTATCTTTATATATCATTATACTTTACCTTCCACAGTCCCCTTGCTCTCTCTTTCTGCTTCCATGTTACTTATTTGTTACCTTTCCTTGTTTCTCTTCCCCTTCCCTTTAGTTTTCTTTATTCCTGTTCACAAAAAGCTTTCTAACTTCGTGTTGTTCCAGAAAAATATAGCTTTCACCTCAAAGGCAATCTGAGACAGTATTTTTGTTGCTGCTGGCTTGTCATTTGTTTTGAGACAGCATATATATATATATATATATATATATATATATATATATATACGTATAGTGCGGGCTGGCCTCAAACTCAAGAGGTAGCTGAGGATGACCTTGAACTCTGGACCCTTTTGCTCCCACCTCCTGAGTGCTAGGATTACAGTCATGCACCACCGTATGAGCCAAATATGAATGACCCGGGAGTGCAGGACCAGTTTACTGTGAAAAACAAGTTTCAGGACCAGTGAGTTGTCTCTGGGGCTGAAGGTGACTGCTGTAAGTCTCACAGCCTGAACTTGATCCTGGAACCCATATGAAGGGAAGAAAAAATTAACTCCTGCAAGTTGTCCTCTGATGGTCACTGGAATTGCAATACACGCACACACAAATAAATAAATATGTAATACAAAAAGGCACATTCTGAAAGACGACTAATAAAAACTCAGGGTCAGAAATTGGGGTTCAGCCTAAAGATCTGGAAAGCAAAAGAGCCAGCCACTGGCTCTTACCTCGACCTCAGACTAAATGGCGATTCTGTGTCTACGAATCTTAGAATGAGACTGTGTGTTGAGAGCTGTTTCCTCCAGTTTTATAATCCTTTCTAGGGCTGAGATTAAAGGTGTGCACCACCATGATCAAAGGCATGCACCGCCCTGTTTCTGTGGCAACTAGTGTGGCTACTGGGATTAAAGGTGTATATTACCATTACCTGGTCTGTAAGGCTGACCAGTGGGGCTGTTTTACTCTCAGATCTTCAGGCAGGCTTTATTTATTAAAATACAACTGAAATGCCACTACAATATTCCATCTTGGAAGCAGTTATATCTATATTTAGAGCTGTTATTATAGAAACAGATAAATTAATAAATTGTAACTGGAGGGGTCTCTCCTGTTCGCCAGTCCCGAATTACCACTCTGAGGCTTAATATTAATTGCAAACTGTTTGACCTATTAGCACAGGCTTATTATTAACTAGCCCTTACAACTTAAAGTAACCCATTTCTATTATTCTATCTTTTACCATGAGGCTTGTGGCTTGTTACCTCACATCTTGTTACCTTTCATCTTGCTTCCCCAGCTGTTGCTGGCATCTCCCTGACTCTGTCCTTTTTCTCCCTGTATCTTTGTTTAGATTTCCCTGTATGGTTCTATTTCTGCCTGGCTATTAGCCAAATCTGCTTCTTCATTAACCAATGATAATAAAACTTATTCACAACATATAGAAGAACTTTCCACATCAATAAGTCAGTGTCTTTACCAAATACACCTCAGGAAGGAAAATTAGACAAGCGAGGGAAATAAACTCTGCTACTATCTGATGGCATTCTTAACTTTTACATTCTTAACTTGGTAGAAATGAGTAGTCAACTAGACACTTCAAAGGTTTTACCTAATACTCGAAAAGGATATTAGGTCAGAGTTAAGGCTGGCAAACAAATGATTATTAAGTGTAATAAAAATAGGGGCTAGAGAAATGGCTTAGCAGCTAAGAGCACGGGCTGCTCTTCTAGAGGACTCAGGGTTTTTTTTTTTCTTTATTGAGTTCTACATTTTTCTGGGCTCCCCTCCCTCCTCACTTCAACCTTCCCCCAATGTCCATATGCTCCCAATTTACTCAGGAGATCTTGTCTTTTTATACTTTCTACTTCCTATGTAGATTAGATCTATGTGAGTCTCTCTTAGTGTCCTTACTGTTGTCTAAGTTCTCTGGGATTGTGGTTTGTAGGCTGGTTTTCTTTGCTTTATGTTTAAAAACCACCTACATGTGAGTACATGTGATAATTGTCTTTCTGTGTCTGGGTTACCTCACTCAAAATAATGTTTTCTAGGTCCATCCATTTTCCTGCATAATTCAAGCTGGAGGACTCAGGTTTGAGTAGATTCCCAGCGCCCACTTGGTGGTCTGTAAGCCCAGGAGTTTGGGTGCCCTCTTCTTCCCTTTGCCTGCATTAGACACACACGTGCACATACGACTCACATTTACATGTAGGCAAAACAGCCATACACATAAAAATTAAATAAAATACTATAAATAGCTCATGATTTTTTTTTGTTTATTTGCTTGATTTTTGTTTTTCAAGATGAAGAGTTTCTGTGTAGCCCTGTCTGACTTGGAACTGGCTCTGTAGACCAGGATAGCCAATGTGCTCTCCAGCAATGGGATTATAAATGTGTGCCACCAAATCTGGATTGTTTTTTCTTTAAATATGGGCCTCATATCCAACTCAGGTCCTCCTGCTTGCCACAAAGTACTTTACTGACCAAACCATCTCCTCAGTCCCTTATAGCACAAGCTCTTCATTCATCCCCGGGGTAGTTTGAATGTAATTGGTTCCTACAAACCCATAATAACTTAATCTCATAATCTAATATGGAGAATCATTGTTGGAGGAAGTGTGTCACTATGGGGGCGGGCTTTGATGTTTTTATACACTCAGGATACCCCCCTGTGTCAGTAGACTTCTTGTTGCCTGCAAGAGGAAAGACACTCAGTTATACCCAGCACCATGTCTTCCTGCACACCGCCATATTCCCTACTATAATGGACTGAACCTCTGAACTGTAAATGTTTTCTTTGTAACATAAGTTGCCATAATCATGGTGTCTCCTCACAGCAATAGTAAACCCTAGCTAAGATGATCCCAATGGTGGTTAATATTAATTGTCACTTCAAGGTGCTTGTAGCCAAGCCTGATAACCTGAGCTTGATTCTGGGACCTACATGATAGAGAGAAAACCAGCTTAGTAAATTTTTCTCTGTTCTCCACACAGTTACCATGGCACCTGAGCTCTCTCACACATACACATACTTACACACTCATACCATGTATACATACACACAAACTAAGCAAATTATGCAATAATTTTTTTTTTCAAGACAGGGTTTCTCTGTGTAGCTCTGAAACCTGTGCTGGAACTCACTCCATAGATCAGTTTGGCCTTGGACTCACAGAGATCCACCTGCTTTTGACTCTCAAGAGCTGGGATTAAAGGCGTGTGCCACCACTGCCTGACTGGAATAATTTTTTTTAAAATAAAGAATAAAGACTGTATTAATTGTAAATTAATACAGAAGAATAGGGTAAAATAACCATTAAGGTGTCTGAAAAGTCACAAGGAATCATATTATTATCTATCTACCTAAAATTACATAGAAGTTTGGAAATACGTAGATGGTTTGAGTGACATTCCCACCTAGGCTGACAGAGCCTCTTCTTTTTTTTTTTTAAAGAATGTTTATTTATTTATTATGTATACAATATTCTGTCTGTGTGTATGTCTGCAGGCCAGAAGAGGGCACCAGACCTCATTACAGATGGTTGTGAGCCACCATGTGGTTGCCGGGAATTGAACTCAGGACCTTTGGAAGAGCAGGCAATGCTCTTAACCACTGAGCCATCTCTCCAGCCCTGAGCCTCTTCTTCTAAGAGCCATAAATTATTTAAGAAAAGTCCCAAAGACCAGGAATGAAAAGCCCTTTTAAGTTGTTGGTCATGGTTGCCCAAGAGTCTCCCAAAACATTACAGGCTATTTCTGCTTTTCCTGGTTGCCTCCCAGAACTTGAAGGTAAGCCCCCATTGCTAAAGACATCATACACACTTTGGTAGCATGCCTTTAGCCCCAGTTCTTGGGAGGCAGAGGCAGGCAGAACTCTGAATTTGAGACCAGCCAGGTTTACAGAGTGAGTTCCAAGATAGCCAGGGCGACACAGGGAAACCTTGTCTTGAAAAACAAAAAGCAAAACTAAACAAAACAAAAAAACACCGTTTGCTTCAAACATCAGACCCAGTGGATCCAAGCTTGTTACGACCTAAAAGCCTCCTTCCTGAGGACTAGTTTCACAACACCAGAATGTGTCATGCAAGCTTCCAAGGAGAAGGAGCAATCAGTGATCCCACCCAGCTGTTATGCTATGAACCACAGCACTGGCCAGCGTCGCACAATAACCCTAAGGGTGCAGTGACAGGATGCGTAGTTGGTGGTAATCAAGAGCTTTCCAATTAATTTTAAAGCCTACACATCCAGAGAGAAATCGTGGAAACCCTACCAGCTTCTCGGGGTTAATGAACTCATGGATCTTGGAGCAGAACCTACAACTGCCACTTTACTAAGCCAGCAGAATCTCTAACTCCATTCTAAATATGTGTTCTTATACTCATAGGGAAGTAGAGCTCTCACCCCTTGATCAGGAAATTTCTCTTTGCAATATGTGGAGACCATTACAGAAAACCACAAGGAATAAAAATGCAGAGAATGAGTAACCAGGTAACCAGAGTAAGCCAGTTTTACCTGGGAGATCCGCAGTGTAGTCCTTGCACCTCAGGCTCCGGGGGGAATTGCAGAAGAAGGAGCAGGAAGACTGCCTTTTTTTTTGTTTTTTCGAGACAGGGTTTGCTGGCCTCGAACACACAGAGATCCGCCTGCCTCTGCCTCCTGGGATTAAAGTGCTGGGATTAAAGGTGTGTGCCACCACCACCCGGCTGGGCAGGACGACTGTAAGAGCCAGAGAAACAGGATGCGCGCTGTGAGATTTCAGCTCCTAGACCTGTCAGAGGAGCCTCACTAATGAAGTTTCATCGACAAGACTGCCCAGCCAAAACCTGAAGGAGGACACCAGTAGACATGCTAGCATGGGAGGAGGATTACAGGAAGCTATCAGGAGGAACAGTCTTCTCCAGGGAAGACCTCCCCAACTGCTTATCCAGTACCAAGTGGTCAGCTTTGAAATCATGTGCATAGAAATACTTTCTAGAGACTGAGCAGGTTGTATTTGCATATCTTGGAATCTATATATTGTACCATACATATATGTAATAATTTCAGAGGTAGAGGCAATGATTTGAGGAAGAACAAGTGGGGGATACATAGAATTGGAGGAAGGAAAGAGAAGGAGGAATGAAAAATTATATGTATATTATATGTGACTTTGTTTTTTAATTGAAAATTATCCTATGTGTATGATGGCAGACAGGAGAGATAACTCAGTGGTTAAGTGCACAGGTCTGGAGTACAGTTCTCAGCACTCATGCCGCGCAGCTCCAGGTGCGGGGACATGTAATGTGTCTAGTCTCAGTAAGCACGTGCACCCATGTGCCCATACCCACACACGGGCTTATACTCACGCAACAAGGTTTTAAAAATTGGGAATAAAAAGAAACAAAGAAAAGTAATGAATGCAAATCTCCTCAAAACCTGAGTGGTCTGCATCTTGGCTATTGCGAATACAGCAGCAGTAGACACAGATGTGCGTGTATCTCTGTGGTATTCAGACATACAGCCCTTTGGACATATACCAGGAAGCGATGTAGCTGAATCATATGGTAGCTCTATTTTTAGTCTTCTGAGGAACTTAAAAGTGGTTTTCGTCATGACTGCACAAGTTTGCATGTCTTGTACCAGCGTACAAGGATCCATCATTCCCCATGACTCCCCATGACTTTGCCAGTATTTGTTGTCATTGATTTTTTTCTTTTTCCTTTTTTTTAATTGTTAGTTTTTGTTTGTTTGCTTGCTTGTTTTCAAGGCAGAGTTTCAGTTACTCTGTGTAGCCCTGGATGTCCTGGAATTTATTTTGTAGACTAGGTTGGCCTCATACTCACAGAGATCCGAGATTGCCTCTGCTTCTCAAGAGCAGGGATTAAAGGTGTGCACCACCACTTTCTGTTGGTGATCCACAGTCCTCTGTGTGCACGGGAACCGGACTGAATTCAGCAGCCAAAAGGCCCACCACCGCTTTTCATCTGTGTTTCTAGTGCATGAGACCACACCCAAAGCGGGCCGCTATCTTAAAGGCTATTGGTTGAAGGAATTCCCACAGCACCATTCCCCTATTGTTTTCATGATGCAACCGTCTTTTACCTGGGTGAGACAGAATATTCTCATAGTTTTCATTAATTTGAATTTTCCAGGTTACTAAAGTTGTTGGATGTTTTTAAAAATATTTACTGGCTAACTTTGTGCTTCTTCTTTGAGAATCGCCGATTTAACTCATTAGTACATTTTTCTTCTTTTTTTTTTTTTCTAGACAGGATTTTTCTATAGCTTTGGAACTGTCCTGGAACTCCCTCTGTAGACCAGGCTGGCCTCGAACTCAGAGATTCGACTGTCTCTATCTCCCGAGTGCTGGAATTAACAGAGTGTACCACCACCACTGCCCGACATAATTCATCAGTACATTTTTTAAGTTGATGATTTTAAAACTGAGCTTTTTTCCATTTCTTTGTACCTCCTAAATATTAATCCCCATATTGGATATATAGTCGCAGAGATTTTCATTTATTTAATAGACCGAAACATCACAACAATATGTTTCCTTTATGATGGAAAACATTTTTATTTCATGAGATCTTCTCAGTTCTTGGGAATCTTCCCTGTTTCATTGGAGTCTTTTTCTTATATACTGTCCTTGTCTAATTCTGTATGTTTAGTTGTTGGGCTTTTTTCCCTCTTTCTTTCTTTCTTTCTTTCTTTCTTTCTTTCTTTCTTTCTTTCTTTCTTTC
>JAQHUG010000023.1:9831323-9842960 GCA_028555095.1 Dicrostonyx torquatus | reverse complement strand
GGGGTAGGTGGTAGAGGCATGGGGTAGGTGGTAGAGGCATGGGGTAGGTGGTAGAGGCATGGGGTAGGTGGTAGAGGCATGGGGTAGGTGGTAGAACACATATGAAATGAAGTTGAAGAAAGCAACACTGGGGGTGGGAAGATTAAGCAAGAATGAAGTGTGAGGTCAGGAATAAGGGGGCGTGGGGACAGAGAGTCAATCCAAACTAGGGGTATATGAAAAATCCATAAGGAAACATATTTTGTAAGCCAGTTAAAAGAAAATAAAAATATAAGTTGGGGAGATAGATGGCTTAATGGTAAAGCAACTGCCATCTGAGCGTGAGGACCTGAATCCGTGGAGGTTGCTGGCCAGACAGCCGGTAGACGTAATAGACTCCAGGTTCATTGGTCAACTCAGTCTCAGCACATAAGCTAGAGACTGACTGAGGAGGACACTGGACTTTTGGTTTCCACACACGCACATGTATGTGTACATGCACATATACATGCCCCCACGCAAACTTGTGAAGGCTGTAGGCTTGTCTTACAGGTGTGCTTCCTCATCCTTTTCCACCACTCACCTGTGGTGCTCCGTGTGTTGAGAGCAGCTTCTAAAATGCGGCTGAGTGCTCTGTTACTCCTGTGAACTGTGATTCTCACCGACTCCCAGAGAGGGTTTGTAAGTCATCTTTACATTTGGGCAGCTCTTTTCATAGTCTAGTATATCAAGTAATTTAGTAGTTCTGGTGATATGACAGCTTAAAATAAAAGATCTTTGGAGACACTTGCTGAGCAAGTGATAAGAAATGAGGAAAGCAAAACAATTTTGCACAACTTAGAGAAAAAATAAACACATTACTTAAAAAAGTAGGAAGATATGTGTGGAGGAGAGCAATGAAGGAAATTAGGAAAGAAAAGCACTGAAATTATTTGCTTATTTAAAATTTTACTTTATTTACATATTATGTGTGTATATATGCATGTATGTCTGTTTATATGGCTGGACTCATGCCACGGAGTAGTGTGGCAGTCAGGGGACAAATTGCAGGAGTCTATTCCGGCCTTCCACCGTTTTAGTTTTGAGGTTTGAACTGAGAAAATGCCTTTATCTGCTGAGTCATTTGACAACCATAAAACTGTTTATTTTAAATTTTAGCCTCCTTCCATCTATTTCTCCTTTATTTTCTCTCTTTGACATCGTCTCCATTTGTAGCCCAGACTGTTTCAGTTCCTCGTCAGCCCCCGGCCCCCCGCCCCCAGGGCTGGGATCACAAGGTGTGCAGCCATTTTTCATTATTAGTATTTTTTTTTCATGACAGATTTTTGAACTTGCTCTGTTGACCAGGCTGACTGTGAACTCAAGAGATCTACCGGCTTAGGCCTCCTAAGTGCTGACATTAAAAGCATATGCCACCACCGCCCTGCTTTCTTTAAATTCTTAAGTCTACAAACTCTCCTTGCTCCATTTGCTTCTGCAATATCAAGCACACTGTTTGATGCACATCTGGAACCGATACTGTTTTCTTTTTTTTTTTGGTTTTTCGAGACAGGGTCTCTCTGTGGCTTTGGAGCCTGTCCTGGAACTAGCTCTTGTAGACCAGGCTGGCCTCGAACTCACAAAGATCGACCTGCCTCTGCCTCCCGAGTGCTGGGATTAAAGGCGTGTGCCACCACCGGCCGGCCTGATACTGTTTTCTAAGTTTTACATGAATTGGGGCATAAGAAAGCAAAATCTTAGTCATATCTCTCACAAAATTGAAGTCAGGATTCAGAGTCTGTTTTTAATCCTTATGTGATTGGTTGCCTTTGATTTACTGGCATAATCTAATTAATTTCGGACAATTTTCAGTCTTGTCATAGAAATAATTACGTTGCCTAGATCACCCTTTGGCGCCATCTTCCGGGTCTAGAGTAGATTTTAGATTTAAAACTGAATGGTCTGCCTTGGTTCTTTTCCTTCCACGGTTTTGGGAGCCTCCTTGAACGCATGCGCAGCCTAGCTTGGGCGAAACTACAATTCCCAGAAAGCAATGCCGTGGGAGAGGGTGGAGTCTCTTGTCAAGGGGGAAATGATTCTCGCGAGAAAGTGAGGCTCTGGCGGCGGCGAGTCCCGGGCGGAGGGAGGCGGGGAGAGTAAGGAGGAAGAGGAGGAGGTGCAGTCCCACAATACCCGGCGGAGGGCGGGTGGGTGGTTAGATTCTGGTGTGTGCGGCGCTCCGGTCCCCGGCGGACCCAGCTGCCTCTGTTTCTTTAACACGAAGAGGAAGCGATGCGGAGGGGTGGAAAATGGCAGAGTTGCAGATGTTACTAGAGGAGGAGATTCCGTCTGGCAAGAGGGCGCTGATAGAGAGTTACCAGAACCTGACCCGGGTGGCGGACTACTGTGAAAACAACTACATACAGGTGAGGAGCGCGGGCGGGCGGGCAGCGGGGGCGGCCGGGGCGACCGACAGGCTGGGCGCGGTGGGAACTGCCCTACTCCGCCACCCTCCGCCCCGGCCGCGGCCGCCGCGATACAGGAAGTGGCCGCAGCGAGAAAATGGGCGAGGAGCAGGGCCGCCGCGGGGGCCGCCGGCCCTGCCGCCGCTCCCAGTGTGCCCAGCCGGCTGAGGTCCCAGCAGCCTGCCCCGGCCCGGCTGTGCTCCTGGCCCGGCCGTGCTCACAGCAGCCTGCCCTGACCGCCGGTCCCCAAAGCCTGCCCCCGCCGAGCTCTGATTCCCGCAGTCTCCTTCCCTGGCTCTTAGACCCCCGCACTTTCCTTGCCCGGTCTCTGTTGCCTGCAGCCTCTCACGGCCGGGTCGTGCTCCCCGAAACCTCTCATAGCCGAGTCGTACGCCCTGCGGCCTCTCCTGTCCGGGTTGTGCTCCCGGTAGCCTCTCCTGTCCGACCTGGTCGGGCCCCTTGCAGTCTTCCCCTGCCCGGGCTCTGCTCTATTCTCCGCAGTGTTGGCCGGGCTGTACTCCGCGCCGCCTCTTTTGGCCCAGGTTCGTCCCAATACCCCGCAACCTTCCCTGGCTGGGGTCCACCCTGACACCCCGCAACCACTCTTCCCCTGTCTGAGGCCCTTTCGGAGATCCCGCATTCTTCCTTGGTCACCTTGGTCCCCCACACCTTGCTGTCGCCCCTCTGCTGAATGTGATGAGTCTAGTACCCAGACAGCTGCGAGAGGAATGGGCAGGGAAAAGGCGCTGGGAAAGGAAAATCGGGATGTGTGTGGTTGGAGGGTGGGGTGGGGGGTGATTATGTCAGTTCATTCTAGAGGGTGTGCCTTTTATTTATTTAAAAAAATGTCACGAGTCACATTTATACAGACCTCTCGATCAGGTGCAGGGAGTGAGTCTAAGGGTTTGATAGAATTCATCTTAAAAATCTTTTAATTGAAGGTTTGGAAATCCGCGTGCTTGGCGGTTTTCAAGTCGGGTTTTTCCTCCTCCTCATCATATTTACTTCCGCTTTAGGATAATGTATACTCGTTATTATAAAGCACGAATGATTCATAGGGGAATTCATTGGGAAAATGTCTTAAATAGTTATCTTCCTCCAAATGTTATTGGATTGTTGGATTGACACTCAGTAATGTCATAGTGGTTGCTTTATTTTCTTGAGATTTCTTTCTAACCCGAGTTAATGTAGAGAAGAATATGAATAAAAAAGATTAGCAGACATTATTTAGTCTTTAAATGCAATGTGAAATTGCTTACTAATTTATCTAGAAATTCTTGGCATTTTGACATGACAGATGCTTGCTTGTGCTTATTAGTGATTGGAAGTGAATTTTTTTTTTTTTTAGCTTTAGACTCAAAGAACTGAATTGTATGCAGTAGTTTGTGGTCTCATGATTGTGTAAAAACTAACAGTTTGCAGGAGATGCAAATGAAGTACTAGATTTCTTTGTATCAGAGAAGGAAACTAGAAACTCACTTCTGGTTGATAAGGCAAGACCGGAGCAGTGTTAGGGTTAGGTGCTTGAGACCCAGCATGTAAACGTGCCTACATGTGATCATCAGTTTCAAGAGCCAGTAGTTTCTGTGCTAGCACATGCTTTAGGGCTTATTCTCAGAGGGAGATACTGTTTTGAGAATTGTTTGAATATTTGTCAGTGTCCATATTAGTAACATTTAATCTGGAGCAGTACTCCAAGGAATTTGTCTTCATGCTTTCTTTTTCAACCTTTGACTTTGGTAATCTGCCCATACACTTGTTGAATGCCTGCTATGCCTACTGTATTACTTGTTTTTGAAAACTATATATAGCTGATTAAAAACACATTTTAAGGCCTGGGGGAATGGCTCAGTGGTAAAGAGCAGTGGTTGCTTTTGCAGAGGACCTGGTGTCAATTCCCAGCACCCTCATGGTGGTTCACAACCATCCTTACCAACTTTTCCAGGGGATTCATGCCCTCTTCTCACCCCCTGGGGGCACCAAACACACAAGGTCTGCATTTATGCAAAGCACTTAAAAAATAAGTAAATCTAATAATAGATACATTAAATACATTTTGAAATCTTACAGAAATGTGGATATAGTGTAAAAATAAAAAAGTGATCTTATATTTTATAGATACTAAAAAAATGTGCAAGTTATTTTAGCATGAAAAGCCTTGAAATTGCTGCATTTGGGGTTCACTGCACTTGTAACTCCAGCTCCAGGGGACCCAACACCCTCTTCTGGACTACATGGGGACTTGCACAAATAAGTGTTAGACACACCCACTTAAGCACAACCCATCTTAATTGATAATAGCCCTAATTAGGGTAAGTCGTTATTTTTCTTTGCTTTGTGTGTGTTTGTGTTTGTTTTCAGACACACTTCATTCTAGCCCAGGCTGGTGGAACTGTTTAGCCTCCAGGTGCTGTGATTGGAAATATAGCTACTATATTTTTGTGAAAAAAGTTTATCGAGGGGACAGGGTCTCATTATGCAGCTGTGGCTGGTCTGGAGTTTATGTAGACCAGGCTGGACTACAGAGATTCTCTGTCTCTTCTCTGGGCTTAAACATGCATCATCATGCCTGGTGAGGAAAATTATCATACCTACTGTGAGATATTAATTTTGCTCTGTGTGTTTTATCATGATAATTATTTTGTTGTTTCCTTATATCTCGAGAACTCAGGTCTGTTCTGCTGAGAAGTTGAGGGAGTATTTGCAGTGCTTTGTGCCCTGCTGAGTTTAGTTCTTAATTGAGTCATTAAAAGCCAACTTTATTAAAAGGTTTCTTAAGTTGCCTTAAAAAGGATGGAGTTTAAAAGTTAGGAGTAGGGGCTGGAGAAATGGCTTAGCAGTCAAGAGTACCTGTTGCTCTAACAGAGGACCAGACCAGAGTTCAGATCTCAGTACCCACATGCAGCTCAAATTGCCTGTAACTCCAGCTTCAAGGGATCTCATGCTGCTTCTGGCATCTGTGGCACATGCTTACACACACACACTGGCGTCTGTGGGCACATGCTTACACACACACACACACACAGGCACGCACACACACACACATCTTTTAAAAAATGTTATAGGGAGGTAGGGTGTGCTGTGCACACCTTTAGTTCCATTGTTTAAGCAGCAGAGGTAGGCGGATCTCTGAGGCCAGCCTGGTCTACAGAGCAAGTTCCAGGACAGCCAGGGCTGTTACACAGAGAAACCCTGTCTTGAAAAACCAACCAACCAAACAACATATTAAAATTATCAGCTATTTTTATATTGTTATATAGAAAAGCCTTTGCTGTTTCTGTTTGGTGTAAGATTGAGTACATTTTCTTCCACTGGTAGATTTACCCTAGGACCACTGAACCTTGAGCATAGACAGACACTTTAGAGTTATTACTGTTTTGACCTTGGGGAACTAGGAAGGAAAGAAAATTAAATGAACAGTAGATATTAAGGAAAAGTTGCTTGGGATGAAGATTGTGCTCGAACGGTCTTTGAGAAGTTAGGGTTAGGGTACTGCAGACCTGCAGCATGTAAACGTGCCTTCCACGTGATTATCATTTTCAAGAGCTAGTAATTTCTATGCTAGTGTTCCAAGGAATTTGTCTTCATATTTTCCGACTTTTGCCTTTGGTGATCCTAGAACTTCACTTTCTAATTTTTCTGGCTGAAATTTTACCAACTTCATTTAGACTGGCAAATACTTTTTTATTAAAAAAGTATTTTTATTGTTTTAAATTATGTGTGTGTTTCTTGCTCTGTATATGTGTTTGTGTGCATGCGTCACCAGAAGAATTATGTGTGTGTTTCTTGCTCTGTATGTGTTTGTGTGCATGCGTCACCAGAAGCTCCTACAATTACATTTTAACTCAGCCTTACATACCAATGTGAAATAATTAAGCTCTCATAACATTTGCTTCATTAATGCATATTAATCTTGGAAAGGAGGTAACTTTTGACACTCACGAACAGTTTGAGGTTGGTAGACGCTTAACTCTGTTGGTATTATACAGTATGCTTGTTTATAAGTGGTACTAATTGTTAAAAGTGCCATTCCTGCCTTTAAACTTTTTATTTTGAAATGGGGAAGGTGGTAAATACCTGTAACCCAATACTCAGGAAGCTGAGGCAGGAGGATCATAATTTTCACATCAGAAATTTGAGACTAGTTTACCTAGCCTTCATGTAAAAATATCTAAAGAAACTTTTTTTTTTTTTTGGTTTTTTTTAGACAGGGTTTCTCTGTGGCTTTGGAGCCTGTCCTGGAACTAGCTCTTGTAGACCAGGCTGGTCTCGAACTCACAAAGATCTGCCTGCCTCTGCCTCCCGAGTGCTGGGATTAAAGGCGTGCACCACCACCGCCCGACGAAACTGTTTTTCAAACACTACTTTTTTTAAGTTTCTTTAGATGGCCGGAAGGTGGTGAGACAGAGGCAGGTGGATCTCTGAGTTCGAGGCCAGCCTGGTCTACAAAGCAAGTTCTGGACAGCTAGGACTGTTACATAGAGAAACCCTGTCATGTGTGAGGAAACTAATTAATGAAGGGTAACATACGTGTCCTTCTTTAACCTTGGATGCTCAATTCTCCTCCATGGTTTGGCCTAGATTTGCATCAAGCCTACATATATACTCTTGTGTGTATTATGTTCTCTCATTTCTAGATTACTTAAAATACTGAGTACAGTCTATGTTGTGTGAAAATATTTTTTAAAAATTGCATTTACTATTTGTGTGTGTGTACACATGTGCCACTGTCAATTTATGGAGATCAGAGAACAACTTGTAGGAGTTGATTCTCTCTTTCCACCGTAGAAATCCTGGGGATTGAACTCATAGTTACCAGGCTTGGAGGCAAGCACTTTTACCTGCTTAGCTATCACACTGACCCTAAATTTTTACATTTTCCTACACGATAGTTTTTAGGAAATAGCGACGAGAAAGTCTGTACAGCATAAGGATATTCTTTTAAAAAATAGTTTGGCTCAGCTGTAGGTTTAATACATGATTGTTGAACCACACAGATAAGGTGAACCAGTCCTGATTGATCCTGCTTATTGAGGATCAATAATCTGTTATAATCTCTTCTAGTTTGTGTTTACTCTTTATAAACAGTCCGTCATAGGGAGTGCCCTCATATAGATGAGGAATTTAAGACTTGACCATACTATTGATGACTCAGATTTCTCAGCTGTGACAGACTCCATGGGTGGAATAGTTTGTGTACCCCAGTTTTTAGGAGTATTACTGGAGTAGGTAGACCTGTTGGACAGGTATGGGAGCTTCTCAGATCCAGCGCCATTCTTAACATGCATTCTAAGTTTTTAGCTGCAATCAGGAGAGCAGGTAGGTATGTGGTCTGGAAATTTGCCAGTAAGTCTTAGGCTAGCTTTTCACTGAGCTCAGCAGTTACAGACTGCTTTTCCAGAGGACCCAAGTTGATCCCAGCACCCCTATCAGGAGGCTCACATCTTCTGTAATTCTATGCAGCTCCAGAGAGCTCTCACGCCTCTGACTTGTATAGATACCTGCACTCTATTGCATATGCTCAACATACAGGACATATACATACACATGATTTAAAACAATAAAAAAATCTTAGCTGGGTATGGTGGTGCATACTTTTAATCCTAGCATTAGAGAGGCAGAGGCAGGCAGATCTCTATGAGTTTGAGTCCAGCCTGGTCAACATAGCAAGTTCCAGGCCAGCCATGGCTACCTAGTGAGAGCATACTCTTACTCTGTGTGTGTGTGTGTGTGTGTTTGTGTGTGTGTAGTGAGATCCTATCTCAATATGGGTGTATGTGGTACTCCAAGACTTTTCGGATATTCTCAAATTTACATTGAACTGAAATTTTTATCTTTTTCATATGAAGACTGTTCTTACTGAATTTATAGAATATTTCCGTAGTCTAATATTAGATTCAACTTCTTATCTCAGTTTCTTTTTAATATACTTTTTGCTGACTTACAGCTATCTAGATCTTAGTATTTAACTTCACTAAGAATAAATATGTACTGTAAACAGCCGTATCCTGGAGGAGCTAAATGTGTCTTTTAGAACACAAAGAAGTATAGAGAAAGTAAAGTGTAGAGAGGAATTAAGAGCCGGGTCTGGTAGTACTTGATTTTAATCCCAGCATGAGGGAGGCAGAGGCACATAGATTTCCTGTGAGTTTGATGCTAGCCTGATCTGCAGGGTCTTTGTGTAGGCCCTATCTTAAAAAAGAAAGCCAGACCACGACTAATCAGATGAGTACCACAAAAACAAAACCTGATGTGATGGCAGCTGCTTGTAAATCCTGTCACTTAGGCTGTGGTAGGAGAATCACCAGGAGTTCATGACAGTCTGTGTTACAGAGTGAGTTCCAGGCAGCCTAGACTAGACTAGACTAGAATGGGACCCTGACTCAAACAAATGCCAAAAAAAAAAAAAAATTAAACAACTACAAAACAACTAACTTCTCTCTTCACCTGTCCCTCTTTTTCTTCTCCCTTCTATCTTTCTCTTTCCCCCTCTTACGCAGCCCAGGCTGGCCTCTAACTTGTTAGGTAACTGAGAATGACCTTGATCTCCTGATCTCCCTTCCTCTACTGTGCTCTGGAATTGAGAACCACCAAGTCCTGCAGCTAGCTGTGCATGGTTCCTCACAACTTGTTCCTGCCCCAGTGTGCCAGTGTCCATTTCAAGAGTTAGTCTGTTCCTTTCACCGTGGGTTCTGAGGGTCAGCCTGGTTTTCAGTTTATTATGCTTTCACTGGCCAGCACTTGCCCTGCTGCACCATTTCAGTCTCTCCATTGGTTATTTTTAAATGACTTAAAATGATTTTTCTTTTATTGGGCGTGAGTGGGGGGATTTGTTTTTTGTTTTGGTTGAGATGGTCTCATCTTGTAGCTCAAGCTGACCCAAAACTCAGGGCACCCTCCGCCCTTTATCTCCTGAGTGCTGCTGCTGGGACAGTGGTGTGAACCACCACACCTTTTTGAAATGGAATATAATGCTCCAATATGAGGAGAGGCGGCACTGGAGAATGTCTCCCAGCTGACTCACTAAGTGAGTCACTTAAAAAAAGAAAAAGCAGTCTGTTGGCCTTCTGGCCTGCTCCACAAGAAGGAAATCATGCCTGGTACTGGAAACCGAGCCAGCTCCCCAGAGCTAGTGAAGTCATGGATCTTGGAAGAGCACCTATACCCACCACTTTCTAAACCAGCACAGTCCCTAACTACATTCTAAATAATTTTTTCATACAGTATATTTTGATCATATTATCCTCCTCCCCCAACTCTTTCCAGATCCATTTTATGTCCTGACTGATGTGTGTATATGAGCAGAGCACCTCAAAAGCAAAAAGCAAAAGAAAAGGAGAAAATCAAAACAAACAACAAAAGATCCCAGTAAGGCAAAAAATGACAACAAACCAAAAAGTGAAAAAAAAAAACAAAACCCACATGGAGTCTGTTTTGATTTTTGTGTTGGTAAACTTGGTCAGCTACTCTTGGGCCTGGGACTTGCCCTGGAGTGTAGTAACACTTGATTGTAGAACACGGATTTTCCTTTTCTCAGCAGGTATCAATTGCAAATAGCTTCTTAGTTTAGTGGGGAACTTTGTCCATTTCACCTTTCCTTTTGCTGGCTCTTTGTCTGGTGTGGTATTGTGCAGGTTTTGTGTGTGCTGTCACAGTCTCTGAACGGTTATGTGTCTCATTCGCTGTGCCTGGAAGACACTGTTTCCTTGAAGTCCTCGACCTCCCGCTTTTACCAGCTTTCTCCCTCCTCTTTTGAATAGGTACAGTTCACATAGAGACATTCTAAATATTGACCCTATGTGTAGTCGTCACCTCTCATCAAGGGAACTTCTCTTTGCAATAGAGGCACATTAAAGAAAATGTCAGCTGACAGAATGCAGTGTTTTAGTGCCCAGTTCAACGGTTACATTTACAGCACAACTCATGAACCTAAGGCTCGGGGATCATTGCAGAGGAGAGGGTGCAAAGATTGTAAGACAGGAAGTTTGATGTGGCATTGTTTCTTAGAAATGGCAGAAGCTACACTCGTGAAGGTTCACCAACATGCCTGCCTAAATCTGAACATCTAAGGGGAATAGGAAGGGGAAAGCCCACAAGGCCTCATCTCCAGTCCAAAAAAAAAAAAAAAAGAAAGAAAACAAAACAAAAAAAACCAAACCTACAGGCAGTTAAGGAATTTGGGAGAAATAGTCTTCTGCAGAGCAGAGCCTCCTCTGTTTCCTCTAATTGGTTATCAAATACCCAAGGGTCAGCCCTGAAAACATACATACAAGTAACATAAGGACTAAACAGGTCGTATTCATATGTTTAGAAATGCACACAGACACAGAGACTCCAACAATTAAAGAAAAAGAGGCCATGAGTTTGAAAGAGAGCAAGGTAGGTGTGAAGGTGGGAAAAGGGCAAGGTGGAAACGATAGGCAAGGTTTCTCTGTGTAGCAGCTCTGGCTGTCTGGAACTCGCCATGTAGACCAGGCAGGACTCAATACTCACAGAGGTCCACTTGCCTCTGCCTCCCAAGTTCTGGGATTAAAGATATATGCCACCACCAGCCTATAACTGTACTCTTACAGAAAGAGAAAAGAAAAAAATCAGCTTGTTTTTGTTGTAAGACAAAAAGTGTTTGGAGCAGTTACAGTCTTGTCCCTTAACATCAGTTACAGTCATTAGGGCTTGTTTTAGACCAGCTGTAGCAGAGTCATAGTCCCTATGCTGGGGGAGCACTCTTCCTCTGGCTAAGGTGGTCATAGTTGCAGGGCCACTTAGAGATTCTCCAGACATGGTAAAGCCTGGTCCCAGTATCTCACACAGCCCTGACTGGGACTGTTCCTTTAGGAGCTGCAGTCTTAGCATAATTATCTCAAGTTGTCTTGGTTGGGGAGCTGGGGATGGGGTTGGTCCAGACAAATAGTGCCAGTTTATGGGTGCACACCTGACTCTTAAGTAACTTGTTTTGGGTAATTTTTCTGTGTTCGTTTTGTCTTTTGTTCTTAGCAGACAAGGGCTATTCTTGAACTTGCTGTGTGGTTAAAAACCATTTCCTCCTGCTATCTTTCAAGTTCTAGGATTTTTAGGAGAGTGTCACCATTTCTGGCTTTTATCAATTGTTTTATTTTTTATTTTGGTTTTTCGAGACAGGGTTTCTCTGTGGCTTTGGAGCCTATGCTGGAACTAGCTCTTGTAGACCAGGCTGGTCTTGAACTCACAAAGATCC
>JAQHUG010000023.1:9803947-9818808 GCA_028555095.1 Dicrostonyx torquatus | reverse complement strand
TTTATGTTGAGGTCTTTGATCCATTTGGATTTGATTTTTGTGCATGGTGATAGGTATGGGTCTATTTTCATTCTTCTACATGTTGATATCCAGTTATGCCAGCACCACTTGTTAAATATGCTTTTTTTTTCTATTTGATATTTTTTGCTTCTTTATCAAATATCAGGTGTTCGAAGATGTGAGGATTGATATCCAGGTCTTCTATTTGGTTCCATTGGTCCTCCATTATGCCATGTTTAGTAGCTTTTTAAAAATAATTTAAAAAACATATGTCTTCTACATAGATTGAAAACTATCTCCCTTTGAAAGGAACTTGCAGAGTATTCTAAAGAACCATAGCACAGTGTCTGGAGAGTGAGATGTCTCAGCAGGTTTAGCTGAGTCTTGAATTTAGAAGTTGAGGAAAGAGGAGGTTTGAGAGGCACCAGATGCAATGTGGAAACAGCAGCATGACAGAAAGTTTGGTCCTGAGACCTGAGTAGTGGCAATGCAAGGGAGGGGGATCGAGTTGAGGGAAATGAAGGTTTATAAAGGTAAAAGGGGAAACCCTGGGTTAGGGGGAGACATTTAATTTTAATTTGGCTCACATAATGTTAATTAGGGTAGCCAAAGGAAACTTTTGATTGCTTGACTTCAAAACTCTGTTAGCTGGATCTTGGTAGTTAGCTTCAGAAGGAAGAAGTGGTCAAATAGACTTGGTGGCTAGGTTGGAATGTAATCTAACTTTTTCTTTTTCTTTTTCTTTCTTTCTTTCTTTCTTTTTTTTTAAGCAAGGTAGAGGGAATGGGGGAGAAGGGCAAGGCCTGACAGCGGTGTTTGCCTTGCTTGAGTTGGCAGAGTCCCTTCAGTCACTTTGAGCTCTTCTGTCTTCTTATCTTCACTCACTTCTCAGATGCTACAGTTACATGTGTGTAACCTTACTGTTTTTTTTTTAAATGTTTTGACCTCATTAATATTGTTATTACCTTCTTTCCTTTTTTTTTTGTGACATGACATCTCACTCTGTAGTTCTGACCGTTTTGGAACTCACCACGTAGATCAGGCAAGCTTCAAACTCACAGAGTTCTACCTGCCTCTGCCCCCGAAGTACTGGGATCAAAGGTGTGTGACATCACCGCAATGATGATTATAAAAGTCTGTATGTCACCACGAGGTGGGTGACTTACCGGACGGTCCTAAGGTACCTCCATCTCCGACGGGAGCCTCATGGCATCTCGCTCACTTTCCTTCTTCTCCTCAGAACTTCCGTTCTGTCTACTCCGCCCACCTAAGAGCTGATCTATCTTATAAGCCAGGCAGCTCTTTATTCAACCAATAAGAGTAATACAAAATACAGAAGAACACTCCCACATCAATGTGTAACTCCAGTTTTAAGGGTCTGACATCCTCTTCTGGCTTCCTCAGGAACTGCATGTATGTGGTACACAGACATATGTGAATTCCAAACACCCACTCACATAAAAAACAACATTAAAAACCCCATTTTTCCCCCTAAGGGGAAGCAGGGCCCTCTGACCTGGACTCTGTTCCTGGAAGAGTTCCCATAGCAGCCAGCAGTTCCTTTGATACTTGTCTTTGCCTTTTTTCTCCATTTTTTTTCCTGCTTCTGATCTCAGTTATAAAATGCCTGAGCCAAATCATTTAGTGGCTTGCTTGACCCAACAGTCAATTTTTGAAACCTGTTTTGAGTATCAGGGACTGACTGAGTAAAAAAAAAAAAAAATGTATCCTTTAAGCGTTGTCTTCCGGTGGTCATCTCACATTATGTTGGTATACTTTTTCATGGCTCAGCCTCTACAGGAAAACTAAAAGGGCCCTTTTATTCTTCTGGCAGATAGTAGTCATTTGTGAATAATTTAAAGGCTTAACTTCAGTCTCCTGGAAACTAAGAATAGGGATGATGCCTTATTTTCCAGAGCCTCATCTATCATTAGGGTTCCATTTAGATGCTTTTATAGGGATCATTGCTGACCAATTGGGAAGCTATTATTTCTCCCTTTTCCCTTGGATATTGAGTAATTGTTTCCCCTCCAGTTAACATTTTCTATTACCTTTTGTTTCTCAGGTGGAATCAAAGTTGTTTCAAGTAACATCACCTCTTCTCCATTACTATATTTCCTGTCTAATTAATTAGATTAATTTCTTTGCTTTATTCATTTACTCATTTGTATATATTCATCTTCTTCTTTTTTTGCCACTAAATATGAGGTCTTTTATTTAACCTCCCATCCAGCATTTAACCTATTTCAGTTTTTGACTTTACTAGTTGAGTTGCATATTTAGGAAGAGCCATGTTGCCTTGCTGTGTGTGTGTTTGTGTGTGTGTTCTCCCAATTGTGATCTGTATCTTTTGATTTGTAGCTCTCTTTGACTTTTATTTGAGAATCTATACTGAGTGGCCTCGCCTGGAAATTACTTGTAGCTCTCCAGGCTGGCCTCCAATTCACAGAGAACTGTCCACCTTCATCTCTAGACTGCTGAAATTAAAGGTCTATCTATCTAGGCTTTGAAGGCTCAGTATTGATCACCACTCAGAAGAGGAAAAGTACAACAGCAAATGACGCAAGACGCTGGGGCACACTTACCATCAATGAGAGCCCACCAGTGCGTCACCAGTGCATCACCAGTGGTCTTAAAACAGTGCATTAACTAAAAAGCATGCAGTATAAATGTGGGTATAGTAAATGGGTAGGTGGCAGGGAGAGGGGGAAAAATAGAGGTAAACAAGGTTTAATTAAAGGAACAATAGGGATAGAAATGTTTGTTACGAAGAAGAGAAAGTAGCAGATTGGGGGGAAAAGCCTGGAATTATAACTGTGCTAAGTATGTGCTTGTTGAGTGTACAGGGCCCAAGATTCAGTTCATAGAAGAGCCTGAATGAATGACTAAATGAATGAAAAGAATGAGAAATGTCTCAGTAACAAGAATAAACTTAAATATAAGAAACGGACTAGAAAAAAAAAAGCCCAAAATCTTAATAAGATAAAGTCTACATAGAAAAATAGAAAGTAGAAAGGGAAACACAGGTCAGAAGAAGAAACCAAAGGGAGCTTAAAGGTATCCTTTGAACTGGCTTCTCGGTGTCACGGCCCGACACCGAGACTGAAAAATAAGGAGAAAGTGAGCAGAGCAGCCAATTTATCTCCTCCTGCCTCCTGACTGTGTGCATAGCTTGACCAGTTATGTCATGCTCCTGCCTCCATGCCTTTGCTATGATGATGAACTGGACTCTTTTTTTTTTTTGGTTTTTCGAGACAGGGTTTCTCTGTAGCTTTGGAGCCTGTTCTGGAACTAGCTCTTGTAGACCAGGCTGGTCTCGAACCTGCCTCTGCCTCTGCCTCCTGAGTGCTGGGATTAGAGGCGTGCGCCCCCCCCCCCCGGCTGAACTGGACTCTTTTAACTGAACCAAAACAAAGATTTCTTAAATTGCCCCCCCCCCCTTCCAGGTACTTGTTACAGCAATGAGGAAAGTAACTAGTAATTGGTTTTGGTCATGGTAGACTGAAGCATGGTTTTGCTCGTCTTTGCTTGTGAGTTCTGTATGTCTAAAAGATGTGTACATATATCATATTAACCGATTGTGGTGGTGGTTTTTACTTTTTTGTTTACTCAAGCTCAGATTGTGTGCTCCATAATCTCCCTTGTATGGTTGCCAAACACGCTGGGTTAGAATTAGCCAAAAGACGGGTTTGTGTAAGCAACATTGTCTACCATTTGAAGGTTTTTCTAGTTAGATGCGGTAAGATGTGTGGAGAGACTAGTGGGCTCCAGCTTGACCCTACTTTCTTGCTCTGTGTCCAGTTCCTTTTCCTGATGGTGACAGTGACCCCACTCATCTGACAGATCTTCAGGTGTAGTTGGCAAATCTAGAGTGGCACAACTTCCGCAGTAGCTTTTCCTTACGTCCGGTTTCTGTAGCTGGATGCTTTAGCTTCTCAACTTGATTGATTTATTATTCTCTGATTCTGCATCTTTATTGCTTCCTCAACTATTACTTTAAATGTAAAGTGAAATTATGTAGTAAATACCTATCTATAAATCACATTGTACAGCTTCCTGCTTTAAATCTTGACTTTAATACACTTTCCTTGTTGGTAAATATCTATATAATTTTTGATTATGTGATAGTCAAAATGAGATCTGTGTCACCTGTCATTGGTTCTTTACATTGGTTCTAGTTTTTCTTTACTAATTGAAGTGTTATGAGTATTGTTTGCACTTGCCCTTGCTTTTCTTCTGGGCAAATTCCTAGACATGAAGAACACATAGATTTTAAGCAGTTGTGATACACGTTGTCTGGTTGCACTGTCCAGTATGTGGAGTGTTTTGCAATCATTCTTTTTAAGAACTAAAATTGTTTGGGAAGTGAATTAGTTGATAGCAAAGGAGGAAGTGGAAGGAAAGCCAATATCACGGGCTAAATATAAAATCTTTTATATGAACAGTACATAAATATGTAACATGTCAGGTATTTAGAGGAGTTTGAGAAGGCCATGAAGATGGATTGTCCTTTCAGGTAAAAGATTTTGTCAGTACAACTGTGAGCAGGGGCCTGTATCTGTCCTCCCTGGCTCTCATGGTGAGCAGTGGTGCACTTAAGACTTCTTAGGGGAATTGAGGCTTGTGTGTTACCTGTGCTATGTGACTGAAGAAGAGGAATGGATGTGCATAAATTAAGTGGCATGATGGGGCATTGTTTCCCTGGGCAGGGCAGGGCTGTGGGTGACCAGTGCAGCCTGCACCACCGACAGGTGGTGGTTAGTGAATGCACACTGTGGATGGCGGGCTTTGTGGCCTTGCTTATCTAGTCCTCGTTGTTAGGGCCTGTCTTGTCTATCAGTGAATTTTGTTTGGTTTATTTTTTGACGTGGAAGGTCTCACTGTATAACTCAGACTGGCTTGAAATTTACTATGTATCCCAGGCTGGCCTTGAACCTAATTTTAATTTTAAAATGTACTTTCTCTTTCTGAAATAGGGTTTCCCTCGATTGTGTCCTAAGCCTTTTAAAGTTTAAATGCTTTGTGATATTGATAATAAAGGGATTATTTGGGTTGTAATTATGATGCAACTTAAAATTTCAGAGCTGTATTAACAGTCTGTCTACTAGAAATGCCAGAAAGATAAATTGACTATAAAAGTTTAAAAGCGTTTTCGGGAATACAGTTAAATATGAAGATGCGTGTAGGTGCGTGTAGTTGGAGTTGACTGTTCTGTGTAAGCTTTCCAGTTAAAGAGCAGACTATGCCACAAGTCCTATTCCTGTCCCCATGTCTCCTTTTTTCTTTTTTCCTTGTGAGATAGATTTTCCAGGGTTGCTCAGTCTGTCCTCAAATTTGGTAATCTTCCTGCCTCCCAAATGCTTGGATCATGGTTGTTTGCTGTCACTCCCGTTTGCGTTAACTTTAGAGCGGCAGTCATGACAAGGATGACTTTTTTTCTCTTTTGGGAGTCAGATAGTGACATAATAAAATGAGAGAAAGATTTCACCTGAGGTGAAGAGAGTGAGGAAGAGGAAAGGCAGTGAAGTAAGAGTGTGGACGGGGTCGGTTTTCAGTGGAAAGGAGGAAGGGAGGGGTGATAGAAGGATGTAGAGGAGATTGAGGTTGCTTATAGCCAGCAAGTTTTTATTTCATGCAATGAAAAGAACTCCCCACCCCCTTCCATTTGAAGGAACTATAATGGGACAGAAAGGATTTAAGGAAGCAGGTGCTATTGAAGGTTTCTACCCCAGATAGCAGACCCTAATTTAGTAAGTTGGATTTCTGCAGGTGGATAAGGAAGGAGGAAGAAGGAAATGGGTAATGGTTGAGATGGTCACAGAGTTCAGTTATCTCCGGAATTTCCTGCGTGGCTTATTTTAAGTGTGTTCACTGCGTTGCAGTATTTTAACTGCAGCTATTTTAAACAACTATTCTTTTAAAGCTGTGCATATTTGCTAGGCAGTTGTGGCGCGGTGACCGTTAATCCCAGCACTGGGGAGGCAGAGGCGGGTGGATCTCTGTGAGTTCAAGGCCAGACTGGTCTACAAGAGCTAGTTCCAGGACAGGCTCCAAAGTTATAGAGAAACCCTGTCTCCAAAAACAAGAACAAACAACAAAAGAAAAGAGCTGTGTGTATTTGATTCCCGTTAAGTGGCCTTCATCCACTTAAAGGACAGGGATGACAAATGGACTTCATATCATATGTCAGCTCCCAGAGCCATTAGTTAACAGGGAGCCTAATTAACTAATTAGTGTAGTTAATGCTGATCTTAGTTCTGTGGACACATTCTTAGTTGTCTATCGTCTGTGACCGTTTTGTTTGCTCCTTTGACATGCTTAGATGATTGGTTGGTGATTATAAGGGAGCTACAAACAAAATAACTGGCAGCAGTAATTTTCTGCAATTTGCTGTTCAAATTTAAAGTTTTTATGAGTGGAAACTAATGGTGACTTGAAAGGCATTCTTCAGTAAGGCTGTTACACCCAGGCATGGCTTTCTTTTTCTTTTTCAGAACAGGGCCTCTCTGTTTAGCCCTGTCTATTCTGGATCTCTGTAGACCAAGTTGGCTTTGAACTCTGAAATCTGCCTGCTCCTGCCTCCTGAGTGCTGGGATTAAAGGCGTGAGCCACCACCATCCAACCACACAAGTCTTTTTAATGCTTCAAATATTGCAAATCAGAGACAATGAAAAAAAGTTTGTGGGGAGTAAGGTGTCATACAACTCAGATTGATTTTGAACTCACTGTGTAACCAAGAATAACTTTGTCACTTCTGAGTTACTCTTGTATGCATCACTACTCCTAGCTTTCTTTATTTTGGGGGGCAGGGGAATGGATATAGCAACCAGGCCTTTGTGTATGCTAGGCAAGCACTCTGCTAACTGAGCCAATCCCCAGCCCCCAAGAAAATGAAGTTTAAAATTTAGTTTCTTTGATGGGCTGAAGACATGACTTAGCGGTTAAGAGTACTTGCTGCTCTACAGAAGAACTGAATTTGATGTCCAACATCCACACATGGTAGCTCACAGCTGTCTGGGCACCAGGCATACATGTGCTGTGTGTATGTGTATATGTATGTGTATATATATGTGTATACATATATACACATTCAGACAACATTCATGCACAAAAAAATTACTCTCAAATTTAATTCCTTCAGTTTTTTTAAGATACTTCATTTTTGCCGGGCAGTGGTGGTGCACACCTTTAATCCCAGCACTCAGGAGGCAGAGGCTGGCGGACCTTTGTGAGTTTGAGACCAGCCTGGTCTACAAGAGCTAGTTCCAGCTCAGGCTCCAAAGTCACAGAGAAACCCTGTCTCGAAAAACCAAAAAAAAAAAAAAAATCATTTTTTATTGTTCCAGTGATCTATATACTCTATATCTGCATACTCTACATTCTCTATATCATTGCTAGCACTTGTAATATTTAAAAATTCACAGATTATATTTTATATTTCTCCTTTTCCTTTGTTTCCTCCAAACCTTCCTCATATATGTGTGTGTGTGTGTGTGTGTGTGTCTTCCTGCTCCACTTCGGATTCATGACCTTTTTAAAAAATCAATTGTTATTACATGCATATATGTATATACATGTATTCCTAAAAATAACCAGTTGAGTTCATATAATGTTACTCATATGTATGTCTTCAGGGCCCAGCATTTGGAACTGGTCTACCGGTTGTTGTACTATTCCCTTACACTAAAATTTAAAATGGAGGCTATGTAAAATACTGTTTTTGCTCAAGTATGACATTACTGTTTGGGTAAGAGTGCATTGCACTCTACTGTATCAGGATGAAAGGGTTCTTATGTGTAGGTTTATAAGTAGAATAATTTCTATTAACATTTAATTGACTCTAAATAGTTATATGATTCTATAATAAAGAAAACCGGAAAATAAAATACAACTTTTTACATGGGAGGAAAGGCGAAATAGATGCCAAACCTGGCATTTTTTTCCACTCTGTTATGGGAAAATGTGTGTGGTCTGTAAACTGAAAGCTAAAGAAACAGGCAAATGAAATTCTAGAATATAATGATTATCTTATTCAAGTTTGTCTACCTGACTTTGTAAACAAATGTTTATTTTTCCTTTTTCATTGTAGAAACTCCCCTGTCTCCCCCAGTTCTGAATTTTAATTCTGGAACAAATGTCCTTGAACATTCTAGACAAATGCTCTACCATGGAAGAAAATTCCTAGCCTAGATTCTGTGTTTTAATGCCAAAAGACTTTGTTTTTAATAGTGTGGATGACTGCTTCTATTCAAGATTGTATTTGTATTCTTAGCCACTAAAAGAGCGAGAAAAAGAAACAAGACAGAAGACAATTTCAAAGAAAAAAGTAAACTTGTTTTACACAGATAGCAAAGTTGTTTAAACATCTTAAATAATCTATAAAAAGTGGCCAAAGTTGGCAAATGAATTTAGAAACATTGCAGAATTATAAGGCTTTTGTGTGTGTGTGTGTGTGTGTGTGTGTGTGTGTGTTTCTGAGACAGGGTTTCTCTGTGTAACTAGCTGTCCTGGAACTCACTCTGTAGACCAGGTTGGTCTTGAACTCACAGAGATCCACCTGCCTCTGCTTCCCAAGTGCTGGGATTAAAGGCATTAGCCACCATTGCCTGGCCTAGGACCAGTGTTTTAGAGCCAGTTATCTATAAATTTATCTATAATCCCAAAACTCATCAGATTAGTTCCAAGCTTTTTTTTAAAAAAAATCACTCTCACATCCAATGTATTACCCTTACTCTGTGTATATACTTTGCGCAAGTGTGAGGGTGCCAGTGCGCAGCATGTAAGAGGGTGGTCGGAAGACGACTCTGGAGCTGTTTTCTCCTTTATATTTAAAAAGGGGTTCAGGGAATTGAACTCAAGCTTGGACAGCAAGTACTTTTACCCATTGAGTCATCTTGCCAGACTGATTTGGGCTTCCTTCCTTCCTTCCTTTCTTCCTTTCTAATTTATTTATTTATTTTACATCCCTACTGCAGTTTCCTATCCCCCCCCCTCACCCCTCAAATCCACTCCTCTTTTTCTAGTCAGGCCTTTCATGGGTATCAACAAAACATGACATATCAAGTTGTAGTAAGACAATTCAGTATGAGGAATAGATTCTTAAGAGCCAGCCAAAGGGACATTCGCTGTTCCCACTGTTAGGAGTCACAATATAAACAGCTGTCACATGTATGTAGAGCCATATAGGCTCCCTGGTTGTTGGTTCAGACTCTGTAAGTTCCTCTGAGCCAGGGTAGTTGGTTGATTCCTTCCTTCCTTCCTTCCTTCCTTCCTTCCTTCCTTCCTTCCTTCCTTCCTTCCTTCCTTCCTTCCTTCCTTCCTTCCTTCCTTCCTTCCTTCGTTCCTTCCTTCGTTCCTGTCCTTCCTGTCCTTCCTGTCCTTCCTTCCTGTCCTTGACCCCTCTGGCTCCTACATTCCATCCTGCCTCTCTTTAGCAAGATTCCCTAAGCTTGGCTAATGTTTGGCTGTGGATCTCTGCATCTGTTTCCATCAGTCACTGGATGAAGACTGACAATTGGGTTAGTCACCAGTCTGATCACAGGAGATGGCCAGTTCAGCCTATGTATTCGCTATTGCTAGGAATCTTAGCTGAGGTCATCCTTTTTAAATTCGTGGGAGTTTCCCGTGCACCAGGTTTCTACCGAACCCTGAAAACCACCCCTTTCCAATCATCTTTTTCAGCACTCTTCCTCTCCACCCACCCTCCATTCCTCAAGTTCCCATCTCCATCTGTCCCCAGTCCACCCAGGAGATCTTCTCTGTTTCCCGTTTCCAGGGAGATCAGTGTGACCCTGCTTGTTACCTAGCCTCTCTGGTGCTGTGGATTATAGCTTGGTTATCCTTTACTTTACAGCTAGATTCCACTTATGAGTGAGTACATACCATGTTTGTCTTTTCTGGGTCAGGGTTACCTCCTACTTTCTCTTCTGTTGGGTTCAGTATAACTGGATTTATGTTGAGGTCTTTGATCTACTTGGACTTGAGTTTTGTGCAGGTGATAGATATGGATCTGTTTGCATTTTTCTACGTGTGGACATCCAGTTATGTTGGCACCATTTGTTGAAGTTGCTTTCTTTTCTCTGTTGTATATTTTTGTCTTCTTTGTCAAAAATCAGGCGTTCCAAGGTGTGTGGATTTATGTCTTGGTCTTCTGTTTGATTCCATTGATCCACTGTCTGTTTTTCTGCCATACCATGCTGGTTTTGATGTTAGAGCTTGAGATCAGGGATGGTGATGCCTCCCGCAGTTTTTTATTGTACAGGATTTTTCGTTTTCTATCCTGGGTTTTTTGTTTTTTTTTTTTTTTCCTATTTAAAGTTGAGTATTGCTTTTTCAAAGTCTATAAAGAAACAAAAAAAATATAGAGAGGGAGAGAGAAAGCATGCCATTTGGCTAGTTTGATATTTCTGATTTGGGCTTTTTAAATGGAAGAAAATAACTCTCTATTTGTATAAAATGTGTGTTTAATGAATATCAACTAACTGTTGGTTCTTTCTGTTCTTATTTCAGGCTACAGACAAGAGAAAAGCTCTAGAGGAGACCAAAGCATATACAACCCAATCTCTAGCTAGTGTTGCTTATCAAATAAATGCATTGGCCAACAATGTACTCCAGTTGCTGGATATCCAGGCATCTCAGCTTCGGAGGATGGAGTCTTCCATCAATCATATCTCACAGGTATCAGCTTGTAAAGTCTTTTAGGTTCATAGTTAGTCAAATGGTAGCACGTGTCTTAATGATAAGGATCCATACCTGCTAAGAAATGTGTTGCTAGGAGGTTTTGCTGTGGTGTGAACATCTTAGAGAGCACCTACATCAATCTTCATGGTATGTCAGTGAACCTACTGTTCCCTATGGACGGTCAATGTTGTCAGGAGTGGAAAATGCATGATTCACGAGGCTGTTGCTGGTGTAGAAAAAAGTTTTTAAAATAATTAAAAAAAAACAGTGTTAGGACTGGAGAGATGGATCAGCAATTAAGAACACTGGTTGCTTTTCTAGAGAACCTGCGTTCAATTCCCAGCACCCACATGGCAGTTTAAAAGTGTAACTCCAGAGCCGGGCGGTGGTGGTGCACGCCTTTAATCCCAGCACTCGGGAGGCAGAGGCAGGTGGATCTCTGTGAGTTCGAGACCAGCCTGGTCTACAAGAGCTAGTTCCAGGACAGGCTCCAAAGCCACAGAGAAACCCTGTCTCAAAAAAAAAAAAAAAAAAAAAAAAAAGTGTAACTCCAGTTCTGGAGGATATGATACCCTCACAACAGACATACATGCAGCAAAACACCAGACACTTTAGATTAAAAAGATATCATCTAAAAAATTTACTCCTAAAAAGAAAAAAAAAGTAGTAGTAATGTTCTTTAATACAGTTATAACAAGTACTGTAATCTATAGACCAGTAGGAATTTATTATCGTTATCAGGTAGTATACAGCCTAAGAGTGTGACTAGCAGGACAGTAATAGGTATGTTCACACAGGCACTGCCGTGAAACAGATGAGTAACTTACTGTTCTTGGACACTGATGGGAAATCCTAGTAGACCTCAGGTAATATGCAGTCTCAGACAAATGTCAGGTAGTAGTGATATGGAATATGGAATCCTTACCTAGTATTTTACTGATTGATTGTAGGCATGATTACTCTTAGCTTTATTTTGAGTTGAGTAAGCTTTAAGTTTTGAAATAGTCTCATTGTAGCCCTGGTGGTCCTTGAACCAAGGTGCAGCTGTCCTAGCCTCTTTTTAAAAAAAGTTATTTATTTATTTATTTATTTGAGTATTTGGCCTACAAATATGTTTTTGTACCATGGGGGTGCCTGGTGCCCACAGAAGCTAAAAGAGGCCATCAGATCCCCTAGGACTGAAGTTATAGATGGTTATGAGCTGTCATATGCTTCCTGGGAATCAAACCTAGGTTCTCTGTAAGATGATCCAGTGCTCTTAATGGCTGAGCCATCTCTCCTGTCTCGAGCCTTAGCCTTTGGAATGCTGGGTTCATAGATATACACCATCATGTTTGCTTTTACTGTTTTTGTGTTTTAAAGTTTTCCTTTTATACAGCCATAGCCTTTCGAATGCTGGGTTCATAGGTATGTACCACTATTCTTGCTTTATTTTATTTTTTTTGTAAGTCTTTTTACATTTGTAGAAAAACAACACAAAACTTAACATTTAAGGTATTTTGTTGTTGTTTTGACTAGGGATAGAACCTAGGGCTTTGTGTATTCTAGTCATGCATTCTACTACTGATCTGCACACACAGTTTTTTGTTATGGTGAGCTGACCAAGCTGGCCTTAAATTTTCTTCCTCACCCTACCTTAGCCTCCTGAGTAGCTGGGATGATAGTTATATCCCACCATGCCAGCCTGTTGACTTTTGTTGAGCTAAACTAAATTATATTTAATTAAAGTTTATAATAGTATCTTGCCAATTTTTACATATTCTCAAGAGGTTATTAACATAAAGAAAGGGACATGTGCTTTTGTAAATTTTTCCTCCTTCCCATCCCTTGTTCTCAGGATTTTTGTTGTTATAGAATAGTTTATACTTTCTAGAAATTTGTGTGAATGCATTCATGTACTTATCCACTATCATTTTCATCTTGGTTTAGCCCTTTTTACATAGCACACTTACTTTGAAATTTACCCATACTATTCCCATAGAAGAGTCTGCTTTTATTATTGAGCAGTTTTGTTTGAGTTCCCTCCCGTCCCCTCCCTTCCTTTCCCCTCCCCTCCCCTCCCTCCCTCCCTTTCTCCCTCCCTCCCTCCTTTTCTTTCTTTTTTCTTTCTCTTTCTCTTTCTCTTTATTTATTTATTTATTTTTTTTGTTTTTCAAAACAGGGTTTCTCTGTAGCTTTGGAGCCTGTAGACCACGCTAGTCTCCAACTCACAGAGATCCGCCTGTCTCTGCCTCCCAGGTGCTGGGATTTAAAGGCGTGTGCCACCACTGCCAGGTGACTGTAGGTGTTTTTTTTAATGTTAATATATTACGTATGGACAGAATATATCTTTAAATTTTTTGGTTGTAACTGTTTTTGCTTTTAAAGATTTGCCATAGGCCAAGCATGGTGGCACAGGCCTGTGATCCCAGCTACTTTGGAGTCAAGTTCAAGACCTGGGAAAATGGAGCCAATAAATGATGTGGGCTAAAGCCTCATATCAACAGCCAACTTTATTCAGAGCATCAGACAGTTTATACTCTGACAATAAAGATGAGTCATATGGGAGGCTGGAGAGATGGCTCAGTGGTTAAGAGCACTGCCTGCTCTTCCAAAGGTCCTGAGTTCAATCCCCAGCAACCACATGGTGGCTCACAACCATCTGTAATGAGGTCTGGTGCCCTCTTCTGGCCTTCAGGGTCACACACAGACAGAATATTGTATACATAATAAATAAATAAATAAATATTTTAAATATAAAATAAAAAAAGATGAGTCATATGAGTAAAGTGTCCAATCACAAATGCAGACTGCATGTGGTGGGTGAGCTGCATATGGCAAAACGTGTTTTTCCGTGCGGCATATAAACATAAACAGCCAGTTGTGACGAGTAATCTGAGGTAAAGTTACTCTGTGACACCTGGGAGAGGCAAGAAAGCATAATCCAAATTCAATTACATGTTTTTGAAGAAACTGAGATCACAAGTTCCTTGTCTTGGTTCCTTGGAGTTTTCTCACAAGACGTGTTCTGTCACCCTGTGTGTCTTTTTTGTAAACTGTGGTAGTGCTGGAATTGGACCCCGCCTTTAGACTTGTAGGCTAAGTGCTCTCATCACTGAGCTGCAACTCCAGCCCTTGCTGTTCAGATTGTTCTCACTGCGTGGCTGAGACTGCCCCGGGGCTGTGCTGCTTCTTCCTCAGACCGCCTGAGTGTTGCGAGCCTTACAAGGCTTTCCTTCCTGTTACTCCTCCACCAGGCTTCCTCCTTCTTGCTCCCTTTCCTCCTTTTTCTCTCCCTCTTGCCTCTTCTTCCTCCTTAGCTCCTCTCTTCTCTTTCTATTTTTCCTTTCTCCCCCTTTCGTTCCTCCCTGTACCTTCCTTTTCCTTTCTTTCCTTCTTCACTCCTGCTGTCTTTCCCTGCTTCCTTCTGTGGTGTTATTTTTTGTTTAGGCAGAATCTTACTCTATACTCAGGCTGGCCTAGAACGTGGTCTGTAGCCCAGGATGATCTCAACTGTAGTGATCCTGCTTCTGCTGCTCCAGTGCTAGGATTATTTGTGTGTGTGTGTGTGTATGTGTGTGTGTGTGTGTGTGTGTATGTGTGTGTGTGAGTGTGTGTATGTGTGTGTGTGTATGTGTGTATGTGTGTGTGTGTGTATGTGTGTGTATGTGTGTGTGTGTGTGTATGTGTGTGTGTGGGTGTGTGTGTGTGTGTTAGACATAGCTGTTATCATTAGACTTCATTTCACAAATCCCTCCCCAAATTGTGCACTCTGTGAAGGTTGTGAAATGCTAGTCAGTATTGCTTGGGATTATAATAAAAGTCCAAAATCTGCTCTGTTTCTTTCCCTGGTCTTCCTTTCTCCAGTGCTTATATATAATGCATACTACATGCCAGTTTTTTTTTGTAATCTTTATTTTATTTTATTGATATTTGTTGAGCTCTACATTTTCTCTGCTCCCCTCCCTGCCTCTCTCCTACCCCCTTCAACCCTCCTGCAAGGTCCCCATGCTTCCAATTTACTCAGGAGATCTTGTCTTTTTCTAGTTTCTACTTCCCATATAGATTAGATCTATGTGAGTCTCTCTTAAGAGTCCTCATTGTTGTCTAAGTTCTCTGGGATTGTAATTTGTAGGCTGGTTTTCTTTGCTTTATGTTTAAAAACCACCTATGAGTGAGTACATGTGATAATTGTCTTTCTG
>JAQHUG010000023.1:9780657-9803917 GCA_028555095.1 Dicrostonyx torquatus | reverse complement strand
TCTGTGATTATGATATTATGATTTGTAGGCTGGCTTTCTTTGCTTTATGTTTAAAAACCACCTATGAGTGAGTACATGTGATAATTGTCTTTCTGTGTCTGGGTTACCTCACTCAAATAATGTTTTCTAGCTCCATCCATTTTCCTACAAAATTCAAGATGTCATTATTTTTTTCTCATGCCAGTTTTTTTTAATGCATGTGAATAACTATGAATTAATTTATCCTCACAAAGAAAGATGAATTTATCTTCTGTGTTACCATCTCTTAAAATTATTTTCTAAGTATTTCTAAATTATTACTCATCTCAGCAAAGTTGCCTCAATTTTATTTTCTGGTTATGTCTATTATATTTTTTCTCCTTTTTAAGTTTCAGTAGTCAAAAGAATTATTTTATTGATTAGGTTTTTTTTGTTTTTTTAATTTTTATTTCTTTGTTCCTTATTAATTTTTTTGTGGCTTATTTTTTAGATTTGTTTCAGGTCCCCTTTTCCTTATGAAATCTGGTAGTCATTTTTCTCAATATTTAAGAATTAGAGACTAAGCTTGGTGGTAGTGGTGCATGCCTTTAATCCTAGCACTTGGGAGGCAGAGGCAGGTGAATCTCAGTGAGTTAGAGGTCAGCCTGGTCTACAAGGCAAGTTCCAGGACAGCCAGGGCTGTTACACAGAGAAATCCTGTCTTGAAAAACAAAACAAAACAAACAAAACAGAATTAGAGACTAAAATGCCTAAGAAGAGCCTTCTTGTTGTTATATTGTTGATATTCTTGTTTTTATTTTTCTTTTTAAAATAAAAATATTTAAACACACACACACACACGTGTGTGTGTGTTGTGTGCGTTGTGTGTGCCTGTACTCATGTCTGTGTGCATGCACATACCTTGGTACTTGTGTGAGCAGAGGAACTTACTGGAATTGTTTTACCCCATGGGTTCCCAGAATTGAACTCAGATTGTCAGGCTTGGTGACAAAGCGTATCTGCTGAGCCATCTGGCCATCTAGCCTTTCATTTTAAAAAAACTTTGTACATGTACATATTATATGTTGATAATATTTCCTAACTACCTTCCTTTCCTCTTTTTTTCCCACCAGCCTCTCTCATGATCAATTTTTCTAGACGACTTTATTTTTTTTTACTTATTTATTGTGATTGTGGTGTGGGCGTGGTATGGTGTGCATGTGGAGGTAGGGAACTACTTGGGAGTTGGTTTTCTCCTTCTCTTGGTTAGGAGTTACTGTTGCAATGATGAAATACCATGTCGTAAAGCAAGTTGGGAGGAAAGGGTTTATTTGGCTTATACTTCCATATCATAGTCAGGGCAGGAACGCAAACAGGGAATGAACCGGAGGCAGGAGCTGGTGCAGGCACCATGGATGGATGACTGTTGCTTATTGACTTGCTCCTCATGGCTTCCTCAGCCTGTTTTCTTTTAGAACCCAGGACTACCAGTCCAGCGGTGGTCTCACCTGTAGTGTTCTGGACCCTATCTCATCAGTCACTAATAAGAAAATGCCCTACAGCTTGCCTATAGGTATTTTCTTAATTGAGTTCCTCTGCTTCCAGATGCCTATAGCTTATGGCAAATTGACATAAAACTGGCCAGCACACATGGGTTCCACTTACTGATTGCAGGTTGTCAGGCTTTGCCTAACAAACAGCCTTCTCTATCAGGCCACCTCACCCTCTCTTACTTAATCTTGGCCCGGGACTTGGGCTCCTCCTGCCTTTGCTCCCAACTGTTGCTATGAGCTACCATGCCTAGGTATTTAATAGTAATTCTGACTCAAGTCTTTCACATGTGTTTCCATGGAGTCTGATTTTTCAGTTCATATTTTCTTAAGAAATCTATTTTGTAGTGTGCATATATAGGTCATTCTGAATTAAGTTAATTTTGGAGTTGATTGGAACTTGGTTTCAGGCATATTGAACAGAGCTCTGTAGCAGGATTTTGGGCACTGGGCCATTTCCAGAGTCTGGCCTATTTTAAATAGCAGGAACAGACAAAGGTTGTCTTTTTCTTTGCTGAAGGCTTTCTCTGTGTACTTGTCTCGGGACTCTTACTTTTCCTACCCGTCTCCGTCTGCTATTCAGGGCAAAAGGCTTTAGATTTTTATTTCTTACTTGTTTTCAGCAAATATATATTGTGGTTTTATTTATATGTAAGGTCCTTCGGTTGAAATCCATGTTACCCTCTCTGTAGAGGCAGTTGAGGTTCAGTAGGCCTCCCGATAAATGCATTGCAGGTTAAGGAAAGATCAAGTAGTATTGCTATGAGACAGCTCTTCCCTGCCTGCTTTTCTGTGTTTGATCACTGGGACTAGGGTTTTGGTTTTTTTTTTTTTAATGAAGCATATCTGTGCTCTTTACGAAAGTAACAAGGGCAGGAAAGAGAACACATTTAAAACAACATATTTCTTTGTGGTGATTTCACATAACCAAGTATTTGTTTTTTGTTTTAAAAAGGTTTATTTTTTTAAATTATGTATATTTGTGCATATATGTGCAGGCGTGTGCAGACAGAAGAGGGTTTCTAATCACATGGAGATGGAGTTAGAGGTAATTTCCTCTGGTGTGAATTCTTGGAACTGACAAAGCCATGCCTATGTTAAAGATTTACAGAGTCAATTGCCTGGTTAGAACTTGCTAAGTAAGAGGAGAGCCTCAGTGTTGTGGCTTATCTGGAGCCAGATTATCTTATGCTATTAATAGCCAGCCATTGTCTTCCTCCGTTTTACCTAGCAACCATTCTTGTGACGATTTGGTTAATTCTTTTGAATGTACTGTTAGACCACCAACTTTTACCAGCCCAAAGGCTAAGGAAGCTACAGATAATTCTCTAACAGATTCCCCACCTTGCTATCTATAATCAACCTACTTGATGTTTCCATGAATGTATTTGAGAAGTGCTATCATTTCTTACATTCTTTTGTTCTGTAACAATAAAACTTTCATGAAAATGTTACCATATGGGAGTTATATGTTTTTTCCTATATGTATTAGGGTAACCTGAGTGTGTTCCAGGCCATGGTCACTCATACTTAGCTGCAGAGTAAACTGTCTCTTGTTCTCTTGGATGCTAGAGCAGTTTTTGCTGCTGTTGTTTTAAAGATGGAGTCTCACTGTGTATCCCTGGCCTTGAATTCCTTTCACAGAGGTTCACACAGCCCTTGCTTTGTGCTCCACCATGCTCACCTCAGCTCTTTGTGTGTGTGTATGTGTTTAAATCAAAAGATAGTTTTGTTTACTTGTGAAATTTACCAGTTTGCTTATAAATTGTGTATTTGTTTGTTTGTTTTTTTTGTCTCTTGTAGCCCAGGCTAGCCTCCCATTCATAACCTAGCTAGGGATGACTTTGAACTCGCAGTCATACTGCTTCTACACAAGTGTGTGTATACCCAGCCTTCCAGATTTGTCCTAGAAAATATTTTTTCTGCCAAATATAATTGCTTTGGTGATATTTCAGTCATTCTTTGAAAACATTTACTTACCACACAGTTTATTTTACCTAATTTCTAACATTAATTTATTAAAGGCTGTCTTTAAATTAGTGTGGCTCAGTATGTATGAGCACTTATACAGGCGGCAGAACTCCCATCATGTTCAGATCCCAGTACCCATATAAAAAGTCTGTGTGGGCTGGCTGGGTGGCCACCTTAACCTGTACAAGCAGCAGAAGCCCTGTCTCTAGGGCATGCTGGGCATGTTCCTGCACACACTCGCACACATAATAGAGAGAGAGAAATTGACAGCCAGGCGTGGTGGCACGTGCCTTATGTTCAGGAGTCTGAGGACAAGTTCAGGGCTTGGACTGCATAATGAGACACCCCCCCCCCCGCGCGCCCCGTGTGCGTGTGTGTGTGAAGGTAGAGAGATGGAGAATATGAATTAGTGAATTAATTTGTTACTGAATAATAAAGTGACTATGTATATCAATAATAGTCTCTTTTGAAGGTTTAGAGAAACGAGAAAAGAGAGTTAGAAGTGATTTTTAAAGTTCTTTCACCATAAGAAAATAATAAAGGTTTTAATAAATAAACATTTACCTTCATTTAAACATTCAGTGTGTGCACCCATCATAAAATTAGCGCTGTACTATTAATGTGTATAGAGAAGAGAGGTTAGGGTTTATGTCAGTGTGGTCTTTTTTTTTTTTCCTCCTTTTTTCTCAAGACAGGGTTTCTTTTTTTTTTTTTTTCTTTCTTTTTTGGTTTTTTGAGACAGGGTTTCTCTGTAGCTTTGGAGCCTGTCCTGGAACTAGCTCTTGTAGACCAGGCTGGCCTTGAACTCACAGAGATCCGCCTGCCTCTGCCTCCCAAGTGCTGGGATTAAAGGCGCATGCCACCACCGCCCGGCGAGGCAGTAACTCTGGCTCTCCTGGAACTCGCTCTATAGGTCTACTAGGCTGGCCTCAGTCTCTCTCTCTGCCTCCTGAGTGCTGGGATTAAAGGCGTGTGACCGCCTGGCATGTCTGAGTGTTCTAACAATTTTTTGGGGTAGAATATTTATTACTTTTTTAATTAAAATTTTGTGTGTGGGGGTGTTTGTGCCTATTGCCAGTGATAGTCAAAAAAGGGTGTCAGGTTCCAACCAGAATTACGATGATTGTAAACCACCAGGTGAGTGCTGGGGATGAAGCCAATGCTCCTAAGTGCAGAGCTCTCTCTCCAGTCCCCACCCCATTATCATTTAAAAATTAATTGTAGCTTTTAGTGCCTGTAAACATACTCAGTATGTTTTCAATTTGACAGAACCCTAGTGCTTATCAAGCTAGCTCTGAGAAGCTGTTCAAAATCCTGTTTCTGGTGGAAAAACTGAAGCTTGAACATGATTTCCATTATTTTTACAATACGTAGTGTGATGTGTCTAGGTTCTTACATCTGAGAAATGGTCTATTTATTTATTCCTTTTATAATTTGTTTATTTTTATGAGACAGCTTTTTACTGTATAGACCATGCGCAGCATGAAATGCTTTTATTTTAATCTGGGAATGTAGAACTGGTTAGTTTGATAAATGAGATTTATATTTGGTGCATTTTTTGTGGTCCACCTGCCTCTGCCTCCTGAGGGGATTAAAGGAGTGGGCCACTGCATCGATCCAGATTTGTAAAAATTTTGAGTGTACTTTGTTATAGCAGTATTATAGATTCTGATACAATAATCAGGATGGGTGTGTGTGTGTGCTCGTGTGTTCTATATACCAAATCAAAGACCTTGCATGTGCTGTCACTTTGTTACTTAGCTCCATTCTCAGCCCTATCAAAACAGAATCTTAATGGGTTAAAAACTGTGTAAAATTTTATAACAATTAAGTGAAAGAGCCAGTATTCAAACCTGGATTTTCTGACTTCATGCCTTTTTGTTGGGGGGTGGGGGGTTATTAAATCACTGGATCTCATTGTTACAGGCCCTTTTCTTTTGGGATAACTCTTATTAGTGGGATGTGCTTTTCTGGACAGAACATGATTTGGATTCTTGTGAATCAGAATCAGGATAGTGGATAGGAGAAATCTTCAAGTCATTTAAACTAATGTATTGGTATGTAAGAGGCAGGGGAATGAGCAAAAGCTGACTTTCAGAAGCACCATGTAGACACATAGGGAAAGTAGGTGAGCCTTCTTGAACTTACTTTTCCCTTGAAGACCAGAACCATGTGGGATGTTCTAGGGGCTAAGAAACTTGTTTTCTTTCTGGGTGCCTTCTTTTGGCGGGAGGTAGGTAATGTTATGTTTTAGTGAATAGATTGGGAGAAGTACAAATTGCGTGTCTGTGGACCAGTTAGAAGACTAATGTAAGAGTTGATGTGAGAGACGTGTAGTAACTTAGGCTTGAAGTATTTGAAATAGCAGGAAGCAGGTTTCTAACATTTAAAGGTAGATGTGGCAAGATGTAGCAAAAACAAACATGAAATAAAGGCTGTATATAACTTACTAGAGAACTGAAGTAGAGTGAGTCTTTAAATATACACTGGAGCAGACTTATGTGTTTGGTTTATGCTGTATTTATTTTGAGGCATCACCAGAGGAACAAGAGGAAAGTGTCTGTATGTACATGGCAGTTTAAGTCTGAGTGTGGATAAGTTTGCTAAGCAGAGCTGACAAACAATGCATCTCAGATTAATATTGTAAAGTGGCCTTGTGAAGGAGATGGAGTAAATATTCAGGAGAGTTAGGAAAAAGTGAAAGTAAGTAGTGTCCATCTCTTCCACTTCCAAACAAAATTGCATTGTTTCCCCTTTGAGGAGCTGTAGATTCCTTAACTTAGTTTCATGACAGGTAGAATTTAACTACAATTAGTGCTTAGCTAAGTTGCACTTTCATCTCTTGAAAATGACGAAACTGAGATGTAGCTCAGTGGTGGAACACTTAACTCGCATGTGTGAGGCTATGGTTTCTATTGCTCCACCATAAAAAAGAAGTTTATAGCCTAGTGGTGGTGGTGGGGGCGCATGATTAATCCCAGCTCTCTGGAAGGCAGAGGCAGGTGGATCTCTTTGAGTTCAAGACTAGCCTTGTCTACACTACAGAGTTCTAGAGCACCCAGGCCTACACAGAGAAACCCTGTCTCTAAAAATGAAACAAAAGAAATAAAAGGAAGTTTAGAGGCATTCTAAGAATACAACTCTACATCTTATAACTTACATTAGGTAGTTCTCAAAATTACTGAGGGAACCAAAGGGTATGACTCTTTTCTATCACAAAAGCCATCTTTAAAAGATTAATTTTATTTGCATTTATCTGTATGCATGTGTGTATGTTCTCTGTGTGAATGGCATGTGTGTCCAGAGTCCAGAGTAGGGTGTTAGCTTCTCTGGAGCTAGAATTATAGGCAGTAGAGAGCTCTTTGGTGTGGATGTTGGGAACCAAACAATACATAGCCTTAAGCGAGCCAGGATGGTGGTGCCTCACGCCTTTAAAGCACTAGGGAGGCAGAGGCTGGCGAATCTCTGAGTTCAAGGTCAGCCTGGTCAACAAGAGCTAGTTCCAGGACAGACTCCAAAGCTACAGAGAAACCTTGTCTCAAAACCAAAAACAAAGCAAAACATAAAAGATAGCAATAAGCATTCTTAAACCACTGAGCCATCTCTACAGCCGTTTTCCCTCCCCTGCAAAACCCTGTTTAAACAAAAACCACAAACAACTGTGAAGTGTCTTAAGATTTTGCCCTTTATGTAGACAAACAAGGTAGTTTCCTACAGTTTCATAGATGTTGATAGACACAGGACTTCACTCATGAGAATAACAGAATGTTAGCATTTGGCCATCAGCTGAATAGGATCAGGACATCCTGTAATAACTCTTTTATTTTTTAATTAAAAAAATTTTTTTTTTGTGTGTGTGTGCATATGTAAGTATGTCTCACCATGTAGATCAGCTCTTTCCTTCCACTATATGGGTCTCAGGAATCACTCAGGTCATCCATCTTGGTAGCAAAATGCAGTTACCAGCTGAGCCATCTCACTGGCCTTGACACCACATCTTCAGTGATGTAGTTCAACTTGTTGCAAGAATGTCATCTTTAGGGAACACATGTTAGAGAATACAGACTATTGGAATGTGAAGTGAGCTCTGTTTTTACCTTGACACCTTTGCCCTGAGATGACATCTTTAATATACTATACAAGAAGCAAAACCTTCCCAGCTCTCCAGAGGGACCTCAGGACTGTGTCCAGTACAACTGTGCTTTAACAAGAGACTGTGGAGCAAAGAGTCAGTGCCTGTCTGTCTTCACAAGATGGATAGAAACACTCAGGTCCAAGTATACATAAGATTGCCTTTTACCAAGGTTCACCCCTGCTTGCTGTACTTTCTTAATTTCTGGTAAAAGTTCTCATGATTGCACACTTGTTGGTCACTAATAACTCTGATAGGGGCCAGTACCAAATCTGTTCTGTTTAACTTAGAAGAAAGACATTATAATTGAGGTTATTACCAAACTCACTCACACTGCCCAGAATTTAAGAACCAGATAGCTGAGTAAATACAGAATGCTACCTTAGAGAGCGAGGTGGCTTTCTCTGAGCTCTTGTACTGACTTTCCACTTGGCTTAAGGCATGAATCTAGGTATTGCAGGATACATTTTGCACACATGGCCTTGTCTTGCAGAAGGAATTGCTGTCATCCAAAACAAACCAGGCTATTGAATTGAACTGACCCACAAATGCTCCTAGGGCCAAGGTGGTTGTCCAGTGACAACCAATATTGCTTTAGCTAGCCAGGGACAAATTGTAAATCTAATTAGATGATTTCCAGTTTATGAATAATTGCCTCAGAACATACCTAATTAACTTAGTAGTTTTCCTGTGGGATTCCTCTACTCCCTCAAGAATAGCCTTTCTTAAACACTTGAAGGTCTCTTTTGACCACCTCTAATTACAAGTCACAATGTTCCTTGTTAATCCTTGATTTTTACACAGGAAGTACTCTACAGCTGTACATTCCTTTTAAACAATGGGCTGTTTAGAATTGCCCCTGCCAGCTTCAGTTGGAGAGCATAGGATGACAGTTTCTCTAGTGTGCCATCTTGGATAGCCGTAGGCTTCTCACTTCAGTTCGTGTAATTAGTTCCTTACTTTGGAGAGTACCTGAAGGCAAGCAGTCCAATCTGCTCTGCTTTATCTGTGCCACCAGTTAGGTGGCATTCATTTGTCCTTTGGAATGATAGATGTAGGAATGGGGATAGAACAGATACCTGGAGGTATTGACAGGTGTTTTTCATGAAAGAGTCAAGGACTTTGATAGTCTTCTTGTTCCTAAGAGGCTGTCATATGAGGTTAAGAAAAATTATAGTCAGAGCTGTCTGGCAGGGCTTGAGCAGGTCATGCCAAGTCAGTTAAATTTAGAATGTTCGCATGATTTGTGGTAATTGTACCAGAGGATTTTCTTTTGCGAAGATCCAGATGTGATCTCAGAGATGTGTCTGTCTCCTAGGTGCCGGATTGTTGACTTACCCTCACTCTCACAGAGTCAGCTGTTGGAAATATGTAGATGCACGAAGAAAAGGATATTTTAATTAAACTTACAGAGGTCTTTTTACGCTTGACACTCTGATTCACATGGTGCCATACCGGGAGCCATGATGAACAGTGCACTTAACCAGGTGTGCATTATCTTCCCTATCTTCTTTGGACAATTGTCTGTTTACATTCTTTATTTTGCCCCTCTTGTGGTGCTGGGGATCAGACTCAGGGTACACTAAATACATAATCTTCTACTGATTTTTTTTTTCTCATTTTACATACCTATTCTAGTTCCGGCTCCCTTCCTTCCTCCCACTCCTCCCATCCTCCCTCACCCCACCTCCTTATCTACGCCTCAGAAAAAGGTACCCTGCCTTTAAAACACAGAACATTTTTTGATTTTTTTTAAAGGTTTTTTTCGAGACAGGGTTTCTCTGTAGCTTTGGAGCCTGTCCTGGAACTAGCTCTTGTAGACCAGGCTGGTCTCGAACTCACAGAGATCCGCCTGCCTCTGCCTCCTGAGTGCTGGGATTAAAGGCGTGTGCCATCACTGCCTGGCTAAAATACCAAAGCTTAAAAGTATCTAGGAGGCTTGCTGATAACCGTAACCTTTGCTCTTAAGTTTTTTTCTTTCATATCTGCCATGTGCAGTTCTTTCTGCCTTCAATAATTTCCATATTTGCCTCTAAATACTTGTGTTCATCTTTTAAAATCTGTGAGTCTGTAACGCTTTCAAGAGAAACCTTTTCAACTTGCTTGCACTGCACACATTTATAGTAATTCAGATAATCTGCGTGTGTCACTACAGCGCTCATGTCATTGTGCTGAAATCACTGATTTATTGTTGTATCCATTAATAAAGTAAAAGTGAGCAAGCAGACCTCCTGTTTTCTCCACACAGTCCAGATTTCTAAAAGACAATTTCCTCCAACAGTCGCTTTAGAAAATCTATTAAGTATTTTCTGATTGGAGCCTTAAGGAAATTAACATACCTAATTAATTTTGAAAGAAGAGACATACTCATTAGAAAATAGGTACAATAACACACACCTTTATATCCAGCACTTGGGAGTCAGAGGCAGATGAATCTACAAGAGCTAGTTCCAGGACAGGCTCCAAAACTACATAGAGAAACCCTGTCTCAAAAAAAAAAAAATACAGCTCCATGGTCCAGTGCATATGGACAGCATATATATTATCTATTATAACAAATAATATTTTCTTGCTCTATTTAAATTTAAAATATAGACTGTGGATATTCATAAAGAAAAAGTGGCTCGAAGAGAGATTGGTATTTTGACAACAAATAAGAATACATCAAGAACTCACAAAATAATAGCACCTGCAAATATGGAGCGCCCTGTCAGGTATATTCGGAAACCTATCGACTACACAGTTCTGGATGATGTGGGCCATGGAGTTAAGGTAAGCATTTTGTTTTACATAAGCGTGGATTACATTGAATTTTCAATAAAGATTTTGGATAGAAATTGTGATAGGATTTCTTATTTGATAGATTTCCTTTAGCTAGCAGTTAGCATTTTCAGTTTTCATAGAATATTTGTTTATTTAAACATATAAGTGTATGGTTGTTTTGCCTGTGTGTGTGTATATGTGTACTGCATGCATGTCTGGTGCCTTCAAGGCACATGAGGGCGCTGGATCTTCTGGGAATGAGTTATGGATAGTTGTGAGCCACGATGCGAAGGGAACCTGGGTCCTCTGCAAGAACAGCCAGGGCTCTTAACTGCTGAGCCATCTCTCCAGTCATTTAGAAAATTAATTTAATGTGAGTTAAATGTTTCACTAAGCTTGGAGCAGAATTTTTATTCACAGATTAGGCACTACTCAGAAAAACTTGAAAAAGCTGGGCTGCTGAGAAGGCTTAGCAGGGGAAGGCACTTGCCACCAAAAACCTTTGAACCTGAGTTCTGTTCTTAGAACCTTCATGGTGGAAGGAGAAAGCAGACTCCCCAAAGTTTTCTTTTGATCTCCTCCACACATAATGCTGGATTACTTTACCACAAATGACAGCAATAAGAGCCCAAATAGACACAAAACTTGATAAAACCATTTTTTAAAAATTTTTTTAAATTGATTGATTTAGGAAATAAATTGTAAATAATTTGGCCTTTAGTTCCTAAATGTTTGTGTATGTATCTGGTTTTCTAACTACTAAAAAAATGCAAACTTTAAAACTGCTTTTTAGAAAAGTGCTTATCATGGTAAGATACATATTATCCCCAATTTTTACTAATCAGTTTTAAGTATATACTTCTGAAATATAACCACATTGCTTTGGTAACTAAATATTTTAGATCAAGACTTACAGAAGGGTGGGTGGCCAGTGAGAACAGTGTATTTTAGAAGCTGACATGTTTGGTAGAGCGCTTGCCTAGCATGAACACAACCCTGGATTTAAGCCCCAGTAGCACAGTGGTGGTACAGTATTGCAGTCCCCAGCACTTGCACAGGGAGGCAGGAGCACGAGAAATTAGGAGCTCAACACCATCCTTGCTCACATAATAAGTTTGAGGTTAGTCTGATATAAGGGAAACCAATATGAAACTGATGAATGTCACATTTATCTGTACATATACAAATTATACACATATATAGCTACTTTTTCCCCATGTCTTATTACTGCTTTTTCCCTTGGTTTTATGACTTCTGTAAGTTTTCATACTCTTATCTCTTCTTCTATAGGATTATAGCTTTGTGTGAAATTAGGAAATAATACCAGAGTTGGGTGTGGCAGGTGCATCTCTTGAGTTGAGGCTAGTCTGTTTTAGTAAGTGAGTTTCAGGCCATCCAGGGTTTTGTAATTAGATCCTGTCTTAGAAGAAATACCAGGAGGCAGAAGGAACAGGATGGCCACAATCTTAAAGGCCAGGCTGGTGTACATAGTGTCTTCCGGGTCAGCTGGGCCAAACAAACAAAAAACCTGATCAAACTGACCACCAGTCCCCTTGCTGCTTAAAAAGATCTGAAGAAATTTGGCCATTCATTAATGATAAATTATGCACAGCCTAAAATTATGAGGCAGAAAGAATTAAATAGCATTTTAAATATAGACAATTCCTCCCAGCTCCTGTAATTATTATTTTTTTGTCTTTGGTTCATATTTCTATTTAGGAATCTGATTTCTTTTTTTAATTAAAAATTTCATACAGTATATTTTGGTCTGTTCTCTTTCCTCCCCAACCTCAACTCTTCCCAGGTGCAGTTTGATTTCTTAATGACTTGTTAAGTTTATGCTCTCACTGGGCATTGTGGCACACATATTTGATCCCAGCACTTGGAAGGCAGAGGCAGGTGGGTCTCTGTGAGTTCCAGGACAGCCAGGACTGTTTCACAGAGAAACCCTGTCTTGGAAAAGCAGAAAGAAGGGGCAGGGGAGTGTACGCTCTCTGTTATGGAAGATGACATCTGATATTGTTTATTAATGGTGCTTTTGTCATTTAACTTCCTGTTAGAATTTTTCAAAATATATAATTTTAAATACCAATATCTAAATAGATTAATCTTATTTTTGTAGCTACCACATTTTATATTCAAGGTTTTGAGTCATACATGGGCTCCCACAGTTTTTATACTCTTAAGGTTAATATTCCATCTTATTTGCAATACAAATTTTAGTGTTTTGGAATTTGTGTATGCTATACTTGGGCTTCCTTTAAATGCATTATGCATATTTAAATGTACTTAATACATTTTATTCTAAAAAGTATAGGGTATCTGTAATTTTATTAGGAATTTAAAATAAAAATAAACTAAAGTAAATCCGACTAGATTTTGGGAAACAATAAGATAGTGACAGGAGAAACCAGTGTGCAGAGTACGCCCGTGGAGAACAGTAATAGTCGAGGATCGTAAGCCGGCCCTGCATTTCCAAGTGAGCATAGGGAAGGAAGGCTTGAATACTAGTAGAGAAATTTAGAATTATTTTTGGTAAGCATAACAATGAAGAGATTTCTAAATTAGTTTGTAACTTAAAGAGGATTGTCTGTGTATGTTGTCTATGTGGTGAAAACAGGTGAAGATCAAGGAAGCAAGGCAAAAACATTTTAGTTGATGTTTTCTAAGGTAAAGTCTCTAAGATTAACTCTGGGTTTCTGGTCAGTTATGGAATTTAGTTTCAGTTTGCTTTCTAGAAATCCAGAACACCAGGACTTTCTCAGCTTTAATGTTCTCTCAATTATTGTTCTCTTAAACTTTTTTTCAGATTTATTTTTGTATCTTGAGTGTTTTTTGTCTGTATATGTATCATGTGTGTAGATCACGTGTGTACCACATATGTGTACCACTTGTGCATACTATGCGTGTGTGTGTGTGCTGTGTGTACCGTGTGTGTGCACATGTGTTTGTACTGTGTGTGTTTGGTGCCCCTGGAGATCAGAAGAGGGCGGAGATGCAGTCATTTGTGAACCACTTTGAATGTAGGTAGGTGATGGGAACTGAGCTCTAGGGCCTCTGTAAGGGCAACAAGAGCTCTTAACAGCTGAGCTGTCTAGACTACCTTTGCTATTTTTAACAATACAGACATTAATTTTTATAACATCTGTGTTGGAGTATGATCTTTAAACAGCTTCAGTTTTATTAAGATGAGTGAGAGCTAATCAGTTCCTTCAAGGAAAGATTTTGTTTCATTGCAATTTGATAATTATTGCTAGAACAATAGTGTACTCAATATTCTATTGCTTTTGAATTCATATTCCAGGTAAATGGTGAAATTACTCATTCATAAATTTAAATGTTTGGAGGAAGAGAGATCTTAAGGCAATACAAAAGTCTTATTTATGTTTAGTTTGGGAACACTTAAGTATTGCCAGTTGCTAGCAGTTATATTTTGAGCCTTAAGAGTCAGAGATTAGCTGGGGTTAGGGGTAGGGGTGACACACACCTTTAATCCCAGCACTTGGGACGCAGAGGTAGGTGGATCTCTCTGAGTTTAAGGCCAGCCTGGTCTACAGTGCGAGTTCCAGGATAACCAGAGCTGTTACACAGAGAAACCTTGTCTTGAAAAACCAAAAGAGAGACAGAGACAGAGATTAATTTTACAACTTTCTTCATTTGGATACATAAACTGTTTAATAGAGAAAGCTGAACTTGAACAAAGGTTGAAAGTTACACAGTTGTGTAGTTGCAGGATTATATAAAGACTCATTTCCCATTTAATTTTATTGTTCCTTCATTTGGGAACAGATTACATATAAATATTGAGCTTTTTTTTGTTTTTGTCTCTGTTTTTACAGTTAGTTGAAAGAAATAAAGATGCAAGAGTGTACTTAGAATATTTTTTGCACAATCATATATTATGAGATATACTGTATGCATACATACATGATACACATAGGTTATGCAATACACTAGTCGATCCTATCAAGGATCTTAATTAAATGTACTACTTCACATCTAGGTGTATGAAATGGTGATTAGCTAGGGTTCCAGACAGTGTTCCCAGGTAACATGAGAAATAATCATTTAAATAATGAGGAATACCAAAGTTCTAGCACTTTATATAAATGAGAAGATATCTGAAATTCTTCCATAGAATTTTACTTAATGTTGCCTTTGAGGTCATCTAAAAAATGTGGATACTTGTGAGAACAACAGATGTTCAAAATCTCAAAACTTTATAGACAAACTGTAGAAATAGAATTTTTTTTTTCTTAATGGCATGGCGTAAGGATTGGCATTATAGAGTCATGCACATTGTCTCAGGTGTGTTAGCTGGTCATCTCTCACAGAAGTAATGTTTACGATCAAAGTAACATTTCTTTAATGTAGAATTTTGACTGAACTGCTCAATAAGCACATAGCAATGTACAGCTTCCTGGTAGTATAGGTTTGCTCAGGACTTCCGTAGTCTGGGCATGAGAGTTTCCAGGCTATTCATTCTTCAGTTGTGTGTGTGTGTGTGTGTGTGTGTGTGTGTTTTAAATGTTTTTATTACTTGTCAGTTTTATACATGCATGTATCTTATTTGTAACACACCACCCATATTATGTTTTTGTTTTTGAGTTAGGGTATCTTATATCACAAACTGGTCTAACACTTGCTGTGTAGCTACTCCAACCTCCCTAATTCTGGGTTTTCAGAAGTATGCCACCATACCTGGGCTATATGATGTTCAGAATGAAACCCCGTGCTGCGTGCTACACAGAACTCTGCCAACTGAGATGCATTCCCAGGCTTAAGTCTGGACTTAATGATTTTATTTTGAAACAGTGAGGTGTGCTTGACCACATTCTTTTCTGAATTTGAAAACAACTTGTGAGTTTTTATATTTTGAGACAGAGTCTTACTATGTAGCTCTGACAGGCTTGAAACTCTTTCCATAGACTAGGCTGTCTTTGACTGAAGACATCTGATTGTTTCTGTCCCCCAAGAGCTGGGATTAAAAGCACCATACCCAGCTCCTCCTCAAGTCTCTTCTAAAGTATGCACTCTTAATAGCTGATGATGTTTAAACATGTGTGTGTTCTTTACTTACCTACTTACTTAATTTTTTTCAGTAGTAAAGATTTAATTTAGAGACTTCCACATATTAAAAAATCTTCTGCTTTACTGTTGCTTATTTAAGTCAATTGAAAAATATTTTTATTTTTAATTATGTGTATATATGTGTATAGGGTCTGTGTACACATGAGTGCAGTGCCTGTGGAGGCCAGAAGAGAGGGCATTTGATCCCTTGTCACAGGAATGACTCATGTGGGTGCTGGATACTGTCACCTGCAGAAGCCACTGCAGACTTAAGTGTCGAGATGCCTTTCTAGCTCCCATGAGCTGTAATTCAGTTGGATTAGATGCATGAGTTAAAGGCTAACCTAAGAAATTTTTAGGCCTGCTTGAGATTGGCTTAATTAGTAGTTTCTTTAGAAAGTTACTTCTTTTTAAAAGTACTCATAAGTTAGACCTGTTGATAAAAGCCTGCAATCCCAGCTGCCTGGAAGGCTGAGACAAGGGAATCATGAACTCAAGTCTTGTCTGGACCACAAAGTCAATTCAAGTCCGGTCTGGGAACTTAGTGGCTGGGATGTAGCTCATTGGTAGAGTGCTTGACTAACGCATGCAGTCCTGAGTTCAAGTCCCAGTACTGTTGGAAAATAAGTATAACACATAAACATTTCCCTAGTTCCTATAGGTACAATGTATGAGAAATATAGCTGGATAAAGCTTGTTAACATAAGTTCAGTAATATAAATGTCAACCTGTCCTGTCACATACAACTTACCTAGAATTAATTTCTACTTTTTCCCCTCTTTTTTGTTTTTGCCAACATAAAGTGGCTAAAAGCCAAGGTAAGACATATTACTTATCATTTGATCCACAGTACTTCCTCTATGTTGACAGAGGCTGCGGAGCCACTAAAATGTGAAACTCTTATGTCTGTCTGCTTTGTCCTGTAGGATTTACATAGATTAAATATGCTGAAACTTAGATCAACTTAGATCAAATCAGCGTTAGCTTGGCTGTGTTAATATATCCAAGATATATTGACATTTGCACTTTAGGGACATTAATCTTGCTAACAGTTTCTGCTTTGCTCATGTTTTTACAGTTGCTTTGCTTCCATTGACTTAGAGTTAGGTTTCCCAGACGTCATATGTGATTTTTGTTGCTGAATTATTAGGATAAAGATTATACTTGAGATGAGTATTTTAGCAGATTGATAGCTTTGTGGTTTACATTTATGTACATATAAATGCTTATTGAAGTATTTTAATAATCCTGATTCTTGAATATAAATAAATTTGATATCAGTGAATGTCTAACAATAAATTATAAAATCTAGTAGTCTCACCTGTATTTTGCATAAATTGATATGAAGAGCACAAAATGACAGGAAGAACTGAATGCAGGTGGCTTTTGAACTTTTAAAATATAATACCAAACTGTATTAGTACTACTGTCTGGGAATCCTTACTTCACATTCTGTTGTTAAGGAAAAGACATCATGTTAAAGCATTAAGAGAACAAGTTGATACAAAAATAAAATCTTTCTTTCCACATTTTAGCACGGAAATAACCAGCCTGCAAGAACTGGCACATTGTCGAGAACAAATCCTCCCACGCAGAAACCACCAAGCCCTCCCGTGTCAGGCCGAGGAACTTTGGGGTATGAATTTAACTGTATTCTACTAAGAATTCCCAAGACCTAAGTGCATGTTCTCTTTGGTGGTCATTTATTTTGTGAGTGTGTGCATGTGCGTGTGTGTGCAAAGGTCAGAGAACAGCCTGTAAGGCCTGTGGGTTCTGTGATGATGCTCTGGGTGTCAGCTTGACAGGATACCTCAGACTGATACTTATTCTTTCTCCCTAAACAGAATCCAAAATGAAATCTCTCTGCTTTATAATCGCGCTCTCTTTCTCTCCCTCTCTTTCCCTCTTTCTCTCTCGTGTGTTTAATATGTACGTGTGTGTGTGTGTGTGTGTGTGTGTGTGTGTGTGTGTGTGTGTGTGTAGCTCAGAGGACAACTCCTCCGTTTTACCCTTAGGAAAGCTGCCCACCTCCTCAAAGAGAGGATCTCTTATTAGCCTGAAGCTCACTAATGAGGTTAGACTGGCTGGGTAGTAAACTAGATAGCCTGTCTTCACATCCTTTGTGTTGGGATTGTGGGTGCCACCTTGCCAAATATTAATAATCTTTTGTATATTGTGTAAATGAGCACCATTTTTTGTTTGTGCATTAAAAAAATGTTAATTGGCTTTACAATTTACTAAGTGGATTGACCAGAGCATTCCTTATGGTGCCTCCACTTGTATTTGTGATTCATTGAATAAGTGGTGTGCTTTGTGTAGTTTGTTGGTCTCCGTCTCCTGCTTCTCCTGTTCCATGGCATTTTACACCGAGGACTGTACTCAGGAGACTCCAGAGTGGCTTTGTGGAAAGCTGGAAAATGTAGTGGTAACTTCTCGTCCCCGGTCGTGGTATTAATTTCTCAATATTTTCCAAGATATTTCTGAAGGATTAGTTACTTGGAAATAGCATATTAGATTTCTTGCTTTTGTGGAGGGGACCAACTTCTTTCTTTCTGTTTGTTTGTTTGTTTGTTTCTTTTAACCTCATGTAGAAAGACTTATGAATGACTAAGCTGAGTATAAACTATTTTAATATTATATGTTATTAAGCATTAAAGATTATAGCCACAATTTTTAGTGATAATGTTAGAAATTTAAATGTGCTTTTCTAATAATTTTCCCAAGAAAGAGCAGCAATTTCTAATTTTTGATTTTTCGAGACGGTTTCTCTGTGTGATAGCCCTGGCTGTCTTGGAACTTACGGCCTCGACTCTGAAGGATCTGTCTGCCTGCCTCTGCCCCCTGAGTGTGTGCCTGGCCAGATTTTAATTTTATACAAAAATAGCAAAATTTGTCACAATTAAAGTTTTTGTTTATATTACTCTTAAAGTTTTTTGTGTTTGTCATTAGAGAGTATATATGTGTGTAACGCCTGGTGTGCACTTTTTAGAGGTCAGAGGACAACTTTTTTTTTTTTTTTTTGGTTTTTCGAGACAGGGTTTCTCTGTGGCTTTGGAGCCTGTCCTGGAACTAGCTCTTGTAGACCAGGTTGGTCTCGAACTTACAGAGATCTGCCTGCCTCTGCCTTCCAAGTGCTAGGATTAAAGGCATGCGCCACCACCGTCTGGCCCATTTTTTTTTTTTCCCAGAGGACAACTTGTGAAGTGTGTGTATTCCCATGTGCATGTACCCTCCCCATGTGTAAATAAATTGGTTCTAGGGACTGAACCTAATGTCTCTAATTGAGTGACAAGCATCTTTACCCCCTGAGCCATCTTGCCAATCCTTTTTAAAATTAAAATTAAAACAAAATTCTGTTACAGTTTACTCAGAGATTATAGCAAATTTGGGAGGGGTACTGTTTTGTTTCTCTCATTCATTATCCATTTTTCTTTTTTAGGCGGAATACTCCTTACAAAACGCTAGAGCCTGTTAAGCCCCCAACAGTTCCTAATGACTACATGACTAGTCCTGCGAGGCTTGGAAGCCAACATAGTCCAGGCAGGACAGCTTCTTTAAATCAGAGACCAAGGACACATAGGTAAGCCTTCTGTCTGAACATTTGAACTCTAAGACGTGTGCTGCTGACTCGTGAGGATTTTTAAAGATGCAGAATACAAGTGAGTTTCTACGTTAATGCCAATAGCAGATGTAAAGGTGAGGGGATTCATATTTCTGATCCTGTCAAGTTTCAGTTTTTATTTTGAGGTTGTTTTCATTTGTGTATACTATTAGTAGGATTATATTTCCTCTTTTTGACAGAAGTACATGCTGGGATTAAAACTAAAGAGTGTTTTTAGAGACTGAAGATGTAGCTAAGATGGCATAGTGCTTGCTAACATACAGGAAATACGGGATTTTATCTCCAGCACCGCAAAAGCCAGGCATGGTGAGGTACACCTGTAATCCTAGCACTTGGGAGATGGAGGTAGGAGGATATGAAGTTCAAGGTCATCCTCAGCTACACAGTGAATTTGAGGATACAGGAGACTTTGGCCTCATTTACTAGGAACTCCTGCCCATTATTACGGGCACAGGGGAAATACTCTTAAATGCTTTTAGACAAAGGGTTAAATGCCGTAGGAGTCACACAGCATAATGGAATCCGAGAGGTCAGAGGAAGAACACTCAGCGTGTTTCTGAGAAAGGGTTCTGAACAGAGCTTGTAAACCAGACTATGTTAGTGGGCTTTGTGAAGTCCTAACTTGTTTTATGTATGTTGCTGCTGAATTACAGGGTCAGAATATAGTTCTTCCGAAGTGGAGGCAGTATTAGTTTCATCTTATTCAAACACTAGTTATTTAAATGACTTTATTAAATACCAGTCAGAAACAAGTAAAACATAGTATTGTTTCTTCTAGAACCTCATTGTGTTGAAAGAGGAACATCTATTTTTAAAGTACATTTCTAGAATGTCATTATGTCGGGGTTTATGGATTATTTACTTAGTCACGGTTACAAATGTAACCATGGCAGCCATAGACAACATGTAAATGAATGAGCATGGCTATGGTCTAGTAAAATTTTACTTATGGTACTAAAATTTGAATTTCATATAATTTTAATGCCTTGCAAAATATCATTCCTTTTTTTGAGGGCCCCCCTTCCCTATTTAAGATAGAAAAGCTAGCTCATAGGCATAAATTGGGCTGTTGTTCAGTTTTAGTCCACAGGGCAGAATCTGCCACCTCTTACCCCTGTGTTAGAAAAGCACCTAAGTCAGGAATTGTAGGTTGAGCCTAAGTGTACAAATATTCCTAGGTCTAAATACAGAGCTGAGTGTTGAGTTCCTGGCTTGAATGAGTTGAGAATTCCGTATTTAAGCTAGTTTGTTCTATCAGTGACTTTTTAAATACCCTTTATTACAATGATACCCTAATTATAAATTGATCTTATTGGAGAATAAAATAGTCTTACCCAGGCTCTATAAGTCTTTGCTTTGTTGGGTTTGTGCGCATATTGAGCAAACAGTATTGCTTTAAAATACAGTGTGAGCCAGGCACTGTAGAGTGTACTTGGAAGATGGTAGCTGGAGGATCCTTTGAGATCAGAAGTTTGAAACTAGCCTAGGTAACAAGTGAAGGGCAGGTGTGCTACAGTAATTAGTCTCAGCTAGGACAGACCCTTGGCTCTGAGGGAGTTAGAGAGTTTATCAGTAGCAGCTATTCTAGTCAGTGAAACCTAACTACTTCTAAACTTTGTTCTCTTGTTACTGTGTTAGGCTCATTGTCTTATACACTGTTCTATTGCTGTGAAGAGACAGCGTGACCATGGCAGTTCTTATTAAATGAAATCATTTAATAGAGGCCTGCTCAAAGTCTCTAAGGGCTAGTTCATATTGTCATGGCGGGAAGCATGGCAGCACACAGGCAGACATGTGCTGGAGGAGCTGAGAGCTCTGTGTCCTGAGCAATAGGCAGCAGGATGAAAGAGCCACTGGACTCACTTTGATGTTTGAAACCTCCCATTGACAAACTTCGAACAAGACCACCCTACTCTACTCGAACAAGGCCCTTCCCTCCTAACCTTCTCAAGTAGTGTCATTCCCAAATGACTAAGCATTCAAATAAGTGAGCCATGGGGGCCATTCTTGTTCAAACCACCACTCATTTTTCAGAAAATTCCTTCAGTTTGCTTTTCTATATTATATTTCGTTTTGTTTTGTTTGTTTGTTTGCTTTTGAGGCAAGGTCTCAGTATATAGCCCTAGCTGGCCTGGGACTTGGTTTATAAAGATTCACCTGCCTCTGCCTTCCCAGTAGTGGATTTAAAGGCATGCACCTGTGTGCCCAGCATCTTTATTTTTCGGGAGTTGTGATACTCCTTATCAGTCTCCTGAGTGCAGGGATCTCAGGTTTGCCCCACCATTCCTGTTCCTTGTGTTGGGTAGAAATTTTAATGCTGATGTTCAGACAAGTGATACTTTACCCCTCTACCCCCTTTAATTCATTCCCAATGTCTTGTACATTCCTTTTGGTATTATCTGTCACACTGAGTTTTGAGCCTGTGTTCTCATGTAGGTTTGGTGGTATGGTTCAGTGTTCTTTGCTGAGTACTCCAGGTGGCTTCAGACTTAGAGCCTGTACCTGTAGCCAGTGCTGAAACTGTGTGTGCCACCACAGCAGGTTCTTTATTGTCGGTCACATCAGGCTTTACATAGGCACTTGTGACATACTGTACTGTGAGATGTTAATATTCATTTCTTCAAGATTATTATTACCTTATTAAGACAAGGTCTCATTACGTAGCCTTTCTGGCCTTGAACTCACAAAGATCCACCTGATTCTGCCTTCAGAGTGCTCAGGTTAAAGGGCACGTAGGGTTCTGAGTGCTACTGTATATTGGTTCCAGAGTTTGAGTGGAACAGTGAGACACAATAACAGATTTAAGTGTTAGGGTAAAGGATTATAACCAAGTTAAAATTAATGTTTAGTAACCCCTATTTGTGATTAAATTTTTAAAAATCAATCTTTAAATATGATTTTTCAACTACTTCTCTCCTCTGTAGTGGAAGTAGTGGAGGAAGTGGAAGTCGAGAAAACAGTGGGAGCAGTAGTATTGGCATTCCCATTGCTGTGCCTACACCTTCACCTCCCACTGCTGGCCCAGGTATGTTATCTCGTACTCTCAGGTGTAGTATGTGATATGTCTTAACTTTATAGGGAAGCTAAAGTAATTTATTCATACTGGATAAAATTCTTTATTAGATTGTGGCTATAGGTATAATAAAGACGAATAACATTTTAGATTGATTTTCACAAAGTTGTTGGTTGTACCAGCTGTTTGTGTATGATACAGAGAAATAGCTGTCTTAAGTCAGTTGTGGGCCGTTTTGCTTTTAGTATGCTTGTCTTTGTGAATAGTTAAGATTGAGCAAAAGGAAATCTATATTATATTTCATTCAGAAGGTCAGTATTGTTAAACTAATTTATTTGTGACTTTCCTATTTATGGATGAGATTCAGCACCTATTTTAGTGTAATGCAGTGACTATAAGATGAGATTTAAAAATAGGGAAATTTATTTCTCCTTTTTAGAAAGTTTATAAATGTAAGATATTCTAGGAGAGCATTCAGTTAACCCTTTGGAATTTAGTCATTGAAATGGAGACTTTTGAGATAGGTTGTTTCTGTGTAGTTCAGGCTGTCCAGAAAGAAAGACTTTACAGTATTCAAAAACATACATTTGAAAGATAAGCATAATGAAAAAATATTAGAGGAAAATATTGTTAGCTTCTCAAATATATTATTGAAGGAGAGTGATCTGGGTATAAACAGGTAGATTTGCAGTTTTTACACTTACGAACTCAAAGGCCTTTTTACCTAGTAAAATACTTTATTCATTTGAATGTGTTTTGCATTTGGATGTTTCTTTTTTGTTTGTCTTCTTTGCATTATGTTGCATTTCCCTGTCATTTTAGAAAGTTTAATTCTGTTTTCTTACACTCTGGCCTGAATCATGAACTGTTTTATTGGAAAGCATTTGTCTTGATTCCCTGTGAAGTCCCGCTTCTCCCAGTGAGCACTATGAAGGGTGAGACTGCATAGGCACTGGGAAGCCGTAAATTACACTTTGCACAGTTTCATAAGCGCCTGTAGCCAAAGATTGCAAGTTGTTACAGTTATTAGATTGTAAATGATAATGCTAAATTAAAGAATTAAATCTGAGCAAGGCAGTGGTGGCTCACGCCTTTAATCCCAGCACTTGGGAGGCAGAGGCAGGTGGATCTCTGTGAGTTCGAGACCAGCCTGGTCTACAAGAGCTAGTTCCAGGACAGGC
>JAQHUG010000023.1:9725714-9779722 GCA_028555095.1 Dicrostonyx torquatus | reverse complement strand
TTCTTACTCTGTAGCTGGCTGTGTGGGTGGGAGGCTTGCCCTTTGGTGTCCTCTTTCCCTCTTCTCTCACTCCCCCCATTCTTCTTTATCCTCCTATTTTTTCTGTCTGCCTGCCAGCCGCTCCTATTTCTCTCTCCTGCCCAGCTATTGGCCATTTAACTCTTTAATTAGACAGACCAATTAGGTGTTTTTTGGCTAGCAAAGTAACACAACTTTACAGAGTTAAATGCAACATAATTTAATTAGACAGACCAATCAGGTGTTTTTTGGCTAGCAAAGTAACAACTTTACAGAGTTAAATGCAACATAAAAGAATGCAACACATCTTTACATCATTAAACAAATATTCTACAGCATAAACAAATGTAACACATACTAAGCTAATATTCCACAGCAACATTCAATTTAGAAGTATGCAGTAATATGGATGAGAATAATGAGGTGTATTTATGAGAGCTAAATTTCCATGTAGGTGAAATAAACTGTCAACATTTACATAGAGGAAAAAGCATAGAGGTGGAGAGGGAAGGAGATAATACAAACACGTGGCTGGCAATAGCACTGAAAGACTCTGTGAAAACAAAATACTCTCAGCATATGTAATACCTGGAAAATGGTCATTGGAGCCGCATGAGGTGCGCTTTTTGTGTTCACTGGATAGTAACAGTGTAGATGTCTCTGTGTGCCAGTCCTGATGGAGATCCAGACATTTCTGGTGGAATTTGTCCATGTGTGCACTTTATAGACTCCATTGTTACCTAGACAGATTAAACAAGCACCGACTCCAATTTCTCAGCTTCAGTTCTAGATGTTAACCTCAGAATACCTGTTCTCATAACACTAGTTCTCAAAAAGATTTCTCCATAGATTTTTGCGGTCAAAGCTTTATTCATTGTTTATATTTTTTGTTCTGTTAGAGATTTTATTCTAGAGGCTCCATGCAGTTGTTGCTTCACAGCCATGCGCTGTGAACTTGTGTAATAATGCATCTCATAGCTGTGCCCCTTTGGATTCGAATAGAGTTATTTTATACGTGTAAACCACTCCAAGGACAACTTTTCGGGGTCCTCCAGTTTTTAATTTTTAAGTGTGGATTCAAAGGCAAAAACGTTTGTAAACCATTTATTCAGAACATTGACTTTGAGAGCAGCAGGACCAGTCAGTATCAACAGGGAGGAATTAGGTAGAAATTTCAGTTCTTAGAACCTATCCTAGACCTACTTAGTTAAAAGCTCTGAAGATAGGACCCAACAAGTCTTTCAAGGAGAGATTTTCATCAGCACTGAAGCTTAAGGACAGTTGTTCTAGGGAAATTCAGGAACTATGTTTAGCAGTGTTCATTCAAAAGGAGTAATATTTTTTAGTAGTGTTAAGAATAGCACCAATGTAAATATTTAGTAACAGTAATTATTAGCAATTGTTTAATTTTTATTAGTAGTTTAAATTTTATGACTTAATTTGGGTTATTTAGCCAGATAGAATTTTGAATCAAATTTTGAAACTGTTGGCTATGGAAAAGAGGTCTTTTATGAAGCAGTTATGAAGGACCCACAATTAACAACTTTTATCTCAGTCTATCAGTGGACTTATTTTGTTGGAGAAAGTTTACATATAAAACTCTATATAGTTGTACTTTGTTTCCTTGGATGATTGATTTGTGAATACTCCCACCTTCAGTAGATAAAAATTCCTTAGGTATTTTAAGTTTCTTATAAAAAAAAATGGCAAGGTACCTTCAGACAACTTACACATACATGCCTTATTATGTTTAAAGTTATCTCTAGGTTACTCATCATACCAATATAATGTAAGTGGTGTGAACAGTGGTCACTGTGCATTGTTTAGGGAGCACTCTCAAATGCACATGCAGATTATATGGAGTATTAGCAAAACAGCATTTGGGATTGTGCTTATTGCAAAGGGTTAAATCTCCATGTTCACTTTTGTAATTCTTCCTTCACACTGGCTGTTCCCCTTGTTTATACACTTTGGAAGTAGAGCTAATTTGATTTCATCTTCCTTTTTCTTTATTTTGTGCTGTGGGCTTTATAAGGTAATAAGAACCCCCACCCTGCCCCTTTGTTCGGCTACTTCGGGTGTTTATAATGCTTTGTTGGTTGCCTTTAACTAATACTTTTCAGCAGCCCCTGGCTCAGCTCCTGGGTCCCAGTATGGCACAATGACCAGGCAGATTTCTCGGCACAACTCTACCACTTCTTCGACATCTTCTGGTGGATATAGACGAACTCCCTCTGTGACTGCCCAGTTCTCTGCTCAGCCTCATGTTAATGGAGGGCCACTTTATTCTCAAAATTCAAGTAAGCTTGTGTTTTGCAGGCATACAGCAATAGTACAGCTCCTTTTGAAGGAGATTATTTGAACTGGAATTCTTAACTGTGATAGACAACAATTTAAGCCATGCTGTTCCATGTTTATTTTTGCTTTTGAATGCTAGTCCTTGAATAACCATCTTAAAAGCAGCTGCTATTCACTTATTCTCCAAGGTTCGCTTGAATATATTTAATCTAGCCAAATTCGCCAAATGCTTTAATGTGCTATTAGTATTATTACAATATAATTTGAACTAGAGAACAAAACAGTCTGAAATTTTATGGGCATGATTTTGATGGTTCAGTAAGTGACATAAAGACACCAACATAGTCAAAGATTATTTTTAAAAAAAAATTGCTGACTATCACTTCTAAGGTCGTGGACTTCTTCAGAAATGCTTTCAATTGAAAACATTTACAATGCCTGCTTCCTTTCTCTTTCTGAATAATTCAAATGGGTGGGAAGGATTTTCTTTTGATTTTCTTCTGTTCACTTCAAATTGCACATCCCAATACTAATTACAGCCAGTGTTTAAAATCTTACAGGGTTAGAAAATATACATAGAATTAGAAAGAAAATGTTTGAATATCCGAGGATAGTTATTGAGTTCACTTTCCATGCTAAGATGCTAAATCCAAAAAGGAAACAATTTGATTATTTTTGTCATGAAGATGGTGGGTATGGACAGACAGGTTTTTCTATGGCAGCTTTTTTACACTTTAGAATTTAGAACTGAATGTTCTATAAAAAGAATGAAGATCACTCTGCATTTACATGGGGGTTTTCTTGGTTCTTTTTATTTATATTTCTGTTGTGTGTGTGTTTATGCATTCATTCATTCATTCATTCATTCGCTTATTTATTTTTGAGACAAGGCATTGCTTTGTAGTCCTTGCTGGCCTGGTGCTGCTTAACTTGTACTGGCCTTGAACTTATAGCCCCTCCTGTTTGTTGGGACGACAGGTGAGCACCACCATGTTTATCTTAAGTAGACACTGTCCATTTTTTGGTTAAAATTTTTGAGTTTCCGAGTGATTGGGTTACAGCAAATTGAAAGGTACATTGTCACAAATGCCTGTATTCAAAGAGCACCCCAGGTTTATACAGCCTTTTTGCAGACTAGAATGGTAGTTTAAGAGTTTAAATAGATAATAAATCAATCATTTATCAAAATAGGTTTTTTTTTTTCTTTTTGCTTTTTTTGATTTGTTTGTCTGTTTTTCGAGACAGGGTTTCTCTGTCGCTTTGGAGCCTGTCCTGGAACTAGCTCTTGTAGACCAGGCTGGCTCCGAACTCACAGAGATCCCCCTGCCTCTGCCTCCTGAGTGCTGGGATTAAAGGTGTGCGCCACCACCGCCTGGCTTTTTTTTTTTCTTTTATTTGAGACAGACTGTCTGAGAACTGTGTAGAACAGACTGACCCTGAATTCAGAGGTCTACCTACCTCTGTCCCCTATTGCCTGGGATTAAAGGTGTGTGCCATCATGATGAATTAGTTTTTCTTCCCACTAGTTTCATGAACTTTCCATGTCCTGCCTTTTTAGATCCATCTTCTGTTTTTCCAGACAGGGTTTCTCTGTGGCTTTGGAGCCTATGCTGGAACTAGCTCTTGTAGACCAGGCTGGTCTTGAACTCACAAAGATCCACCTGCCTCTGCCTTCCAAGTGCTGGGATTAAAGGCATGCGCCACCACCGCCCAGCTTTTAGATCCATCTTTATGTTCATTACCTTCCCACACACGAACACTTGTCTTTTAATTTGCTCTGCAAATATCAATCCACACTTGTCTAGTTGTACTTGTTTGTGGGACTGAACTCTTCCTTAGCGGATATCTGAGTTCTTTTTGAAAGTGGAAGGCAAACTTAGCTTCAGGTGTTAGTGTGTTTTGCTTTATCCAGCTGTTCTTCAGGATGAACGGCTGGTGTAGTTTTACTGGCGTGTGGCTGTGTTAGCGTTGTGATGTGCACATTTTTCTCTGTGTAGATGTGCTGGTGATGAGCGTCTTCAGAGCACAGCTCGTCTTTCTTCTCCCACTACTAACAAGCATGCCTAGCCACTAAGGGTTCTTTGGAAAATTATTTGCCTAAGGGTAGACTTTAGTTGTTTCTGTTTGTTTTAAAATCAGTACCCCTTAACTCTTTAAGGAGTCTTTTTTGTAACAATGAGAGACTAGTTTCTATTAGTGAGCTGAATGCTGTTTTTAGATCTGTATGACTTTTTGCACAGACTGTACTAATTTTGAACTTGGAACCTCTCACATTTTTATGCTTATCAAAAAATTTATATCCTGCATTAGTTGAAAATTATTTTGATAAAATGATCTTGGGAACCTATAAGATTCTTTTCCTTGGTTAATGTAACATCACTTATTGGTGATCACTACTAAACCAGATCTTTCCCTTTAAACCAGTTGACTTTTTCTGAGTTATCTTTAGCAGTTATTGTCTTGTTAAAATGAGACAAAGTAGTAAACATGAGTCTTTGCTTCTCGGTTGTGTCACTCTTTCACACATTTGTTAGCCAAATGACATTTAATATCAATTTCCTAAAAAGTATCTCCTGAAAAAGGTAACACGTTTCCAGCCAGCCAGGGTCTCACTTGAAATTAATATAATGCAAATAATTGTACATTTTGACTGATTATAGATTAAGTTTGCTTTTTTGGTATCCATAAAAAGAGACCATCTTTGATAACTTCCCCTGAGAAACTGAATAATCACAAGGTACATGAACATTCTTGTTCCTTACTAAGTTTAGGGCTGATTTCTTACAAATAAAGCTGCCAACTTAAAAAGTAACAAAAATCTTACTTTGTAAGCAAAAGTTTTCCCAGAGAGGTGTGTAAATTTAGATATGTAAGAATCTTCTTTAAAGGGAACTTGTGACTGATAGATTGATTTATCGATGTATTTAAACAGGTAATCAACTGCTGGTATGCACTTAATTTGGTTTTAAGATTTGCAACATTACCTTAAAGCTAGACATATCTGTTAGTATATAGAGTTAAAACAAAAACAGATTTCTGGAAGGCTTTGTAGGTATTTAATTGTGACATTTTAGAAGTGTTTCTTTAGAATTTGAAAAACATTGTGCTAAAAATGTTATATAGTAAATTAAAAAGTTCCCCCAATAATGCAATGCTAGGTTAAAAGTAAGTGTATTTGTTACTTTATGCGCTTACCCAAGTGAATGAGCACAGCTTAGCTCTAGATACTATGGGGAAAAAAAACTTGAAGAAGGTAGCAGGGTTTGTTTGTTTGTTTTTGTTTTGTTTGTTTTCATTTGCAGACTGTTCTTGGCATACTTATTTATGTTTGTGGTCCTTGTAACTGACTTCTGCTTTTTGTTTGTTTTCTTTTCTTTCTATATCTGTTTTATTCCCCATACTGTGTCTTGCTGCCAGTTTCTATTGCCCCACCTCCTCCCCCTATGCCTCAGTTGACTCCACAGATACCTCTCACAGGCTTCGTGGCCAGGGTGCAGGAAAACAGTAAGTCTGGAAACACAGCTGTCAGATTAGAGGCTGTCTTCTCTAGCATGCATGGCTGATGGTCACCTTTTTCCTTCTTACTGAGAAGCTAATCTTACCTTGAAGAATAGGTACAGATGTGCGGTGCTGAAACTGAAGAGCACGGGCTTCCGTTCTTTCCTCTTGTGTGCATGATTACTGACCCATATCAATTTGAAAGCTGCAGTTTTCTTAAGTATTTAGGTGATCTAAGACATAAGATCTGTTATTTGCATATTTTCAAGCAAAGAGTATTGAAATACAGGAATGTAAATCCCTAATAGTTATTTGGAGAATTAGAAAACCTTTTGCAGCTGGATATGGTGGTGCATGCCTGTAATCCTAAACCCTTAGGAGGCTGAGGTAGGAGAGCTTCATGTATTGGAGTATACTGTGATATATATATATATATATATATATATATATATACATACCCTGTCTTAAAAAAAAAAAAGAAAAGAAGAAGCCAAAACAACATTTGTACTCTTAACAGAATTGTCGACATCTAATTATACTGTACATGTATCAGGAAATTGAGACAGGGCCTGTATCTCCTTCCGTAGTAGCACAGTATTTTAGAAAGGGACCAGTGGTTCAGTAGGTAAAGGTCCTTGTCATCAAGCGTGGTGATCTGTTCAATCTACAGAACCTACATGGTGGAAGGAGAGAACCTACTTCTCTAAGTTCTCTGATTTCCAGACATACACAAAACAAATGTGAAAAAAAATAGAGAATGATTGTAGATTCTGATCTATATGAAGCTTCATTAGTAAGAATGAGTCTTGGAGTCTAGAAAGATGGCTCAGTGGTTAAAAGCACTTGTTGCCCTCGCAGAGGACCTGGGTTCACTTCCCCACATCCACATAGCAGCTTACAACAGTCTCACTCCACTTCTAGGGGACCTGACGGTGTGGGCTGTGGGCTCTGTGCTCGTGTGATGCACATACGTACATGGTAGCAAAATATTCATATAGAAAAAATTATTTTGAAAAACTAACCTCCAAGAATAAGTGAGTCATATGCATGTTGTCTGTCTGAGGGACTGACAAGGATGATGGAGTCTGCCTCATGCCCTGGCCAACAAGTGACCTGTGCTGGCCTGTGAGCTCATATGCCAAATATACTGTTTTCTTAAAGTTTTATCTTAGTGAAGACTAGGTTCAATAACTTGCATTAGATATTTATAGCGTGTATATTAATCTAGGTATACTGTATCATCGCTCATTACCTTTGAGGTTACAGAAAATTCTGCATGCCCAGGGTGAATATTGTGTGGCGAATGGAAAGTACAGTTGCTGAATTATTCAGTGTCAGACATTGAAATTAAGATAATATTTAGATCTAATTTACTTTATTTGGGATCTGCCTAAAAATAAATTTCAGAATTGTTTGAGTAATGAGCAGCCTACTTGAGCAGTTCATCTTTCAGGAAAGTACATTCGTTGCAAATTCTATGTCAGCTTTTGCTGATTCTTAATTTGCTTCTCTCATTCGCTCCTTTCCACCATCTTTATTCAGTGTTACATGCTAGGCTCGGAAAGGATACAAACAGTTTAAGTCAAAGTCTCTTCCTTATGAGACATATATGTGGCTTACTGAAAATGTAAATTTAGAATTTTGAAATTTCTGAGTGCTTTCTTACTAACGTCAGTTTGAAAACCCTGTGTTCAGATATTTAAAATTAAATGAATCTTAGGTGTTTAAAAATAAGTGGCAAGGGTAACTTCCTCGTCACTGCTGCTCCTTTCCCCATTTTTTTTTTTTTTTTTAATGCTCTTAGCAATTGTATCCAGGGTCTTGGACATGCTAGGTCAGTTGTTTTAACAATGAATTGCATTCTTGTTTGCTGGGTTTTGGAATGGCTCTTCTGTGTCATTTAGGCTGGCCTTGCAGTAGAGTCCCTTCTGCCTAAACTCCTAAGTAATGTGATGGCAGGTATGTTCATCATGGCCAGTGAATTACTGTTTCTTGATGCAAAAACAATTTAGAAACTAAATCTGCCAGAAATTGAAAGTGCCAGATGATCTTTTTACATTGCTCCATTATGAAGAATTGCTAGGAAATAATTTTAGTAGCCATTGAACTTCTTGGGTCTAGAGATCATTGACTAATTGGTAATTGAAAAGAACAGAAATGTATTATATGCATTATTGCCAAAGAGATTCACAACTATTTTTGATCTTTTTAATAAACACGTGATGTTGAGTCGTTATTCTCATACCACTGATATTCCAAATTTATTCCTATTTTGTATCTGTACTTTAAGTATTCTATGAAGTGCAAATATTTTATGTGTTTTTGAAATACCTCTGGTGCTTAGAGGAAGTGACAGTAAAGGCATGTAGCGTTTAATCTGGCTTAAGATGTGAGCCCCTAATGACTAATGCTTTTCATTATTAACATCAGAAGGCCTTTTAGAGCAAATATGAATAGTGGTAGGTAAAGCATTAGGGCAGAAAGTTGAACTGACCAGACTTTTTCCATAAAATTAAAGATAAGTCAATATATACTTAATGACAGTTGACTGGTGGTCTTCAACTAGTGCTTGTAAAAGTAAGAGTGACAGCAGTTTAGGGAGTCCAACAGATATGCAGTGCATACATGAAGGCTGTGTGGTGTGGTTTTTTGATGTCGGGATGGGTTCATACCTCTTCTCTTCCTCCCCACCAGAAAGCTTTATGGAGGATGTAGGTCCAGCAGAGCCATGCATGTGGTGGACCGCAGCCCGCTGTAGACTGGTAGATTGCTCTCCGTGAGCATCGTCACATAGAATTGATTTTTTTTATTATCTTTTTCGTCTCAAGAATAAAAGTAGAACTCACAGAATTTAACTAGTAATGAAGTAGGGCTGTTCTTTGCATGCTTTAAAACTTGGGGATATTTTCAACATACCCTGTCAGGAAGAATACTTTAAAACATACATCAGTTATATAATAATGTTTTCCTTCCCCCTTCTCTCTTGTTCATTCTTAAAAACGAAACAAAATAAACCAAGAGTCTCTTTGTGTAGCTATGGATGGCGTAGAATTAGCTGTGTAGACCAGGCTGGCCTTGCACTCACAGAGATCAACCAGTTTCTATTTCCCAAGTGCTAGGATTAAGACATGCACCACCTTGCCTGATTATTTTTCCTCCCTCCCCTAAACTTTTAAAGGAATTTGTGGAGTAGAAGTTTGAGCATTAGTTGTGTTAGCTTTGAATTTCTAATACTAGAAGATTGGTGGCCCAGTAAGTACAATTCTAGTCCCACACACCCATGTCACTGTTAATACCCTAGATTTTTTGAAGCATGCGTACACACACCCCCTAGCCATCTAGAATCTGAAGTGTGATTCATTTTTATTGTTTGTTTATTTTTGTTTCTTTTAAAATTACTACATCTTCAACATTTTATGTTTAAATCTGAATTGTGTTTAAGTCAGAAAATTGGATCTTTAGGATCTGATTTCATGATTGTTTTATTAGTCATGATGCAGAATCTTAATTTTCTTTCTGCATTAAATTTTGACTATGAACATAACATTCCTTTAAAAATACTTAATGCAGTTTTCTATTTGGAAATTATTTTTTGTTGTTTTTGTTAAAATTTAAATAGAAAACAAACAAACAAAACCTTACACAACGATGCAAACCTGATACTACAAACTTGGCTTTTCTTCCTATTAAAGCAAAATAAATAATAAATAAATAAAAAATATGTCCACTTGAGATGTAGTTTCTAGGGTACTAAGCTATTAAAAGCCAAAATTGAGGGCATTAATATATGTAGTAAAAATGATCAAACCTCTAATGTAAGATATTTAGTGGTATTCCAAGTGACAGGGTCCCTTAGGCTACTAGGCCTAGTGGAGCATTTGTTTTGACCTGAGTCTTAAGATAAGGAAAATTCTTTACTCCTGTATTTCTTATGAAAATAGATACTGTTATCCTAACCTCTTGCATTCATTAATCTTGTAGTACTTTTTAATGCTTAATTTAGCTCATTTAATTATTACAAAATTATGCTTAAAAGCAGTAAAACTTTAACACACCAAGCTTTTATTTCTAATCACTGCATGTTTTATATAGTGCATGCTGTCTGAGTTAGACTTTTGTTAAATTCTATTCATTTAAATTTTTTCATTTAGATTAATTACTTGTTTGAATCCTTTTAGTTGCCGATAGCCCAACTCCACCACCGCCCCCTCCACCGGATGACATTCCCATGTTTGATGACTCTCCACCTCCTCCACCGCCTCCTCCAGTGGACTATGAAGATGAGGAAGCTGCGGTAGTTCAGTACAGTGACCCGTATGCAGACGGGGATCCTGCATGGGCTCCCAAGAACTATATTGAGAAAGGTGAGGTACTACTACCATGGACTGATTTGAAGTCAATAACTCAATTACAGAGTTTATTGCTGTGAAAAAATCCAGTGTTTTTTATCTGTCTTACCTGGTCTGGTACACCGTCATCACTGGATCCTCACTGGAACATCTCTGGGATATCCCGAGGCTGCCCCAAGTCTTGGAGATCCTGGGGTTATCGTTCCACAGGACCAGTCCCTTCATGAGCTCCAGCAGGTCCTAGAGGTTAGGGTAGATGCTAGTGTGGGCCATCCCCAGGTCCACAGTGGTAGTTGAGCTGGTCATTCCAGACCACAGGGACTGTTAGATGTACCTTTTCAAATTGTGTGCTTCCGACTTCAGATTGACTTGATTGATTGTGTTTTATAGATCAGTTAAGGCACAAAACTGAGCTAAATTACTTTAACCATTCCCTCTGTCACCACTTTTTCCCTTTCCCTTCTCTCTCCTTTCCCTCCCCCCCCCCTTTTTTTTTAATTCAAGGCCAGGTACAGTTTAGATTTTGCTGGTGGTTATATTGATTCAACTGTTTTGCAGCTCAAAGTCAGGAGTTATATATGTGAGGAGATGTCATTCAAAGTTGGGTGTTAATATGTGTGTGAGGAGATGTAGGTGTGTTCAGTGAAACTTTATTTACAAAAATTGGCAGTGGGACGCTAGAGAGATGACCTAGAGTTTGGAGCATTTCTTGCTCTTGCAGAAGACCCAGGTTCCGTTTCCAGCACTCACATGGTGGCTCACACCCATCTATAACTCCAGTTCCAGGAGATTTGATGCCTTCTGACTCCTGGCACCAGGCACACATGTGCTACACATTCAGATATGCAAACAAAACCACTTATACACCAAAAATAAGATTTAAATCTTTAAAAAATGGTGATGGGTTAGATTTGCCAGTGGGCTATTATTGTTGATTTGTAGTGTAAATCAAATTAACACGTAGGAGGATTAAGCTAGGCCTGATTACATATACCTGAATCACAGCACCCAGGAAGCAGAGGCAGGAGATCATTATAAACTTGACAACAGCCTCATCTGCACAGTGATTATCTCATCCTTCTGCCATTGGCAAGGAAAAGATTTGTAGGATTATTGTCATAGTTAGGATTTATGCTGTTGTGGCAAAACAGCATGACTGAAATCAACTTGGGGAGGAAAGGGTTTGGCCGAAACCTGGAAGCCATGGAGGAGTGGTTCCTGGCTTACTTCTCTAGCTTGGTCAGTCTGCTTTCTTACTGCATCCAGGACCTCCTGCCCAGGAGTGGCACTGCCCACCACATCAATCATCAGTCAAGAAAATGTACCACAGACTTACAGGCCAATCTTTTGGAGGCATTTTTTCAATGAAGAGTCTCTTCCCAGATATGTTCTAACGTGTACAAATTAACATAGAACAGCAAGTACACATATATTTAAAGTTGTAATAGCTGTTTTGTGAAACTTGTTTAATTTGGTCCAACAGTTTATGACATGACTTCTGAAAGCCTTGTTCTTATTGCTAACTCAAACTTAACCTAATGTATACTGATGTGATCCTATTCTCTGCATTAAACTAATAGATTTAAATTCCAGATAGCCTTACAGTACTATATATAGGAGATCTTGATTAGATCCAGGAGAATAGAATCAACATCAGATTATCATTAGTGGTTAAATAGCACTAAGAGAAATTGTATGAGGAAGTATATACATTGAGATAAGACTGTTATAGAGGAAACCTCAGAAACTGAGATTCATTACCTTTCTGAGTCATTTGCATAGGAGGATCTAAGAACATGAAATGGTTATCGTTTTGCTCAAAGACTTGACCATTTCAGGCATTTGTCAGCCGTTTAAAGTCAACCTGTAGCACTGAGTCTCACCTCCTGTGACTCTAGATACAAAGAGTATTACCAAAGATTATGTGAAAAGGTTTTCTTAATTAGTAATTGTTAACCCCTTGCAAATCACTTGATCCTTTTAGCTTGTTAATAGCCAGAGATACTTTTGATAGTATTGTATTTTTAAGCTTTGATATACTATTGAGATTATAATGAGCATACTGTGATTTTGCTGTAGAACTAAAATGGAAGGAACTGGGCTTGTTGGATGTCTTCACTACAGTACTTTGTGAGAAGACTGCCTGTCTGACTTAAAGTGATGGCTCCATCGGTACTTTCCCTAGCTCACTAACTTAGAGTTTCTTATGGGCAAAGATATAAGCATCATATATGCTCATAAAATTCCTTATTTTTAAGAAAAAAGACTGCTATGAATAAATGAAGTAAATAAAAATCACGTTACAAATTTACTATTCATATGTAGCAGAAAATTGTATGTAATTTTAGAAGTATGTTATAAAAATGGATTTAAGGAAATATTTAAATTCACAAAACAATAGTATAGAAGGTAGTATGTAAGTTGTTTGACCATTCTATAACATCTGGAAAGGATACTTTAACTAGAAAGGAAGATTATTTTGAACTTGTATCATACTTTCTGGGTTTTTCCCTTACTTTTCCATCTTTAAAATTAAACTTTTAAAGTGAGGCTTTTTTAAAAAAAACAACAAAAAACCTGAATGTACCCCTATCGATTAGCGTAGAATTTTGAATAAATAGACTTAATTCACAATAAGTAGATTTATTAATGTGTAGTATGGTCAAAATAGGCATGGTACTTTGCTTAGATACTCCATGGATATTTGTCTGAATGAATAGAAATAAATCCTAAATTCAACGCGTGGATCTGTGGGAGTGCAGGCCTCTAATCCTAGGTCTTGGGATGTTGAGGCAGTGAGACCAGCCTAAGCTAAATAGTGAGTTCTTATCTCAGAAAGGCAAAACTAACCCACCCAAATTCCAAGATTTTAAAATTGTGACTTCATTTATTTTATTGGCAGGGAAGGGGCACATGCCATAGTCTGTGTGTGCCAGAGAACAACTAACAGTTCTCTTCTGTTATGTACGTGGTTTTCCTATACTACATAGATTTGTATTACATTTAAAAATTCAAGTAACTGTTGGAGACAGTACTCTCATGTCATCCTTTTGTTTTCTCCACAGTTGTTGCAATATATGATTATACAAAAGACAAGGATGATGAGCTGTCCTTTAAAGAGGGTGCAATCATCTACGTCATAAAGAAGAATGATGATGGCTGGTTTGAAGGAGTTTGCAATCGAGTGACTGGACTCTTTCCTGGGAACTATGTTGAATCGATCATGCACTATACTGATTAGGTTTTTCCTTTCTTTTTTCTTTTTTTCTTTTCATGTAGGTTATTACTCCATCATACTGTGGGACTATATGGTTAACAGAATTGTTTTAATGTTCAAAATGTGCCCATATTTTCAGGACAATGTTTTATTGGTATATTTGGATGTCTACCTGTAAGCATACATTTTAGAGGCAGTTCACATATTGCTGAACAGCAGTTTATGCCAGAGACTGCCTGTAATTGATTATGCATATGTGCTCACACCTTGATAACTTTATGACCAGCCTAAACATTCTGGGGATGTGGGTTATTATGTTTAACAAATCATGGTTCAGAATGCACCATTTCATGTTTCAGTGCAGCATGGTCACTAACATTATGTCAGACTAATAGGAAAATCAGAAAACTTAAATGCTGGTGCTGGTCATACTTTTGATTTAAATTCTCATTTTTTTTAAGAATACTGTGTTTAAAGCATGCATAAAATTTTATGTATTGAAAGATACTTAGCAATTCAAGATGCTTCCAATTTGTGTAACATTTATCTGGAGTACTCATATTTGAGTCTCTAAGTTCTTCATGTGAAATGAAAGATTATCTGTAATGTTGTAATTTGTATCTAAGTTTTTTAATGAGTGAAATTTGCATTATAAATTTTTCCATTCATAAATACATAAGTGAACCAAAGGATTTTGTCTTCTCCTTTACTGGTTTGCTTTAAACATGTGTGCTCGTGCGTATGCATGCACACATAATCCCAACACAAAAGATTTATTGCAGAATTATGGTCCTATTTTCTCAGTGTATTAGCTTGGAAACATTTTTAGCTCGATCTTAATGTGTCCGAACAGCATGTGACAGAATTTTGCAGATTTTGGAGCTAAAGCATTTTGTCGAAGTAAGTAGGTAAAAAACCGAAGGGATGCTACACTATTCCTGTGGTTTTGATGAAAATGAATTTACACTGGTTCTTAGGTATTGTAAAAGCGAATGCATATGTAATCCATTACACAGCACTAGCAACATACAATTGGAAAAGAAAGTAGGCCATGTATTACTCTGTAAACAGGCAATAGGCAGGTTTGTAACCTAACTGAAATGCAACACATGCACTTTGTGTGTCTCCTTGATTTAAGGGAGGGTGAGAGGGATATTAGGGATATTTCTCTTGTATATAATTCTGTACTGCTTAGGATATTTCAGTAGATCACACAAATGTGGGTTTCTATGTATTGAGGATTACAGACTTATGACAGCATAGTAAATGGTGAGAGCAGTACAAAATATTTCTGAAAATTAAAGACCATTGTTTCTACCAAATCATCAACTATTTCATATATATTTTATTTACCTTTGTTATTTTTAAAGTATGTCATTAGTGATTAGATAGCTATATTACGACTTTTCTTGTTGAAGCAGAATGTTTTCTTATTTTGTAAATAACCTGTTGTCCAAATTTTATCTACAATCTTTTATAATAAACTATGCTCCTCTATGAAAAAAGTTGGATATTGTTAAAACATAACTAATATGGATTTAAATTCAAGTACAGACTTCAAAATTCTCTGACCTTTAATCTTTAATCTTACGAAACAAAGACAAACCACTTGAATTTTAACATTGATTATTTATTTGTGTAATGGCTTTCCATGTGGGCATTAACAGTGTAAACAGTGCCGCACATAACCATCAGGATACCTCGATTAGACTTTATAGGACTATAGTGACACTGGTTTAATTACATTTAAAAAGTTTTCTGAAAAACTTTGCCAATAAAAAAAAAATTGCCCATCAATAAGGTTGAAATTATTTCCTAAAGTGATTTTTGGTTATCTGCACGTGAAGCAAACAGTGTTCCACAAAATTCATTAGGCACAGTCTGGTAAAATAGCTGCCGGAAAGAACAGAAAAGTTTGTCATTTATCTCTTGTGAGCACACTTTCTGAAAGCTGGATGAGGGCATCCCTTTCTGTGGATGGTCTAAGTTTCCTGATCTCTCTCACTGCTTCATGGCAGTACCGCTGGGCGAGGTAGGTTGTCTGCTGCACACCATCACTCTACAGGAGACAACAAAACAGAGATCACTAACCAGCTCCAGGAATGTTGCCACAATAGAGAAAACACAGTTTGAGATTAGGTGAGCTCTACAGTTAATAATCGTTCTATGTGCTGATGTTCTCTTCCAGCAGGTGGTGGCTGCTTCTACATACTTTACATCCTTTTCATGTGGAGCGTGCTTTAGGTCGGTTAGCGCACACACAAGTCAACTCTGTCAAGCAGCCAGCCATTGTCTGTTACCTTCACTGAAGCATTAGAAGTTTTTCAGAGTTCTATCTATATAAAAGACTTTCCCATTTTAAAATGCAAACCCAAAGGGCTTGTGATGAAAATGCCTTTCATATTGGAAATGACAGCTCACCCCTAGCGTTTTCTAATCCAATCCTGGTATCGCTGTCTTCAGTTGTCTGTGGATTTCCTTTACCATCATGGAGGATTAACTTCTGATTTCCTCTTGTATGAGGACACCATTGCTCATGTCCTCTCTGTGCCATTAAAGATAGTTACATTCTGGAACTATGTTTCTAATGTTGTTTTTTTCTAGATGCCGGACACTAATAAAACATTTTTCCCTCTGTGGAATTAATTTGTATAATAAAGCACTTCCTTTCCATGGTTCTCTTACAGTTTTGGTTGGGAGCCTAGCCTTTAGTGGCTGAGCCATCTCTCCAGCCCTTCTCCATGGCTCTCAATCACTGTTACTTAGAATATAATATTCTTAGTATATGGCTGAAAAGCTTTGCTCAAATAAGAGTTTAGTTTTCTGTGCCATCTTGCAAAGCAGCATGCTTTCTCTTGCTTGGTGTTTAGACACATATACCTGCACAAATAACCTACTTCAAAGGGTATGTGAGAAACCACTTTATTTTATTTTTGAGACAGTATATCATTATGTACTTCTGGCTGGCCTAGAACGTACTAATAGATGAGGCTGGCCTCAGACTCTCAGAAATCCATCTGCCTTTGCCTTCCGAGTCCTAGGATTATGCACTTTTATTCTCTGTGACTTCAGCTTAGCTAAAAAAGTGAATGGTTTAACTTTGTAGAGAACTCCAGGCTTAAAATGTTTGGCTCTCCCATACATACACATTGTTACACTTTGTTCTTATTGATCTCTCATGCTGTTGCACCCAATCACCATTTCTAACTGGTCCTCTTTCTCAGTGTTACTCTTTTCTGCTTTTATGTAAACATTCCATTGACTCTTCCTCCCTTTTTTTCCCTCTCTTAAGATCTATACATGTACAAATATAAATCTGGTCTGTTTATGAGAAATGATTTGTTTGAGACTGACTTATTTTGCCTAACATAATGATCTCTAGTTCTGTCCATTTTCCTGCAAATATCATAATTTTATTTTTAAATATTTAAATAAAATTATGTGCATGCCTGTATGTGGGTATGCCATGTAGACTAGAAGATGTCTCAGTTCCTGAAACTGGAGTCACAGGCAGCTGAACTACCAGACACAGGTGCTGTGGAGCAGACATATATGGTAGTTCTCTGCTGACTCCCGCAGTGGCCACAGGAGTTTCTATTCTCATGAGCAGTAACTCATCCCATGATGAGCTGCACCCTCATCAGCGTTTATCATTACTTGTGTTCTTGATAATTGCCATTCTGATGGTGGCTAAGATGGAGTCTCAGTTTCAATGTGCATTTACCTAACTGTTAAGAATGTCGAACACATTTCCAAATACTTACTGGCCATTTGAATTTCTTTTTGAGAATCATCTGTTTAGTTCATTAGCTTACTTAGTGAATGCTTAAATTAGCATTCAATTTTTACAGTTCTTTATATATTTTGGGTATTAAATTTATCGTGTGTATAATTGGCAGGTTTTTTTTCTATCGTGTATGTTGTCTGTTGATCTTGCAGAAGCTTTTATACATAATCCCATTTGCCAGTTGTTGGAATAATTTTCTATTCTATTTGAGTCAAAAAATGGGCTGGAAATAAGATGCTCAGTGGTGGAGCACTTGCTAATGTGCAAAGCTCTGTTTAGTATCTAGCACCAGGGAGGGTTTTTTTTTTTTTTTTAAGTCTTTTGTTTTAAGAATTCGTTATCCTTATAGATTTTCCTATTTGAGTTTTCAGTGTCTTTTCTATTCACATTGTCTACTGCGTTTTAATCTTTAGTAATCCTCAGTTGTCCACATATACTTTATTATAAGAACTACAATTATTTTCCCTCTTCAGTCTCACTCTTCACTCGAGACCTTGATTAGCTTTCTATAACCGTGTTTTTGGACACACCTGAGCATGTACATGTATACAGATTTGTCATTCTCTAAACAATATCAGTTGCATTTATATTACAATTAGCTATTATGAACAATCCAAAAATGGTTTAAAGTATAAAGCAATATTCTAACATTTGATATAAGTAGCTTTAAATGCTCATGCATCTTTGATATCCAAGGAGCGGTTCTGTAACCCTCAAGGGTACCAAAGGATGGCTGCACTATTTCTAAGGCCAAAGCCCCTCTGATGGATACTAGATTTGAGTGTTTTATAGCACTGTCAAGTACTCACTAAAATACTGGAAACATAATTATTTAGAATTTTTAATGTGTTATGCTTGTTATTAATACTTGTTTGCTTACTGTATCCCATGTATATAACCTGCAGCCTCCAGATGACTATGAATTTGGAAACTGATCATTCTTTAAAAAAACATCCCATTTATGTGTTCAGTGTGTGGGTGTGGGCATGCACATGATAGGGCACATGTGGACATAAGAGGAAAACTTGCAAGAGTTTTCTCCTTCCATCATATGGGTCCCTCGGGTCATCAGGCTTTGCAGCAAGTACCTTTACCCACTAGCACTGGAAATATTTATCTCATTGGCTCTGGAAATTATTTAAAAAACAAGCCTTGTGTATCTGTGAGAAAGTTCTGAAGATATGCAGCAATATGTTTAAAATAAGCCTCTAGGTCCTGAACAGAGTAAATGGTTCGCCTTTGAAAGAAAAACCTTCATGAATGTATAGTTCACTCTGTTGGTTTCATATTGTGTTCAGTGACCCACTTACCTTTAGTAGGAAAGGCTACTGTAACTGTCTAGTTATAGGAAGGAAGCTTTGGACAGGGCTGGGGCGGGGCCCAGACAGAGTACAGTAATGATACTCATGGACATATCAAAGCTTATTCTAGCCTAGCAGGTCTCATTGGCCTTGCCTGCATAGGAGTATCACTGGATAACTTAAAGAGAAATTATATTAGTTGAGCTTCCTTCAGTTAATGAGATGGCTCAGTAGGTGAAGGAGCTCGCTGCCATGCTTAAGCAAGCTCAATCTCTTAGAACGCACATGGTGCAAGATGAGAACCAACTCCTGCAAGTACAGTACACAGGCACTGGAATTAAATGCAAAATAAATAAGCTGGTTTTTGAATGTTGTTTGTTTTTTATGAGCTCCTTTCCTAGTTTTTGTCAAATCAAGCAAGTGTTGACCAACTTGGCTCTGTATCTAAAAATTTTTTTTGTAACTACCTTTTGTTGCCTTCTGTATTTTTAAATGGTCTTACCGGTGTGTGTGTGTGTGTGTGTGTCAAGATGCCTCAGTTAGCAAAGGTGCCTAAGGTGCCTGCTGCCAAACTTGATTGATCCCTGAGACACAGTGGTAGGTGGCGCACGCCTTTAATCCCAGCAGGTAGAGGCAGGCGATCTCTGTGAGTTCAAGGCCAGCCTGGTCTATAAAAGCTAGTTCAGGACAGGATCCAAAGCTACAAATAACCCACGTCTTCAAAAACAACAACAACCAAAAAACCCAGCACCACCAACAAAAATCTCTTACCAGCTGCCCTCTGACTTTCACATGTATACACACAACAGTAGTCTTACCTCTAACACATATTGTCGGGCTCTGTCCACATCTCCTGGCAAGCTGAACCGCCTCATTATCATAGCATTCATTTCTGGGAACTAACCATAAAGAAGGGAAATCTATTTATTGTTCCTGAAGGAATGAAGAATTTTAATACTTGTTTGTAATTATATAGAAAAATTTTAAATAGGTACTGGAGATAGCTCAACAGTTAGGAACACTTGGTGCTCTTGCAGAGAACCTGTATTGGGTGTCAGCTACATCATGTAGCCTAACCATCCTCTTGTAACTCCACCTCCATTAGACCTGACACTTTCTTCTGGCCTCCAAGGGTCCTGCACACATGTGGTGCACATATAGACAAGCAGGCATATATGCATCAAACAAAGCCTAATTGTTCGATCCGTAGTCCAGCTTTGAGTGCATTTCAGGATTTCAAAGTACTGTACTTTGAGGTTCCCTCGGTTCTGATTCAGTAGGATATGATTTGAGAATGCCTTGTTAATGAATTTCCAGGTGATGCTGGTACTGCTGGTCTAGGACCACTGCTCTAGGAAGGGGTCTAGGACTGTTGACTGCCACTGTAATCATCTGCTTGTGTACAGGATAAATCTGATTATACTGATGTCACGATTACTAGAACTTTCCTGATATTTTAATGCATAGCATAGCTGAGATTCATTGGATTAGAGGAGATAGAGGTTATTAGCCAACCAGCTCAGTGTCCTGAATTATAAGATCGGAGGGTTTAGGGGTCAGGTCAGCATGTCAGAGCTTTGGTTTCATCCCTGACACCACAAGAAACAAAAACTTGTGGACTTGGAGACTTCATATGGGAGGAAATTCTTTTTTCTGCTTTTCTAGGTTCACTGTTTGGTCCATCAAATAGGAGAAAAAGGTGAGAGTATAGCAGGGTCTGATGGCTGCAGCCATCCCAACTCACAACAGGAGAGAACTGACTCCTGCAAAGCCCACTCGGCCATGGGTCTTCCCGTGTGTGCGTAGGTACAGGATATGAATTTTTTAAAAGGCCTTAACAAAAATGTCTCTGTCTTCTTCATTTCTTAGGAGAACGGCTACTATCACTAGGAAAAAGCCAGGACAACACAAACATCACTTCTAGACCCAGGTTCTGCCGGCACCCACCCTAGCTGAATCTCAGCCTTTTCAGTTTGAAATGTCTAATTTTTAGCAGCCTGCAGTTCCATGTAATAAGAGAGGGAGGGTGTGCCTGACCCCAGACATCCGTGCTTACAACAGTTTCCCTGGCACTGTGCCTAAAGGATGAAGTTGTCCTGTAACAGTGACCATGGAATCTGCTGAAGAAAAAAATAGGGCTTACAGAGAAGCCCTAACCAAACAATAAGTGGTATGTATTTGAAAACAAAGTTGTCAACATGTGAAGGCAGCTAAAATGCCTACAGAATTTAAGGAGCCAGCAACTCGGTAGTTCTTAAATATGAATTTGCATTAGTCTTTTAAGAATAAAACTTTATTTTTTAAATGTTTTAAAAATTAGGTCTTTTAAGAATAAAAGCATATTAATGAAAACATATAAAAGAACAAATCAAGAAATCAAGTCATAATTCTGGTGGTTAAAAAGTCAAGTCCTTAGGCATTTCTTTTAGTTTTTAAAGACTTCACCCCACCTGGCTATTTCTAGGCTATATCCTAAAGAAGATGTGATGGTGTCTTAGGCATCTAGTAAAATTACCCTGTTTTTGATACATGAGCTTTTCTTCATATGAGTTATGTATGATAAAATACGTGTAGTTTTCTCTGGTGCTTTTACTGTCAAAACACCAAGAAAACAAAATTTTTAAAGAAAAATAAATTGCAGTGAACACCAACAACTACATTCCTTTGAAATAGCATGCAAATTTTAATATGCAAATATCAAATTTCTGGAAGCCTGTCCTTACCACCTCCTCCCAACCCCCACATGTGAGGGAGAAGTGAGAAACAGGAAGGTGGATCTTGCCCCAGATTCAGTGAGAAGACAATTTGATGATTGTGTCTGTAGCTTGCTGTTTTACAGTAGGAAAGCACCTGTGAGTAAGCATGAAGCTAACTCTGAGATTTGTTCATAAGTGCACTAGGATGAGTCGGCCCCAGACCTGGAGAATTCTGACACCAAAGAGTCACCACAGTAGCATAAGCCTGAGCATCTGGTGCAGGGGCTGGTGATGGCAGTTGGAAGTACGGCTGCAGCCTGACATTTAGGTCTAGTGACTTACCAAGTAACGAGCAGATGAAAGGAAAGTTTTTAAAAAGAACTTTTAAACTAATCTCACCAAAAAAGGAAAATACTTCTATTTTGTTTCCGAGTATCACAAGCATTTCTCATATGTCATTGAAATATAATGTGAGTACAGTAGACCTTTGCTTAAGTATAAATAGGAAGGAGCCATGCTACAACATAGAAAAAACATGAAACACTATACTAAATAAGCAAATACTTACAAAGAAATGTCTAAGAAAGACCTATACCCTCTGAGTATATTGGAAGTCTATTGGTGGTTACTTGGGGCTAGAGTAGGGAAAATGGGAGCAGCTACTGATGGATACAGAGTCTTATGAGGCTGATGGTACCTGCTATGACTGGAAATCAGGTTCAGTTCCCTAGCACGAGAACTGTAACTCAATGAAATTGTTTTTGTTAAATTCTGTATTCAGGATTCCTTTATACAGCAACCTGTCTCAGTGCATTTAATGTGGAGTCTAAGAATCCACTTGCGCTTCTTTGCTATTCCAGATGAAACGAAACATGACTGTTAGTTATCTAGGGCTTCATGAATTCACTTAATATTTACTAAGGCTACAGGTGGGCACTCCAGTTACTGCTCAGCCGCCTGCTCCCTCACAAAGTACGCAATGTTTTCCTTCTAAAATAAATAATTCACAGAGCGATGACTACAAAAAACCAGGAGGATAATGTGACGATTAAAGAAAATACATAGAAGAAATAGAAAGCCAGATGATTTTCTCCCATTGTTTTCCAACATGAGGTATCACTGTGTCTTACGTTCCCATAGTTGTGTGATTAAAAATTATCTTTAGGGAAGGGAACCAGAAAATCTAAGCAAGGAAAAAAAGGACAAACATTGCTAATCAGTTCTTTACTTGTTGGGGCATCACAAACAGCAAAAACAAGTCAGACATTACTATAACCATACTTCAGAAAATGCACATTCAAACTTCCATGGAAATTCATATTCTGAGACAAATCATAAAGCCTGAGACAGCACAGCAAATTCAGGGAGATGTTACTGTGTTATTATACAAGGATTCTAAAGAAAAAGGCTGGAGACTTTAGGGTAAATGGATCTCCTATTCCAGTGTGTAACCCCATTGCAGACATCTACCTCTGTCTCTGGTTTGCACATGTGAATAAGGTCTTTGACAATGTTTTTGGATTTTTTTCTTTGTTTGACAGAATCTCTTGTGGCCCAGGATGGCCTTGAGCTCACTATGTATTGAATTCTTGGTCTTTCTGCATCTACCTCCCAAGTGTTGGTGATGGAGTCCAGTGATTTGTGCATGCTAGGCAAGTACTCAACTGAGCCCAAGTTTTTGCTCTTGAAGAAAACAAAATATTTATACAAGAATATACTAATCATTGGGACCTCTCCAGAAATCCTGAAACGTGTGTGTGTGTGTGTGTGTGTGACACACATGCACACCAAGAATCAAGCCCAGGGCCATACACATGCAGGCAATCTCTACCACTGAGCCATAGCCTCCTGAAACACCTTGACCATCAGGAACAAATGCCTGAATAATGGCCACCAGGAAATTCTTCTCAAAAGTATCAAAAATAGGAGAATCAGTCAACTTAGCCCAGCAAGTTCTAATATCAAGCTCATTCACCATGCAGCATTTAAAAGGAAAAGGAAAGCCAGGTTTGGTGGGCATGGCTATTAGACTATGACTTGGGAGGCTGAGGCAAGAAGACTGCCACCAGTTTGGAAAGGCCTAGGGTCTCAAAGCAAGACCTTCAGTGTTATGCAGATGGATTAATTCAAAGACAAATCTGTGGACACGAAAAGGTTTACAAATACCTCACAAGTACTCTAGTGAGTGTGCTTGTCAATCACTACTAATAGTGGAAACAGTGTGCAGTACATCTCCAGTGCTATGACATACCAGTGACCTGGTCTGTGGGTAGACCTACTGGGTACTATTATCCACACTGTTATTTGCAGGAGCAATTCAAGTACAGTAAAATGAATGCCACTCTTAGAAGACTTGGAAAAGACAGCCTTCTGTGCCATCTACCAGATGTTTCATTTTGGCCAGACATGAGCATCATTTTCATTCATAGAACAAACAGTTATCTACCACAAAGCAGAATTGTGAGATCAGGATCAATGTAAGAAAGCCTCCTTTATAAACTAAAATAAATACAGTTTTATTAAAGCAAGATACTGTATAATCCTGCATTATTTTCTGAAATAGATTTACCCAAGTTATTTTAAGCCCCGTGAACTTTTGACAGATTTCTTGCTAAGAAACTCTTTTTAACAGTATAATCCATAAAAGATCTTAAACTCAGGGTTTTGAGAACAATTTATGAATACATGCTTAACTAAGTATAAATATATATTTGATTAACTTTTGGTCCATGTGCCAAAATGTGAAATGAGTCCTGTCCAGAGCTGTTCCTGCTCAGCTTCATCATGTGTTTCTTCCGGAGGCTGCACTATGCCTTCTAACTCTTTTCCCAATTGCCTCACAGGCAAACCAAGAAAAGTGCCATTTGGTCAGAATAAGTGTGACTTGTGACTCTGGGATTTTCCAGTAAGCACACATAAAACCACAGTTTGGGTAACATTCTGTTCCTTTTCCTTGCTCCTACTTCAAGAACAGTTAACTAACCAACCAAATATAAAGCCTCAGCAATTTCCCATCTACTGTGTATTATAGACAGGTCAGTCATAGGAGCTGCGCATTCCATTTCTGTTCTCACTTTGTCCCATATATCAGCTATTAATCCTTTGTGTAGAGGAAAGTAAACTGGATCCTTTAGAAATGATGTAATGACACAATCAAAAGAAGCCAGTCTGTTCCATTTGTTTCATGGAGCTCATGACAAATATTTTAATTGTTGAGATTTCTAAAAGCAGAACAAACCAAAACTCTTTATAGACTAAGTCAGGGAAAGGCTCAGGGCCTAGCTGCACCTTTACTGAGCTAGCTGGCTTGGAGTATGGACTTTCCTCGAGCACACAAACCTGCGGCTGAGATGATGAAGGCCTGGAACTGTACAACAAATGCTAGCCAATGACTAATTTTTCTACTGTCAGATATACCTTCATTTATCTCACATGACTCAGGAGTACTGTGTATGTGCAGGGGGTTATGGCCTAACATAAAATGTTCCTTACTAAAGCTTTAATGTACAAAAGGTTTTCTTCAATGTTTTTTTCAACTTGGCATATATATTAATCCTTCCTGAATATTGGGCTAGTGAGTTAATAAGTCTTCGTCTCATGGGGAAAAGGACCCACAATTCATAGCATGTCTATATTTTGTTGTCATTTTTTAATATCTGAGTTTTGTTTTGTTTTTCTTTAAACATATGTAGCCCAGACTGTCCTCAAACTCATGATCCTCCTGCATCAGCCTCTGGGTGTTGGGGTTACAGGTCTGTGCTATTATATCAGAACTGCACACCTTTCACTTAACTTGGCCTCAAAATTGTGAGAAGACGGAGCGCAGTAATGAGGACAGAGAGTGCCCATCATCTCTGTTCAGTTGACCGAGAATGTCCATGGTACCCAGGCCAACCATCCAGGCATCAGCCTCCTCTTGGATGAATCACTATCACCCATAGTAGCTCTGCTACAAAAGAGGGTGAAAATCATCTTCCTCCCTTTCTTGAATCAGAAATTAATCATAAGGAAGGTCATTGGTTTTAATATCAAAATGGAGCTATTTTGTTCTAGAGATGTTATGACTTAGATGTTAAAGAAAGAATACAAGCAGAATTTATGAAAAGAATGATAAAAGTTTGTTGTCCCCCCCCTCAGTTTTTTGAGACAGGGCTTCTCTATAGCTCTGGAGACCAGGCTGGCCTCAAACTCACAGAGATACACCTGCCTCTGCCTACCAAGTGTTGGGAATAAAGGAGTGTGCTACCACCTCAAAATTTTAAAAATTTTAGAGCAAAAAGGTAGTTGGTGATGATCACCTTATTACACTGATAAATAGCCAATTAAATACCACTCAGATGAATATTTGTTTTAAACACACCCCATCACAGCTAATGGCCCATTTATTCCAAGTAGCATCTGGCATAGCCAAAAGCATATGGCTTTTTGGCATCAAGAAGATGCTGTGAAAATGGCTGCTCTGACAGTCATTGCTGTCATCTTTGACACTTCCTAAGCATCTCGTGTATAGTTAAGAAAGTAGGATAGCAGTTTTACTTACTTCCTTGACAGTCTCTCAATCTGGGAAAGGAAGGAACTATGTGCTCCTAGTGCATTGACTTCTTCACATTCTGAAGCAATGGCTGAGGTTCCAAGGCTTCTCTCAAGGTTCAAAAGTTCCATTAAATGCCTAGAACTTACGAATTTCTTACACTTAGACACCCTTGGCACTCCCTGTACCTTTAAGAGGCTTTGAGTTACACCTCTGTCAACCTTGTAACACCCAAAACATATTAAATCCACATACCCTTTTCTGATTTACAAGATAATGAATATTATCATCAACTAGCCTTACAACAACTAAAGAGATTACAATCTGTGTTCACTGATAAGGCTTATAGAAGTATAATTACACCCTAACATCTCAGTTAGGAAACCAGGATAAATCTGTGGTCCTTTATCTAAATGCCTCCAGCTGTTTATCTCACATTTTATCAGCTATGCCTAAAGGCAGAGCTCCTCAGCAGTATTTCAAAGACAATAATACCTACCTGCTGGCAAGCAAACAAGACAGGGCCAGTGGCTAAGCCTAGCTTCAGATCTGCAGCAGTTGGCTTGCCCATCTGGTCAGAGCAGGAGGTGAAGTCCAATACATCATCTATGAGCTGGTGAAAGGAGAAATGAGTCACACTTGTCCCTGCTTTGAGCTCTACACTGACAGCAATGCCGGTTGTGCCCACCCTTCACCATTCCCACAAACAGGAGGACTGACCTGAAAAGCTATTCCAACATTTTTCCCATACTGATAGGCAATCTCATGCACCACTGGATCAGGGCAGCCCAGGACAGAGACCTGAAATTAAAAAAAAGATTCTGGTAAGCTATAGCATCCAGATACAAGGCAGCCAACCCTGAAGCAGGAGCCACTTACACATCCCCTAAGAAACAAGCCTATGTTACAATCGGGATGCTGGCACCTAAAGGAGACCAAACACATTAAACAGTGGTGTTTTCTTTTTATACAGTTCTGAGAATGGAGTCCAGGGCTTCATGCAAACTAGGCAAGCACTCTACCATCCAGGTACAACCCCAGCCCATTTTCTTCCATTTATTTTAATATTTGTGAGTGTGCATGATGTGTGTGTGTGTGTAGAGTGTAGGTGCCACTCTGGTGTCTCTTATCCAGCTTTAAATGGAGTCAGGGCCTGGATTCGTGTTGGCAGGCTTCCTTCCTCCTCCAGTTCTTTCAAACAAGATATAGTCTTCCAAAGAACCATAAGCAAAATCTCTAATAAGCTAAGCCAACCTTTCTGGCATACAAAAAGATCCCATTGTGTAAAACACTGGCTCCCAGCACTAAGTGCAATTGTTGGCTTTAATGACCTCTGAGGAGTCACCTTCATTTCAGGGATAGAATCTCATCTATACAATATTGTCAAGCACCTCTTCACCTGTGGACCAGTTTTGGTGATACACTTTTTCTCATGATCCTTCTACCTCCACCTCCTTCAGCAAATAAAACCAGTATGTGCCACCGCAACCAGCTACCCTTTTTCTCAATGCAGCTGTTTCTTGCTGTCTGTTAACAGCCTCAATCTCAGTCTGGATTTAGATACTGTTTCTTCATTATGAGAAGGGTCCTCCCTGGATCTACTGTTTCTATCCCTCTCTCATCAGAAGTAACTTAACAGTACTAGGATTGTTTGGTTATACCCCCACCCTTCCAAAAAGGAGAGAAGTAGGACTTCTAAAGCCTCAAACAGAATCTGGTTAGTGCTGAGCATGCTAATCTACACTACTTCCTGCTGCACTGTTGAGCATGCTAAGCAGGCTCAGCCACATTTTCAGAAATTAAGGACGGGGAAAGAAAGAACAAGACGGGAACTGGGAAGACATTCTGCTCAGTTTGAAAGGAAAGTCTATGCTGAAGCTCAGCAAGGAAGCCAGATGAAATAGGTCACTGGTGATAAATAACCACCCTGCCTATTTCTTTGGTTCTCTACTGGAGACCACATTCTTCCTACACATCAGCATGGGAAGGTGGAACAAGCTCTCCAGAAGCCTGCAAGGCTGGAGGTATGCCTCTAGCAACTACCAGTGACTTTGATCTGCTGCCTGATCCTTCTGTGCTTCGGTTTCCTCACCTGTAAAGTGTACACATTAAACTCTTACCTCTTTAGAATGGAGAAATTTGCCATTAATGACTCTCCTTTAGTGCTGTGGATACAGCTCAGTAGTAAAGCATATTGGTTTGGGCTCTAGCACAATAGGCAGAATAAAAGAAGAGGAAAAAGAAAGAAAATGATCCTCTTGTTTAGCTGGACATAGACACGTACATCTATAATTCAGGCATTCAAGAGGTGAGGCAGGAAGACTGCAAATTTGAGGCTAGCCTAGGCTACACAGTTGAGTCAGAAAACAAAATGACCCCCTTCTCTTCTCTGCATCCACAGGATGCAGGCAGGAGGATCTGCTAGCCATATTACTGCTCAGCTATAATTTTTGTTGTTTTCCTTTTTGGTGCTGAGGATCAAGGCCGTGGCTTTGAAGTGCTCTAGCACTCAGGTCCACTTCAGCCCTGGCAATACTTTCTGATGACTTAATAGAGTATGCAGCTGTAATGCTGGCAGATCAGGATTCAAATGCACACACCAGAAAGGCCAGACAGAAACCTAAGTGAATAATAAAGTCTTAACTGTTTTCAAAGGCAAAGACCTATAATCCACAGCCTCTGAGGAAGGGCTCTTTTCAATTATTATCTGAGACCACATGGATCAATTAGAAAAGTCAAGACATGCACCAAGCTGGGTCAGAGTGAAAGACAAGGTTCAGATAGCTGGATATGCTAAACTCAGAGCAAAATGATCCCACCCCCCAAGCAGAAAGAATAATGAAGCAATCTGCAGTAGTGAGATTAATGCTGTCTTCTCAACATAAAGTCAGATACCCAGAAACAGAAACTTCCTTCAAAAAAATAAAAATAAATGGAAAAATGTCTTTTTAAAGTCAATGAATTATCATTTGTGGTACACGGAACTAGCATTAGAACTTACTTAGGTAATAATTTTGTGGCTAATGATGATAAAATCTAACCAATTCTGGGCATTCACCATGCACTATCCTAAGATTTCTTATATACTTACTTACAAGCTTTGAAGACTGAGGTGTTGAATATTCCAGGAGTTACATAGCTAAGACATGCAGAAATCAGAACCTAAATCCAAATGTCTGTAAGAGTGTTCTCTTAATCAGTCAGCAGTGCTGCTTCTAAGAACACACAACTGAAGCCAGAAGGGATCAAGAAGGGATCGTCCAAGGCTGCTAGCACAAGCTGAGGTCTGTCTGCACTGTGTACCTTCCTGGCTTATATATGCTAACCCAGCAATAAACTCCTTATTGACTTAAGAGTCAAAATTTTTCTTCAGTTTGAAGACCACTGTAAAGAGTGCTGGTTCTCCTAATTAGGTTAAGGGACAGAAAACAACTGTCATAAGTATAAAATCAGACACAATTTGGTACAATGAACAAAATGGCAAGAAGGCAAGCTGTATGACACTGCTTGTATTCAGCACCAGAGAGATGCCCCACATCTTCCTGGAGGTGGGTGGAGTATGAAAGATGATCAAACCAAAGAAAGAGGAGCTTGACTGTTTTACCTGAAGTAGATGCCACTTGAGGACCATCTATAACACCATTCCCGCAAACCTCATCTCAGAAAGACTGACAAGTACTGTTTGAACTGGAGGGGGCAAAAGTTTGAGAAGACCCTCTTATCTTTGGAATGTATACTCACACCACTGTGATTAGATTAGAGATATTTTCTGATGGGTAAATAGTATGTATTATCATCTTATTTGTTTAAAATAGTGTAGACACCGTGGTGGCACACATCTTTCATCGAGCACTTAGGAGGCAGAGGTAGGGGTATTCTTAACAGAGTTCCAAACATAGAGTTCCAGATCAGCCAGGACTACAGAGTGAAAACCTTGTCTCAAAAAAAAAAAAAAAAAAAAAGGTTAAAAGGGCTGGAGAAGACTGCTCTGTAGTTAAGAGCACTGGCTACTCTTCCAACATCCACATAGTTGTTCACAACCATCTACAAGTCTCAAGGCACCCTGTTCTGAACTCAGTGGGCACTACATACACACGGTGCACTGACACACATGCAGGTAAAACACCCATACACATGAAAAAATACAAACATTATAAAATACTTGAGTCTGTACCATTATGAATACATATGCTAAAGAGGTAGAGAGAAAATAGATGCAACATAGTATCACAAAGATCTAGAGGGACACTATACACCAGTAATCTCAGTAAGCCAGGCTGAACCAGGAAGATCATGGGTTGCAGGCCAGTTTAGAATTCAGGGCAAGATTTTTCCTCAAACAAAACATAACAAGCCTCCTGCAAATACACAGTATAAATATATAAAAGACATGGACAATTAAAAACAAAGAGATATGAAAACATACCTTAATCATAAATACTCTTGCCCCAAAACCTGGCAACCTGGGTTTGACGTCTAGAAGCCAGATAAAGGTGGAAGAAGAGAACCAACTCCACACACCTGTTGATCTCCATTCATATGCTGTGCCATTTAGGTACCTCCCCAAATACTTATATAATAAAAAAATCAAAACAAAATAAAAAGTCAAATAGTCCTCAATGATCTGAACATTATTTAGATTTACTCAAATGGCTGACAGTAATGCACATGCCCTTATGCAAGGAGATCTGATGGTATTTAACAAAATTACACATGTACTGCCTCGAAATTTACACCAACACACACAGACACACACACACACACAGTAATAATAGTGTAGCTTATGACTGTCTAATACTAGAAACCTCAATGTCTGTATATAGGAGACTGACTGAACAAGTGATTCTAATATCATTCAAAGCCTCAAAGCAGTTTTTCTAGCCAGCCCCCTCTCTGGATTTTAGTATTTCTTTTGGTTAAAACATAATAGGTAGATAAAAAGGGGTGGGGAGGCAAGTAAGGGAAAAATGGTGTTTTTAGTAGACCACATAAAATTCTGATAAGCCTCCTTTAAAATCTCACAGCATTTTGGACTCCCAAGAGTTGTTATGACCTTCATCTCTAATTTTTTGTTTGTTTATTTGTTTTTACAGTCTAACTACAGTTTCCCCTCCCTCCTCTCCCCTCCCTGCTAAGGACAGGACCCCATGGATACCAGCTTGCCGTAGCACATCAAGCTGCAACGAGACTAGGGCATCATCTCCAAATTCTTATCTCCCCTTTGGCACATCTTATTTCCTATGTCTTTGCTCAGATGTCTGTATCTTAAGTACCAAGAACACATAAAAATAGTCACTTTAAATACTTAACAGCTCTGGGATAGTTCCCCTGGACACACAGCGCCTGCACTATGACTTTAGGCATCGAGGGCACGGCGAGCGCCTCCTTGTGCTTCTTTTATTTTTGGTAATTTTCTCTTCTTTCTCTCTTTAACCTGGTCCCATGTAGAGATGCTCCTTCGTGCCCAGAGAATACTGTTGAGTATTTTAGAAGTGATAGCATCTCCACCCACTGCTAGTAGTTTTAAACTGCAGCGGTAAACCTATGAAATTGTCAATGAACTTCTCTCAACATACAAGTAGCTCCCAAGGAGGGACTGTTCCTTTTTTTTTTTTTTCTTTTTTTAGTTTCTTGCTATGTATCAGGTCTCACACAGTTCACATATCCAGAAATGTGCTAAAGCTGGACTACAGAAGAATTTCTAGTGGTTAAATAAAAGTCTAGCATCTTTTAGGAACTTGTGAAAAAGGTTTTCCTTCCCCTGCCTCTGGCAGAAGAGACATAAGCCTCCGCTGACATACCCCTGTGGTTGCACATCCAAGTCTATGCTGGCCTCCAGGCTCCTACAACCCTGCTCACAAGGGCCTGTTATACATTTAAAAGTCCAAGTTACTTCCTTTTCTCTCTGTTCTGGACTCTTCCAAATGCCTCTGTATATTTTCTGGCCCCTAAGTGTATGTTTCTTTAACTGAATTATCCCCCCCTGGTTTTTGGAGGCAGCACTGGCTGTTCCAGAACTCATTCTGTAGACCATGCTGGCCTTGAACTCATGGAGATCTGCCTGCCTCTGCTTCCCGAGTGCTGGGATTAAAGGCGTGCGCCACCATTCCCAGTGTGTATATGTTCCTTGTAGCATGGCAAAATAGAGGCATCATCATCAAGGGACTAGAAAAAGGTTCCCTTTTAGTATAACTTGCTAAGAACATTTAAGGCAATAGTTTACATTTGACCTTATGTGTCCCCCTTACTGTCTTGATTGTACAGGACTATTAGACAGGACCACTGCTTGCCCAAATTTCTTCACTAAACCTGTTAGTCTGAGACATGCTTAGATAAACAATGTGTTGTTTTTGACACAGGATGTCATCTACAGCCCAGGGTGGCCTTAAAGTCACTATGTAGCTCTGGTTGGCCTTGAATACAGTCTTCCTGCTTCTGCCTCCAAGTGCTAGGGTATAGGCATGCGCCAACATGGCCTCTCACAGGATAGTTTATGGAGAGACTATTCTGTATGTGGATTAACAATGACTACCACACATTTTAATACACAGATTAAAGACACTGACTTAAACATGTGGATAAAGCTGACAGGCAGAGAGCACAAAACAAAGAGGAGGTGAGGAGGACCAGGAAGACTGAGAGAGGAAGATGTTATTACTCAATTTATACTCTGAAAGTTATAGCTTTTGTATAGGAGACATAATTGGTTAGGTCTACTATGTATATATTAACAAGTATATTAGAATACTAGTGGAATATAACAGTTAAAACGATTGTCTCCTAGGTAAATATATATGTGATAATTTATTTTTAAGAGTAACTTGTCAGAAACAATGTGTGAGAACAACCATGACAGAGAGCTGCTCAGAATGCCACACTGTTTTGACTGGGAAATATATTGATTTAATTTTGTATTGTTAAGTTGTGTAACATGCTTCAATACGGACACACAGGTGCCACAGCCAGAATACAGCCCCTGAAAACACTTCTCTCCTCTCTTAGGTTCGTTCCAGGGATCTAACTCAGGCTTGTATGGCAAGGGCTTCCCTTCTTCTTTTTTTTTTTTTTAATATTTATTTGTTTACTTATTATGTATACAATATTCTGTCTGTGTGTATATGCCTACAGGCCAGAAGAGGGCACTAGACCTCATTACAGATGGTTGTGAGTCACCATGTGGTTGCTGGGAATTGAACTCAGGACCTTTGGAAGAGCAGGCAATGCTCTTAACCACTGAGCCATCTCTCAGCCCAAGGGCTTCCCTTCTGAGCTATCTTGCCATTCTAGACTGGCAGGAATTTTGATTGATTCTTGGGAGAGGAAAGGTGAAAGAAAAGTTCATTATTTCCATACCAAAAGAAGACAACAAAAATGAAAACACATCAGAAGTTGTGTGGGATGCAATCTTCCCTCTGACTTTTTGGGACTTTAGGATGCTATTTTAAGATTCTCTCATTAAATGTCTAGGAGATCAGCTAGACATAAGAAATAAGTGTGGGCTTTTCCAACTTGAAACAGTGAGAACGTACATACTGCTTTACAACTGTTGGCGATGAGACTGGCCGTCTTCTTGAAGGTCTTTTCAAGGTAGTGGGCAAACCTTTCATTCTCATTTTCTTTCGACCCTAGCTGAAGAAATTCACCTATCAAGAAGAAGAATGGTTACTTGAGATATGCTTTTTACTGCCTGGCTAAAACCAGGATTGAATAAAACAGAAAAGTCAGAATCAACTTACCACGCACCAAATCTTCAATAACTTGGGTTAAAATAGATACAACAGCTGTGTTTCCAATCCGTGCCAGAGCCATGGAAGCTGCAGAAAGAATTAAATCTCCAGCAAGAACAGCCTGGAAAAAGGAGAAAAAAAAAATTACAGATAAAAAAGTTCACAGCTACATCAGCAGTTAAGCACCCGCCTAGCATGCACAGGTTTGATCCCCAAGATATTAATGTGCCCAGAACAAGTTATCAGTTATATATATGCAGTCGATTGTATGGTATAGCCAAGTACACCGGCTACACACGCACATTACTTTGCATATTTGAAGATATACATCAGTACTACTCCTGCTACACAGAAATGTTAGAGTTCACAGAAATTTTTACTTAGAGAATTTTATTTTTTAAAAAGCTAGGTTGTCTTCCAACTTGTTATGCAGCCAAAGTGAACTTTGAACTTCAGGTTTTTCTGTCTTCACTTCCTGAGTGCTGGGCACACCCCATTCATGAGACATTAGGGGTGAATTCAGGGTTTCTTTATATGCTAAGTATGTGCTCTGCCAACAGTGCTACATCCCTGCCCAAGTTCACAGAACTTTCAAAATAATCATTTTAGTATTTATCTGTTCACTATTATCTGGAATAGCACTATTTAATATAAGCTTACTAATTACTTATTATTTTATACAACTCATTTCCATTAAAGCACAGCCAGCACAGGAGACTACAAACAATCAAAAAGGAGGGAACCCAATGCTCTAAGTAGGTGAAGAACAATGGAAGAGGGTAAGCTCTTTTCATGGGCTTTGGTTTGTTCTCAACGATGTGAGAGTGCCAGTGGAGGCACAAGTGTGGGTGAATGTGTGCCTGACCACAGACGACCTGCACATCCTCCTTTTCATGTGTTCAACTTCATTCTTTAACCCATAATTTATAAGCCTCAATTCCAACTCCCTATTTTGCATGTTCTCTTCAAGCAATGCTAATAAAATGAGAAATATGCTTAAAAATAAATACATAGGGGCTGGAGAGATGGCTCAGCAGATGTGGGTCCTCTGAAAGATCAGATGCTGATCTTTCAGAGGACCCACATTTTATTCCCAACACCCACATAGTGGTTTCTAAACACTACCGGGGATCCAATGCCCTCTTCTGACCTCCTTGTACATCAGGTACACAAGTGGTGTGCAAATATACATGCAGGCAAAACATGATATATTTTTAATATATCAAACATAAAAATTTCATATATGTGTGTATGTGTGAACCAAATCTTATTAGGACCTCTTTTAAAAAGGTAAGTTTTGATAGTAGAACACTATTTCTGAGATTTTTCTTTTTTGTAGTTTTTATTTGCTTTGATATTATTGAACATGCAGCAAATAACATTTGCTTATAGGTTCAAATGAATGTAGGCAATCTGAGTCAAACAGAAAAATATAGGATTCCTCAAGAAATACCCATGAAAACGCCCTTCCTTATAACTAGAAGAAATTCTAATGAAACACAGTGAAGAAGGAGAAACACCGAGTTTGTTTTTTGCTGTCAAGCACTGTTACAGAGACAACACAGACACTTCTTTGAAACGCCAAAGACCACGTTCAAACGAGAGTGATTTATAAATCTGAAACACAAACGCCATCCCATAACATGTAATTTGGTAAGAAATATTTCCAAAGCAACAATAAAACCACCATACCTTTTGTTCACCCCAGATTTTATTAACTGTATGTTTTCCTCTTCGAGAACTTGCGTCGTCAATAACGTCATCGTGAACCAGACTAGCAGTATGGATCATTTCTGCAATTAAGGCTATGGCACGCTGGTTGGCTTGCACATCTCTAGTTAACAGAAAGCAATGCTTTTTTTTAACAGATGCCTCCTAGAACCTTCTCAGCAATCATCCTGTGAGAAGTGGATATCGGATCTAGGATAAAGAATTTTATTTCTCTAAGAGAAACTGTATAAAAATATTGGCTGTCCCATAAAGCCATTTCTGTTATTTGGAGAACATTCTAATGATCTAGAGACTCAGATCATATATAATGTTATATATAATATTAGAATTTCCACTTTAAAAATGGTAAACATCTTAGAAGCCTGGCCATTGGGTGGAAGAAAATCATCTTTCTGTCCACAAGAAGTGGTCTTGGTCAGATGTCCAAATTTACAATCAGTTTACAATTTTAGGAGTGGGACCAGTGAGTGGACCAGGAGCTAAGCCTGACAACTGAGTTCAATCCACAGACCCCACAGTGGAAGACAACTGACTCCTGCAATGGACCCCCACATGTATACCTCAGGATGCATGTGCCCATACACATAACACGCACACACACACAAATAAAAATATTTTACAAGAAGTGGTTTGTATGGTATGAAGGTTTCTGTTTGTTTGTTTTTAATGTTCAGTGCTTTGCTTGCATGTGTGCTTGTGTACCACACGTGTGTCAACCCAAGGTTAGAAAAGGATGTCCGATCCCCTGAAACTAGAATTGTTGATCTCATAAGCTGACAGGTTAAGTGCTGGGAACTGAACCCAGGTCCTCTAGAAGAACAAGTGCTCTGAACTGCTAAGCTGTATCTTCTGCCTCAGTATGAAATGTCTTAAAGAACCAAATATTAGGGATTTGATGGGCACGCAAACACACACACACACACACACACACACACACACACTAATCAAAATAGATCTTAAAGAACCAAATGCCACTATGCACAAAGCTTTTAAAACTATCTTAAATGAGTATGGTATGACCAATAACTTCTTTTTAACTCATATTTAACTTCGTAAGGAATCTGAATTCATTTCTCCTCATAAATTACAGGATAAGAACTCTCAAGATGACACAGTGATGTGAATTTAACAGTGAAAAGGAATGCTGTAATTTCTTTTTTTCCTGAGCAAGGACTACGTCGAGTCCTGGGCTTAAGCAATCTTCTCCCCTCTCCCCAAGAAGCTGTGACTGCAGCATCGCACCACTGACTTCTGGCTTCTTCTGAAGCACAGTCATTTAACACCATGTACAGGGACTGCAAAAAACTAGAATTTCAATCAAATCAAAGTGGAGAAATACATTGTTATTTCTTTTTATACTGAAAGCACGACATCTGATTCATGTACTAAGCAAATATTTATCATAGGGTTGTATTTTTCTGAAGGGAGGAAAGGGAGAGGCATAACAAATGGCCTTTCCTTTAAAGATCTCATCTGAACATCTGCATAACTAGTGCTCATTCCAATTCCTTAGGCTCAGAAAGTCATGACAACAGACTCATGAGGACGATGCAGGCACTCGTGACACAGCAGCCAGCACGCTAGCACCTTCTGCCCTTATTTCAAATGGGGCGGTGTGCTGCTTTGTCTCCTCCAGAGGCTTTAGAACCCAGTCTCAGCCTCTTAACTGCTTATCAACTATAAGATGCTGCTTATTGTATATTACATATAATTATATACTATTGTATAAATTATTAATTGCTTTTATAAATAACTTATCTAATATTTTAAATGCTATATATTAAATTTTACAATTTAAAGCAGAGCAGCTCCAGGTAAAGAGGAGACTCTTTCAAGGAGGAAAAGTCAAGAGAAAGCCACAGCAGGTGCAGTCAGGTCATCACACAAAGCCAGCCCAGCGAGGCTGTGGACAGCATGGCTCCAGGGAAAGAGGGCTCTTGACATGTGAGAGGCCTTGGGCTTGACTGCCAACACCAACACAAGACACTGCATTGGTGAAAGAGAAAAGTCAATGTGCAGGTGATGGTGCTGAATGTATCATTTTGGAAGCAGACACTATCTAGATAAACTTACTAGGCTCTATTTCCTTTGAGTTAATGCACAGAAAAATATATGTTTTAAAATATAAACATTTTTCTAAAATATTATCTCAACTGGATTTCAGTCTAACAAAATGCATACTTTTTACTAATTAGTGGTAAGAATTTATTTCTAAAAAATTTGACTTTTGCCATGTATTCCCAAGTTGGGCACCATTTCCACTATGAGAAGCTATGTCAACAAACAGAGCTCCTACCGGAAGGATGAAAGAATGAGCACTCAACAAGAAGCCAGCATTATCATAATTTTATCCTTTTCCCTGTACAATTACATTTTTATGGTTTTTAGCTTATATCTAGATATTATGACCACTGCTTACCCTGAATGAAGCATGATGGTGGGACCACTGACAATAATTTACAGACTACCAAAACAGTTAACACTGTCTTTAAGGGACATCTGTGCAGTGCCAAGCTGAGTCATGCCTTGGGAAAGCCGACGCTGTCCCTTTTTGCAGCTGTGAAACTGCTGTCACACCTTCCCAGTAACTGGACGAGGTGGCAGATAACAGCATGAGAAACAGGTTCCTTGACTTGAAACCTGGCTGCACCTTCTGTATGCAATGACTCAGTAAACCCTTCAGAACCCTTTCTCTTCTTCATTAAGTTAAAAAAATTATAATGACTTTTTATTTCTGTATGCTTTTTTTTTTATTGTTAAAAGAAGAATTTACATTTACTCCCCTTGTTCCCGGCCCTCCCGCTCCCCCACTACCCCACCACCCTCCCCTGCTTCTTTAAGATGGGGCAGGATACCCTCCCCTATGGGAAGCCCAAGGCCCCCCCCTCTCCATCTCGGTCTAGGAAGATGTGCATCCATATAGAATAAGTTCCCAAAAAGCAGAAGCAGGTAAAAATAGAATGATTCACATGTAAACCCTTCACCTAGCTTACACCTGACTTTGTCTGGCTTTATATTATTAGATATAGGGTCTCACTATGTTTTCTAGGTTGACTTTGAATTATAGGCTTAAGCAATCCTCCTGCCTCAGTTCTCTGAACAGCTAAGACTAAAGGCATGTGCCACTGAGACTTAGAAGTCACTTTAACAATGTTTCCCATATTCATATATTAGTATATGATGTCTCAAGTCACAAGTAAACCTACAGAGTGTGTATGTGGGGGACACCGGTGGCATCAATATCAAAGGAGCTTCAAGTGAGGGCATCAATATCAAAGGAGCTTCAAGTGAGGCTCCCTGTAATCCTAGTATTTAGGAAGTTGAGGAAGACAAAACAAAGCAAGATTCTCTTTAAAAAGGAAACCGTTTTCAATATAGGAGCATAGGAAGGGTTGGAGAGGTGGCTGAACGGTTAAGAACACTGGCTGTTCTACCAAAGGTCATGTGCTCAATTCCCAGCAATCACATGGTGACTCACAACCATCTCTAATTAGATCAGATGCCCTCTCCTGGCCTGCAGGTGTATATTCAGGCAGAACACTGTATACATATAAGTAAATAAATCTTTTTAAAAAATGCTTAACAAAATGGGTATAGGAAGAATGCCTTCAAACTTGACCTCTTGGTCCGTCATCTTTGGTCAAACAACATGTATCCATTGGTACAATAGTAGCAAATATGTTATGTAGAATAACCAACTGATTTCTGAGTGGATCTGAAGGCCAGGAGGGCATTCATATCCGGTACTATAAATCTAGTAAAAAAAAAAAAAAAAAGAAAAAGAAAAAAAAAAGACTGTGGTTGGAGAGATCATAGGTACCCACTGGAGAAAACTATTGCTGTTGCTTTGCTAAATGGACATGATAGGTTTGTCAAATTCCCTTCCAAGTAACCACTATGTCCACTGACTAGTACTACTGCCAGCTTCAGTTCAAAAAGCTGCTTTCTGCTGTGAGCAGTTGTAACTTCACAGATCTATAACTGGTCAAAGTGATGAGAACAATGGCTGGGGAAAGCTCTGCCATAAGTGGGACATCTACATCACACCCATTAAACCTCAGGGAACATCACTTGAGGAAGGGGTGAAAAGAACATAGGAGTTAAAAGAGGTATGGGAATGCTAATTTCTTGGTATGTGAATATTATACTCTTCAATTTACAACAACTGTGATTACCTGCATAAGAATGAACTCTCAACATCCAGTCATGGAGGCAAAAGATGGGATGAGGCCCCACCCCTCCTTGAGGATGCATAGTCAGTTAATGGTTGCTTGGAAAGGGAGAGCTATCTTCTTCAGTGGTGTAGCTGTTGATAAAATACTCATGCTCCTGTCAACAACCCTAATGGCAATCACTGGGTAATCAAAGGCAAAACAAGAGCATGAAAGCAGGAGAGCTGGGGAGGAGGGTTAGTGGGGGACAAGGGAAGGTAAGGGGGAACTGCGAATTTGAACAATATGTATTAAGCCTATGAACATGTGATAATAAAATCCACTGTCATGCATATGTATAGTCAATATATGCTAATGAACCATCTTGAATAAAGAAGTTGGGAATTAAAAGCATGCCAGTGGGTACAGATCACTTCAATGCAAACCAGTCAGGAGTCAGGCCCCCATGCCAGACACTACCTCTGCCCTCTGGCTCTCATAAGCTTTCCTTATGAGTGCCAGGCAATGAAGGTGCAGCTCAGATATCCCCAAACTAAACTCATTACCCTTTCTGTGTTATGTTCTTCTGTGTTTCTACAACCAACAGTTTATACAATGTCAACTACAGGGAGTAATGGTTTTTTAAAATTTTTTATTTTTCAACACATTTAATTTATTTACTTTATGTGGGAGGGGGAGTTCGCATGCCATGGTGCTTATGTGGAGGTCAGAGAACAACCCAAGGGAGTCAGCTTCCTCTGCGTGGGTCCTAAGGACTGAACCCAGGCCATTAGGCTTAGTGGCAAGCACCTCCACCCACCAAGTCATCTTACTGGCCAGGGAATAAATATTCTAAATAGTAGAGAAAATGTTCTTTCCCATACTATATCTAAAATTAATAAACTGTCTTACGTATTTATTTAAAGACTTTCATAAAATATTTCTCTAGAATAATAGTCTTCACTTCAAAAGTAATTTTTAATTAAAAAAGTTACATTTATTCTTTTTGTGTGTGGGTACATCTATTTGTACTATGTGCAGTACTTGCAGAGGTTGAAGAGGGTGTCAGATTACCTGAAACTTGTATAAACAGACAATTGTGAGCCACCATGAAGGTGCTGGGAACCAAACTAGGGTCCTCTGCAAGAGCAACAGGTGCTCTTAACTGCTCAGGCATCTCTCCAGTCCTGAGAAGGCATTTGGCAAAGACAGTGTTGGCTGTTATCACCTGGAGGAGCGTGCACATGAAGCATCAGGGCTGCCAAAAGCAGCGGTTGGGCAACGGACAGCAGCAGGGCTGAGACTGAAAGACATGTGTCAAGTTTGTCCCAAGGACGCACTTTCTGCTGTTTTAAGTGTCAAGTGAAAGCTGCTTAAGTATCAGTTAAAAGTTTCACTAGGCCTGGCATGACATGTAGAACCCTGAACGGCACAGCTACAGAACACAAAAGCTTTAGGCAGAGAAGTATTTGATAAGAAGCAATATCTGATGCTCATTTTTATAGTATCATCACCAAAATCGTGGTGCTTGCCACACATGCCTGATGCCCTTGCCCAATGCTCAGCATCACTGCCCCTACTCCCCGCCCCCCCCCAAAAAAGGTAATAAGTAAAAAGCAGAATGTGGATACATATTGGATTATCAAACATAGGAACAGACGAGAATAAGAAAAAGGTCTGGTCATGCAAGGCAATGGGACATGCTTTTCCTTTTAATATTTCCTTTAATGCTAAATGTTTATCTACACTCAAGATTTGAGGGTTACCAGCTATGCTTTCTTTAAACATTTCTCTTCTGCACAATGAAATCACAAGAGAGCAGTCAATCCAAAGTATATGCATGCACTACCCATGATAATAATAATAGGAACAGCACAGAATTAGATCAAGTTTGGGGTAGCTGCCTATGTTTATAATGGTTAAGTAAACAGCTACATATCTTGGGATTCTTTACTTTCTAATGGGCAAATAAACTTGCTGTGGGACAATGGTCTGTACCCTGTCATTTGTATTATTTTTAATAAAATGCTGATTGGCCAGTAGCCAGGCAGAAAGTATAGGTGGGGCGACCAGGTAGGAAGTATAGGCAGGGCAATAAGAACAGGAGAATTCTGGGAAAAGAGTCAGTCTGCAGTTGTCACCCAGGCAAAGAGGCCAGACACAGAGCAAGCAAGATGTGACTGCCTTACCAAAAAAGGTACCAAGCCACATGGATAACTCAGACAAGAATTATGGGCTAATATAAGTTATAAGAGTTAATAAGAAGCCTGAGCTACTGGGCCAATCAGCTTATAATTAATGTAGACTTCGATGTATTTCTTTGGGACTGAACGGCTGCAGGACTGGGTGGGACAGAAACATCAGTCAACATAAACTGGCTTTCAAATGTTTCTATTATATTTATTTGCAACTCAAGTTTTCTACTATAGACATCTAAAAGTCTGAAAAAGAAAATGCTTATTTAGTGAGTCGGTCAGAATCGACACATGCGTAATTTAGTAAATTCTTAGATGCTGTTTCTTAAATGAGCAATTACCTAATAACTTTATGAACGACAACTTTCCAAATAGAAAAGAACAACAAAAACACAGAATAAAGTAACTCACCGGGAGTTATTATAATGAATATTACACGCTCGGGCCATTAGCACCACGACAATTGGTCTAAAGGCTTTTCCTTTGCCATCAAAGTAGTATTCGGACATGTCCTTCAGTTCTTTGGTGGAGATGCAAAGCTCCTGAAATATATTATCTTGTTGTTAGCATGGCATTACAATCATGCAGACGAGATCTTTGTTTTCTTCAAAACTTCAGTTTTATTTTAGTGTACTCATTTCAACTGAGAAATTACACACACACACACACACACACACACACACACACACACACACGTGCGCGCGGCTTTGCACCAAGTGGTGTGGTGTCAGTACTAGGGCAGGTATTGGCACCTGCCCCATGATAGCGAGTGACAACAGGACAAAGAAAGGAACAGAGAGCTACGAAGAAACTTGGAAGGCAGAGGACAGTGCGAAGTACTGTGAGACAATGGTCTTGTACACTGTAAAGATTTGTCACTTGCATTGGTTTAATAAAACGCTAACTGGCTAGTAGCCAGGCAGGAAGTATAGGCAGGGTGACAAGAATAGGAAAATGCTGGGAAGAGGAAAGGTTCAGTCTGCAGTCATCACCCAGATTCAGAGGAAGCAAGATGAGAATGCCTCACTGATAAAGGTATCAAGTCACATGGCTAACACAGACAAGAATTATGGGTTAAATTAAGATGTAAGAGTTAATAAGAAACCTGAACTAATAGGCTAACCAGTTTATAATTAATGTAGACCTCTGTGTGTTTCTTTGGGTTGAACAGCTGCGGGATTGGGCAGGACAGAAACCTTTGTCAACAGTGAAGTGTGGGAGCCTAGGAAACATACCAGGAGTATCCTGGATGGGGAGCCAGCAGATAAAAGGACAGCTAGGTCAGAGCACAGATCAGTGACTGAGCCTATGGTAGCAGAAGATATTTCAAAGGCTCATGGAAGAAATGTAGGGAAGGCATGGTTTGCTTGACTGTGGAAAACTTCCTATTGAGATAGGGGGACAATTTATTACCATTATCTGACTTATGTCCTTGCTGTGAAGTCCTGGATGTCCTGGAATCTAAGACCTTCCTGTTTCTGCCTATCAAGTGCTGGATGATAGACAAACAGTTTTAAAAGCTAGTATATTCCCACGCACAGGCCCAGAGAGAACTACCCTGAACTCCAAGGAAGAAGCATGTTCCTGCCTAGTGCCATGACGTACTGAGTGAGGCAAAGAGACCCACAAGTAGCACCCCCTGCCCCCACCTCAAGAAAACATGGGTAGATGGGCACTGTTATGGTGAGCAAATGCAGGGTGTGTTACAGGAGAGAGAGGAAGAGAGGGAGAATGGTTCATGTCCTGTGGACAGAGGCAAATCTGAAGAAGTGAAAGTGGTGAAGGGAGGGCTGAGGTGGATGGCTTGATTGCCACTCAGTGATACGGTGATGTCTAGGTCTGGGCTGCTGCTAGGGCTCACACCTAGATTCATGGCCCTTGTCTGTGTTGATACCACTAAAGACAGAGAGGAGAGGGACATGGGTGAGCCAGTCCTAAGGGCATAGCTAGTACTGCCTCCCTTGTTTGCAATGTGGTGGTGGAGGCGAGGGAAAGATGCCCTCCCCCATTCCCCTACCACCTCCAGCTGGTGAGGGAGTTGTCCCCTTTACCAGTTGGAACACTTATGAAAGCAAGCCCTGTGCCCTGCTGAGGGTACAGGTAAGCCAGATTCAAGAATGTGAGCGTAGGAAACCTGGCACCATCCCTCATATACCATATGGTGGTATGGGCAGGCGGGAGACATCCTACCACCGCACCCTCCATCAATGCCTGAGGTAGGTGAGAGAACTGACCCTGAAGTCACAAGAGTGGAGCTGCCTCTGCCCCTAACCAGTTACAATTGGGAGAACAGGCTCTGTACCTCGCCTGGGCAACACAATAAAGTCAACCCTGTTGGTGGAGGTGTAGGTGAGCCAGTTCTGAACTTCTGAACATGGGAGAACTGTCCCGACTACTCATTTGTCATGTGACAACATGGGTGGGGGAGAGATTCTCTCTTCTAGCCCTTAGGTGGGAGAGCTGTCCCTGCCTCCCATCAGCTGCAACACTCAGGAGAGAGGTTCCTACACCTCTACTGGGCAGCGCAGTATAGCTGGTCCTGAAGGTGTAAGTGTGGCAGAACCAACCCTGAGGATGTGAAAGTCAGAAAACTAGCTCTGCCCTTGCTCATAAGTTCAAGGGGTAAACTAGCCATGGCAATGCTGGAGAACTCACCCTGGTGGTAAAGACAGGGGAGAGCTGGCTGGCTGACCAATCCTGTAACTACCCAGGCCCAGAACCCAAGTTAAGTGTTGGCCCACCCCAACATCCAGCACAGGGGTGTGTGTGTGTGTGTCCCGTGGACACAGGGCTACAGGATCTTCATGACACAAGGCGGCAATGGGATGTCCAGAAAGAGTCCCAGTGAGGGCCCAGTGCGGCTAGTGTGACAGAGATGAGGGGCCTCTAACCAAACCAATGACTCTATGCAATGAACACCTGCATGTAAAGATATATGGGTTAAGGGGTTTACTGTGGGACTCACTATGTCACACTACAGCTTTCATGATGAGATTTTCCCCTTAGGTCTTTTTTTTTCTTTTTAATCTTAAATTTTATTTTGTTTTATTGGGGGGGTGTTGCAGGGGCAGAGGGTAGATGGGAGGGTATGGGAGATGGGTGAGATTGCGGTGCATAATGTGAAAGACACAAAGAATAAATAAAAAGGAAAGTTAAAAAAAATAATTTGGATACCAGTATTTGTCAATGGGACATGTCTATGATATACCATCATATTTCACTCTATTATGAGATTGTATACTTTGTTGGAGCTCCTTCTGGATTTAAAATAAGAAGGGATAATTGATCCTTCCCAGTAATGCAACAAAATGTACTTTATATGGCTTTATTTTGACTTAAATATGATTACAAACTTAAAAAAAATATAGAATATTTTAAAAGTCCCGAAGAAATCAGGAATAGAAGAAACATACCTCAGCATAATGTTTACAAAAACAAAAAGTCACTAACGCTACTCAAATGGGAAAAAAACTCAAAAAAATAATTTTTCAAAAGGCAGAAGGGACAAGGGCATTCACTTCCCTCTCCTTATTCAGTATAGTGCTTGAAGTCTTGGCTAGCTAAGGAAGATGAGAAAGAAATCAAAGGGATACAAATTGAAAAGAAAAAGTCAAACTATCCCTATAGTTTGCATAATCCTATATATAGTACTCTCCAAACCCTCTAAGAAAACTCAGAAATGAACACTTTCAACACAGTAATAAACTTGACCCCTACAGTGAAAGTTCTATAGCAATAAAATAGACACTAGAAGGTAGAAGGATCATTCACGGAAAATGAAAATGGCTATACATCAAAAGCTGTCTATAGATTCAAAGCAATTGTGCTATATGACTCCTCTTCGACTTTGCCTACTCTCTCTATATTTTTTTCAGCCTGGCTATATTCTATTAACCCATTGGCTGAAAGTAGCTTCTTTATTAACCAATTGTATACAGAGGGGAAATCCCATATCACTGAGTCACCATGAAATGGCTGTATTGTTTGGTTGTAATCCTAAAATGTTACTAGATTTCAGTAAAATAAACCCTTACCTTTCTAATGTCTTCATACAGACCTTTCAAGTCTCTCCAGCCGAGTTTAAAAGGATCAGTGTATTTCTCACCACTCTGTGCTTGACTACAACAGCACACTGCTGGTGTCCTTTGATGGAACCTGAGGTGAGTGAAGATGCACACACATGACTCCAGGTTTAAGTATTACACGCACATGTATATTTATATGGTGGAAAATGAAGCTTAGACTTGCTAGAAATCAAACATGAATCTAAAAAGATCATCATAATTTAGAAACACACAGAATTCTTATCTTGCTAAATAATACATTAATAGCTCATTTTAATAAACAGGACCTTGAGAGCCAACATAGAAAGACTATATTATATTCATTGTATTCTGAGTACAACTCAACTTTTACCATATTCTTATTTTTTGAACTTGCAGAGATCATATAAAGCAGACTATCATGGCTTTTACTTAAATATATTAATTTGTTAGCCTAGGCTAAGGAAAATGAAATTTGAAGTTTACTGTGATTGTCTTTGTAGCTCCAAGACGGATTATAAACTTACTGTGATATACTATGCACATTTGGGAAGGCAGATGTTAAAGTCTTCACTAGGCTAGAATAGGGCATCTATAAAACAAAAGGATAAAGAGACTTGTAGGAATATTCCTGAAAACTTGTTCATAACAACAACTACCCCCATAACTCACAACAGATGTTATCATTTAGTCAGCCATTTATAAGAGGGTACTAGCCTTGAGAGAAAAAGGGCAGGTAGAAGCTTGCCCTCCCGACTATGAAGGCAATACATGTACTATCAGAACACAGGAAATCAGACGAAAGCAGGAGGTTTGTAATCCCAGCTACTCAGGAAGCCGAGGCAGGAGGATCCCAAATTCAAGGTTGGCCTGCACAACAGTGAGTTCAAGGTTGTCCCAAGCCACTTTTAGTGAGATCCTATCTCAAGTAAAAAAAAAAAAAAAGAGCTAGGGAAAGCTCAGTAGAAGAGTAGTTACCTACTTCTCATGAGGCTATAGGGCTAATCTCCAGCACTGACAAAACAAAACAGAAGCCAGAACTAACCTCTGTATCAATTCGTTCATCCCTCTAAAAGCTGAGTCTATATTTATTTCTAAAGCAGAAGAGCCGCAGCAAAACAATTTCCTCCCATTTAACTAAGACTGGTCACAGAACAGGGAAAATTAGAGTATCTTTTAAATTCTCAAAACACACAGATGCCAAAAGCATCATGGGGGATGGTTAGGAAAAGATTTTAACATTAAGGAATTGACATTTACACAGACGCTGCCTATGTTAATTTATGGTTATTACACATATTTGGAAAAAGTGCTTCTGAGTAATGTCTAATAAATGAATGGACTAGGTGTACTAGCCCAGTGGTAGAACACGTGCTGTGTTGTATGACACAGACAACCCACCACCAACCTCAAGGGCCCTTGGGTAATATGATCAAAGATCCAGCAATCCTGGGGCAAGAAAGGGTAGACCTGTAATCCCAGCACTTGGAGGTCAGGGGAGCAGATGGACCACAAATTCAAGGTCAACCTGGGATTCATAAAAAGGCTCAAAGAGAATATCAAAGAATTACAGTACACCACCTCCAAGGAATTCAAAGGTGGTAACAAATATTGATTCCAACAATTAATATTACCATACTTTAACGATTTTTTTGAGATTTTATTTTAATTTTATGTGCGAGGGTATTTAGCTTCCATGTATGTGTTATGGTTTATGGAGTTCTACAGGGATATAATGAATTGTGATACAGGCATAGGATCATCTCATGCTGGCATTTCTCAAGAAAGGAATCTGGAATGCCAAACAATGCCTGAGACCTTCCTCAATTTCCAGAGAAAAGTTAGGGCAAATGATATCCCCATACATCAGACTTTTTCTCAAGACAAATGTGCTTTCTATAACCCTGAACATGCTGGGCTGTGAAGCAGGTTCTCTGCTGAACTGTAAACTCCTAGCGTTATCAGAGGAGCTATGATAACAAAAATGAACCTTGTCAAGCACACTGCATTCAAGTGCTCAGCTGCCTTGAGCCCTCAGGTTTCCCGCTTTGGTCCTCCTGGCATTGATCAGAAGGCAATTTGGCCAACTTTACCCAGTATGTCTGCACACCACATATGTGCAGTGCCGAGGGAGGCCAGAGAGGGTGTTGGAACCCCTTGGAACTGGAGTAAAATTTAGGCCATGTGGATGCTGGGAACTGAACCTAGACCCTTTGGAATAGTGGTCACTGCTCTTAACCATCTAGCCATCTCTCTGGTCCTGTATATTACTATTCTTAATGACAGGATGAAAGAATTTTTAAAAGTATTAATTTACTAATATAATCTGGCAAAGGTTTTTCTGTAATCTGTGAATAAAGCTACTTGACATAAAGGATGAATGTGAAAATAAAACACATGCTTCTTAGCAATGATGTCTTATGTTTTAAAACAATTATTTTTTTCCCACAGAGCCTAACAACTACTGTTTTGTTTATTTCAAGATAGAGTATCACTATGTATCCCAGGCTGGCCTTGAACTCACAGATTTGCTGCCTCTGCTTCCTGAGTGCCAAGATTAAAGGTGTGCATCATCATATCCACACCTGGCCACAACTACTTTTTTAAAATTACATCTATTCATTTATTTTGTGTGTAAATCTGTGCATGCATATGCACATGCCCTGGCAGATGTGTGGAGGTCATAAAACAACTTGAGGAAATAAGTTCTTTCCTTCAATCATGCGGGTTACGAGGACCAAACTCACGGATCAGGCTTGGCAGCTGGGCGCCTTTACCCAGCTACCTAATCAGCCCACTGTTTCTAAAGCTAGGAAGCAGATGCCAGAAAGTCCAGCCTGAAGAACTGACTTACAAGCATGATTACAACAATAAGAGAAAAGTAACTTCAGAATTGCATTCCATGTCGTCTCACTAAAAACCTCTCTGTAAGCACTCTGAGACAGCACAGGGTTTAGAAACATGTAAGCCAGTGTTTAAAGCTGTTATTTTGAACCAAATAAAATTTGTGTGTGTGGGGGGAGGGGGATTCTTATTATAGTTACTTATTTTTGGCATTTATTTTATGATTTTGTTTGAATGAACATATATTGCTTTAACTGTATTAAAAGAACAGAAAATGTTGACTTTGCCAAGCAGTAGCCAAGAAAACTGAGGTCTGGTGTTTCTACTACTGAATTATATTTATTCATTGTATCTAAATTACTAAGAATATTTATGACCTACAGATAACTATAATGTCCCCAAAATTATAGTAATAGTTCTCTCCTTTGATTTTTATCATTATAGGGCAGCCTACTTTCCCCCCTTTAGGGATAGAAGTCTTGAGATGTAGCATAAGCTAGCTTTGATCTCACAATCTGGTTGCTTCAGTCTCCCTAATAGCTAGGATATCAGATTGCCGCTGCACTCTTTAGGCAACCTACTTCTGTGGGTCTTCCTACGTAGTTAATTTATACAAATGTAATGCTTTACTACAGAACATATAACTAAGGACTGCCCCCCCCTCCCCAGCCAATGTTTTAAGATAGGATCTATTGCATAGTCTATGTTGACACTGAAGTTACAAAGATCCTTATATCTCAGACTCTGAAAGGTTGGGGTAGCACTGAGTGTACCACTCTGCCCAGCAAGTGACATCTTAATGACATTGCCAGTAGGCAGCTTAAAGACTGTTGTTAACTGTATAGTCTTTTGAGGACAGAGCTTGGCACAAATAACAAAAATTTCTGGCTGGGCCACTTTGTAATATATTTCTATCCATAATTACTCATGGAAAGATACTGAATCTTAGAGAGTAGAGTATTATAAAGTACTTAGCTGAGAATACAATATACAACATGCATTTATTTTTATTTACTTTGCTATACTGGGGCTGAACCCAGACCTTTGCCAATGTCTGTCAACTGTTCTACCACTGAACTACAACTCTCAGCTACACAGAACAATTGAAGACAGCATCTATTCAATTACACCCGCAGCTCCACAGCCAAGATTAAAGACAGTATCTATTCAAATCAAACTGTAGCCTGTATTCTTAGAGTTACCTCAGGGTAGCATTTCCAAAGGGAGAGAATCATAATATTAAAATGAGGTTGTGCAACCAGTTCTGTGGCTCACTGATGACGGCAGTGAAAACAAACCTTCTACTTCCATCCTATTCTCTCTTTTCCTCTCACTTACTCTCTTTGAAAGTCAACTCTGCCCCTAAAGATCAACCTTTTTTAAGGTCTCATACATCCCAGTCTGGCACTGAACTCATCTGTAGTCACGGATTACCTTGAACTCCTGATCCTCCCACCTATCTGCCAAGTGCTAGCATTACAGGCCTACCTAAGAATTGACTTTTTAAAATAAGAGAATAAGTTCAATATGAATCAAAGATAAAGTTGGGTGTGGTCACTCACATTTGAAATCTCAGCACTGCACTAGGGAAGGGGTGGGAACTGAGGCTGGACTACTCCTGTGCATCTGAGGCCATACTTGGCTAGATAATGCGTTCCTGGCCACCTTGAGCTACAATACAATACCAGGTTGGAGAGCTGAAGCTGGCTTAATTATTGTTGCTCTTTGTTCTTACGGTCTGTAGTCCTTGAGAGACCAGAAATAACTAAAGCCTGAAGCAGACAGCTGATTCTCATATATTTACAGAGGAAAATATTAACACATGAACATGTTGGCACCATCCATGTTTGCTCAAGGAAACAGATATGGAAGCCAATGACAGAGTCTTTCCAGAAAAGAACCTTTTCCATAGATGAGGTTTCCTGATGAGCATCTTTTTCTTGTTTTCATCCTTTCTTTTCTTTCTTTTTTCTTATCTTTTCTTTTTCTTTTTTTGTTTAAAGCAAAAAGTCAAGGCAAAAAGTTTGCAGTGGCATCTTCAAAACATGTCCACATCTACGGAGATCAAAACCAAGACCCAAAGCTTACAATATTGAGATGGACCCTTGCAAAGCCTATCTTCTAAGACTTTCCCTACACACCCTTTTTCTCTGGTGGGAACCCAAAAATGTGAGCCTATTCCACCTTGTTTGAAGGTCAGAAATTTTGAGCTTACTTTTGCTCTTTCAAAGTTGTTTATAAGAGGTGTGGCTACAAAACAAAATCTCCTGACCTAGGGTGTGGTTACTTGGTGTTCTGAACATTAAGATGGCCATAGAGGTAGATTTGCTCCACCCTGACCAAAGGTCAGAGGTTTGACTTAGCGAGGGGCTGACAGGATACTTGGATACTTGGAGGATACACTTGGTCTAGGGTGGGGTGGGTTCACTGCCCAAACCATCATATATTTTTCTTAAGAAATAATGGCTTGATGTCTCAAGTAGTGAAGCAAGTAACTGTTCTTTTTATCATGTTAAAGCAGTCCTTTTGCCTTCTTTCCCCCTTTCGTATTGGGATATAAAAGTGTATTGAAAATTAAACATGGGCAAACTCAGAGGTCAGCATTAAGTATTGCTGAGTTTCTCTCTAACCTCATAGTTCTAATCCTCACGCCCCTACCCTGGAATACACAAACCCACCGCAGAAGGGATCGCGGCAGAAGTCACCCCAAAGAGGTGGCTCATGACATTCTCTTATATTATCTTTTCTATTTAGATCAGCTTGCATTTTCTCTTCAAATTCTTATTTGGATAATTTTTTATATGCATCCACTTTAGTACAAAGCAGGTATTTATAAATGCGACATATTTCATATTGGTATAGCACTTGATAAGTACATTGACAAATGAAGCATAACAAATCTTACTAAAATCAAAAACCCAAATTTAAGGAGTGAGTTCTTTGTAGATGAAAGGTGAACCCTCATACAATTACTGTGAGGCAAGAAAGGTCTCCAAAACTCAAAGTGAAAAACCCTAGCTTCAAAAGTCAGTCTGAGAATGCTGTCCGGTAATGCCAACGGCTGGGCTAACTCCACTCACACAGAACCAGAGAACCATTTACAGTGCTAATCTGATGGTGAGAAAAACGACACTGGAGGCAAATGCAGCAGGGGAGAATTTCAAGGACTCATTCTTAGATAATGATTTTACTTCGACGAAGTCATAAGTCTCTCTCATGCCACCCTCCAGTCTTCTAGCGTCCTTCCAGCGCCTTTCAGGTGTGCTTTCCCTCCGAAACCTGTGCAGCACTGAAGTCAGGTCCACCCCAATTAGCATCAACCTTGCACCGTCACACACCCTTTCCGAATTCTAAGGCTAACTGGATCCGAAATCCGAAATTGCTAGAAAGTGAGAGCAGAGGTCCCTTTGGGTCTGGCTGTGTCTGCGGAAGGAACTGTGTCGTTCCGACACACCCGGTCTCCGTCATAGTTCTAATCTCCGCCGCTCCCACTTCAGCCCCCCATGTTCCCCGGGTGCCCGGGCAGCTGCTCTGCACTTCGGGCCCGCGACTAGTCCCGCTCCCCCGGCGTCCCTCCCATTCGGACACAGCGGGCCAAGCCCGGGCGCGCGAGCGTGTCCTCCCATTCATTCGGTCGCCTACTGTCATTGGCGCGGTGACCTCTAAGCCGCCGGCAGAGCGCGTGTCCTGGCCTCACCTGCGCGCGGGTGTCCGAGGCGGCGCGCGTCCCGAGCGGCCCCGGACAGCCAGGGCGTCCCGGCCGCGGCCTCCCGGCCGCCGGCCTCCAGAAGCAGCCCAGCCGCCAGCACCACCAGCGCGTAGCCATGAGTCTGAAAGTCGCGGCGGGCAGTGGCTCCGCCTCTGCCCCAGGCCCGGACCCGGAGCCGGAAGCTGGGCACCGGAAGCGCGCGGTGGCACCTCGCTCCCCTGCAGTCTCGCAGCGCGGTCACCCGCTCGCTATGACTCTTCGGCTGCTCGCTCCGGCCCGGCGCCGCGTCCGCTTTTAACCAGAAATGTGCGTCCGAACTGTTGTCCCACTCGGGACAAAGTGTGGAGAAATCAGGTTCCGGTCCCTGCTAACCCCGAGGCTACGGTTTCCGCAGCGCTGATTGCGCGCGTAATCTGCCAAGTTCTCGGTCGACTTTTGCACTCCGTCTCGGAAGTGCCAACTTTGTGTAATTAGTCTACGATGAAGGTTATTATGAAACAGAAGCAAAGTTGGCCTCTTCCTTCGGCTTTTGGACTCTGTTCTGAAAGCCTTAGAGCGTTAAGATCTATAGTTTGGCAGTTTTGTTCACATCTGGATATGTGAGTGGGATATGTGAGACCCACTCTTGGGTGTAATGAACTACACAGAATACATTTTTTTTTTCTTTATATGGATTCGCCATGTAGGCCAGGTTGGGTTCAAATTCATCATCCTTCTGTCTCAGCCTTTTGGTGCTGAGATTACTGACATAATCTGCCATGCCCAACGCTATTTGCTAATGCATACGAAACAGCCCAGGGCATACATGGGTTTTGTTGTTATTGTTTGCTTGGCTTGGCTCAGCTGTTGAATTTATTCTGGTGTTGAAACAGCATGGGGGCGGGTGTCCGAGACAGGGTTTCTCTGTGGCTTTGGTGCCTGCCCTGGAACTAGCTCTTGTAGACCAGGATGACCTCGAACTCAGATATCTGCCTCCCGAGTGCTGGGAATAGAGGCGTGTGCCACTACTGCCTGGCTTATAACAGTTTCATGAAAAGATTATACATGCTCTTAAGTCAATGAGGGGCAATGCAAACACCAGGGAAACTGAAGATACTTACTGTGCTCCCATGTTAACTCTTAGGAAGAAATAAACCAGTTGTAACTTCATGAATCATATTTTTTTCTTGTTTTGCTCCACCCTTAAAGAATGCTAACCCTAAAGTTCAGCACATTATTTTCGTAGTAGGTTTCTGTGTTTAAAATGGAGGTTATACATAGTTGAAACTGTCAAAGAAAAGAGAAAGTTGGTTGTCTAGAGGTAGTAGAGTGTTTTCCTAGCATGCACACGATCTGGGTTCCATTCTAACATGGAATGAATGAGTGAATCAATGAATGAGTGAAATAACCCAACAGATAGATGTTGCCAAGATAATAGCATAGCAATAAAGAAACCCAGAGGCAAACATTAGGTGGAACTCAGGGAATTCTGTAGAAGAGGGTCAGGAAGGATTGTAGGAACCAGAGGGGTCAAGACACCATGAGAAAAATGACCCACAGAATCAATTTACCGGGGCTCTTAGGGGCTCACAGGGTTTGATCTTCATGGGTTTGGCCTATGTCCTCTGCATATATGTTACAGTTGTGTAGCTTGGTGTTCCTGCAGGACGCCTAACACTGGGAGCAAGGGCTGTCTCCGACTGTTTTGCCTGCTTTGGGGAACCGTTTCCTCCTATTAGGTTGCCTAGTCCAGCCTTAATATGAGAGGATGTGCCTAGTTTTATAATAACTTGACATGCCGTATTTGGTTGATACCCCTGGGAGGCCTGGTTCTTGTCTGAAGGGAAAGGAGGAGTGGATCTGGGAGAGAGGGTGTGTGTGTGTGTGTGTGTGTGTGTGTGTGTGTGTGTGTGTGTGTGTGTGTGTGTGTGTGG
>JAQHUG010000023.1:9599584-9625378 GCA_028555095.1 Dicrostonyx torquatus | reverse complement strand
TACATGCACACCACAGATCACTGCTGCTGTTCTAAAGCCAATGTACCCGCAGAACCACACTTTTCTTTTTTCTTTCTTTCTTTCTTTTTTTTTTTTTTTTGAGACAGGGTTTCTCTGTGGCTTTGGAGCCTGTCCTGGATCTAGCTCTTGTAGACCAGGTTGGTCTCGAACTCACAGAGATCCGCCTGCCTCTGCCTCCCAAGTGCTGGGATTAAAGGCATGTGCCACCATCGCCCGGCCTGAACAAAATTTCTTATAAAAGTAAAATGTTAACTTTAAAAATGTCATGGAAACTCCATCAGGATGTGCAGAAAGTATTAATTTTTATTAATTATAGTTAATTTTCATGCCATCACATTATAGAATATATGTCAGAATCCACTACTGATTTAATTCAATGTCTTCTGTAATAAGGAGATACTTGTCATAAAAATGTAGAAGTCTGTATCCTTTAATAAGCCAACTAGCTAGGAATTAGCTTGGGTCTGATGCTCCACAGAAACTTTATATTGCGTAGTAGTTTAATTTACTTGTGCATGAAGTCTCACAGCCAACCAAGATAGGAGCACATCCATGAAGCAAAGAAGACTATTGGTTCGTCTCCACGTGAGTTTCTTCCGTAGCTTTGTGAAGGATACTTACATACAGTTTCTTAGAGGGGTATTTAATAAGGGACCACTTCTTATTTAATTACATTTTTTTCTCCACAGTTTCCAATGCAGCATTTTTCACTTATCTTTTTTTTCTGCTTCAAGGAAAGCCAGGTTAAGCCTAGCTAAAGCCACTGAGAAAATCCACCCGGCCTCCTATAACACCCTAACCCTTCCTTTGAAAGGATGAAGTAACAACTTGAAGATCATCAACTATTTGGGAAAAAATAAGATGAGGAGGGAGACCGAAAACCAGAGTGCTGAGCCTTGAGTGACAGGCGAAGATGTAGAAGACAGACTTAAACAATTCTGACTCCCAACTGAGGAGCTATGGCAGGCAGTGGTGTTGGGACCCAGTTTGCTCAGGAGTGTGATCCTTGCTAGCTTTCCTATGGTCCAATGGTTGGTTCCAGATCCCTGCATATAAGGGCAACACATGAGTTAGAGAAGAGGAAGAGGAGGAGGAAGAGGAAAGGGAGGAGGAGGAAGAAGAGGAAAAGTTGAGAGGGGAATGGGGCAGGGAATTAGGAAGGGTGGAAAATACATCATATGGAATTCTCCAAGAATCTAACTCTGAAACGTTCCAGTGCACCTCTCAGAGTGATGAAGCATGCTGTGACAAGACTGAGCTGTTCTTTAAAAAGCAATCTGAAAATCCAAAGCAGCACAGCCACATTGCTTATGAGCACAATGAATAAAATAAGGGCCTTGATGGAGGCTCAGCTGGTAGAGGGCTTGCTACCTAAGCATAAGGACCGAATTTCCAGAACCCATGTAAAAGCCCACCGGTGTGGTGGCACTGCAGTGCTGGGGCGCTGGAGACAGGAGGGTGCCAGGCGGTAGCTGGCCCACTAGTCTAGCTGCACAGGCCAATGCCAGGTTCAGATACCCTGACTCAAAACCGGAGACGGAGAGCTGTTGAAGAAGACACCAGAGGTTGGTTTCTGGCTTTCACACACATGTGCATCTGCAAGCACATGTGAACATGAACACACACACATATGTATACCACACACAAATGTCCATATACACATATACACATACAAGTTATAGAAGCCCCCAAAAGCAGATAGTCATACCACAACAAGCAGAAGGTTATGGCTGTATATTTCTGGGTGGGGTTACTGAGTCAGGGTTACAGGGAACTTATCTTACAGGGACTGGAGTCGGAGACAAATGACTGGTGGATTCCAAGATGGATGCCTCACACAAAATAGAGCTTTTTTTTAGCCATTACAATAATATATACCACTGATAAATGTAAAGGTAGCTGAACAGTATGAAGTGTATTAAAATAATTCACTAAATTAGAATATTAAATAACACTGGAAGCAGCAGTACAAACTTTGAGTTTGTAGGGGGATCAGGAGTTCAAGGTCAATTTTGACTACATATGGAATTTGAAGACAGTTTGGGCTACATGAGGACCCCATCTCAAAATCCCAAACCAAACCAGAACAGTATAAAATGACGCAACATATGATCACCTTAATGCTAAGTGGACTGGTTGATGAAATAATCAATAGCTATTGCTGATTTTAAAAGCTCCTCCTAGTAAGGTTGAAATGAATGTTATTTTTTTCCAACTTGATAAAACGTATTTATCAGAAATGAATGGCAATCACCTTTCCCCTGTTTGTGTGTATGCATATGTGTGCACATGTGCTGTACATGTGAATGTGTGTGTGCCTGCATGTGCATGCAGTGTGTGTGTACTTGTTGATGGGGATTGACCCAGGACCTTAGGAATGTTAGACACTGAATCCTCTTTCACTAAGCCATATTCTTTGTCCTTTTTTATTTTAAGACAAGGCATCACTAAATTACCTAGGCTGGTCTTGCATTTGTTCTGTTGTAGCCCAGGTAAATCTCATTGGTGATCCTATTGTCTCAGGTTCCTGAGTAGCTGGATTACAGGCCTGCGTAACCAGATCTGACTCAGTCAACCACTATGCGAATTGTAAGGCATTACCTGTTCCTCCACCAAGAGTCCCAACGTTATTACTCTTCTCTGCTTTTACTCTGGTGGTCACAGTAACCGTGCAGAAAAATGTCTTATTTTTATCAGCAATACATATTTGGATTTGACAAGCTTTCCTTTTTAGTTGAACACTAAGTATTTTAGATTTTGCAGGCTGGATGGTATCTGTAGAGCCTACTTAAGCTTGTGGCTGTAGAAGAGAAGATGCCTTAGACAGCATGTAAAGAAGTAATAATGATGAGTACCCAGTTTGACAGAAGCAAATTAGGCCCTAGGGAAAGACTAACTTAGAAGCACATGTCTGTGAAATGATTGTCTGGGTAGAAGAGCCAGAAGAAAGTCAGAGTTGAATTAGTAAGGTTATCGACATGAGGCAAATATAAATACTTCAAAGTATTCTGATAGAGATTATAATAGATGTGGATATGATGAAAAGATCAAATTTATAGAAGCAACTAGGCTGTGAAAAACAGAAATAAACTATAAGAAGCTCACCAATTCTAGATAAAGGAAAGTATAAAGATATACTAGAACATAGAAGACTTGAAATAACAGAAAGAACTAATGCTAATATGTTTTTTTTGTTTTTCGAGACAGGGTTTCTCTGTAGCTTTGGAGCCTGCACTGGAACTAGCTCTTGTAGACCAGGCTGGTCTCGAACTCACAGAGATTCACCTGCCTCTGCCTCCCAAGTGCTGGGATTAAAGGTGTGTGCCACCACCACCCAGCGCTAATATGTTTTAAAGTTTTAATTAACACTCTAAGTTAGCCTGCAGAGTAGCTGGTTTCATCGTGGCATCATCACACGCATGCGTCTTTATACTTTGTTCCCATTCATTCCTCCACTGATGGACAGCTAGGCTTGCTCTGTTTCCTGGATTTTATGGATAGTGCAGCTATGAAGGTGGATGTTCTCTGTGGTGTGCTCACAGCCTCGACTTTACCCCAGGGTGCTAATGCTGGGTCGTGTGCTAGTTTTAGTTTCAGGTTTTTGTTGTGGGGAGACTTCATACCTATTTCCATACTGACTGCACAAGTCTACATGCCTAGGAGAAGTGAGTAAGACTTCTCTTTCCCCTGCATCCTTGCCAGCATTCGTGTGTGTGAACTCTTTTAAGTGTAGTATTAGGACAATTTCAATCTAGAAAATAGACACATAAACACCCACATTAATTAAAGCTGAATTGCACATGTGAACCTTTGGCTCTGTTTGTCTCCCCTATTGTCCATGGGGCTGTTTTGACAAGGCCTTAGTAAAAATACTTATATTTCACAAATATTAATAATGATGCAACTTAAACTATATTCTGAAGTAAGTGTGCCAATAGGTTTGGCCCTTCAAAATAGTTACCTTAGCTGTGGTCTGGAGTACCTTGGGGGTAAGCCCTCCCTGGCCTTTGCTTTCTGGTGTGGTTATTTCTCTTCTCTGAGGTTTTCAGGGGTGACACTGCAGTCCTTACTCATCTAAGGTTCCTTCTCTTGCTGCGCTTTTTAAAAACTTTTTTTTGTTGTTGATTCTTTGTGTCTTTCACAATGCGCCTGGACCTCAGTCATTTCCTCTCCCCTTCATATCTGCCCTCTGCCCTTGCAACCCCCCAGAATAATAAAATAAAATTTAAGAGAAAAAAATAAGAAAAAAGGAAAAATCCGTCTTGTCATGGAAGCTGTGGTGTGACACCGTGAGTCATGCATTAAACCCTTGTGTCCATATGCCTTTACTTGCAAGTGTTCAAAGGGTCATTGATCTGGTGTCGTGAGTCATGCATTAAACTCTTGTGTCCATATGCCTTTACTTGCAAGTGTTCAAAGGGTCATTGATCTGGTGTCGCGAGTCATGCATTAAACCCTTGTGTCCATATGCCTTTACTTGCAAGTGTTCAAAGGGTCATTGATGTGGTGTGAGACCCTGGTTTCTGCTACACTACCTATGCTGGGCTGTAGCTGATATTTCATTTGTACTTCAATTAAATAAAGCTTGACTGAATGGTTGGTGACTGTTTTTTATAGTATCCTTCCCAGAAACACGTGATCCCTCACTGGGACTCCTCTTGGATATCCTGTTGTTGCCCTATGTCATAGAGATCAGGCAGCTTTGGATCTGCAGGACCAGCCTCTTCATGTATTCCAGCAGATCAGAGGTCAGGTGGGTGTTGGCATGGGCCAACTCTTAACTCTGGTTCTGGGCCTGGACGGTTGCAGGGTTGGTCAGGCTGCCAGCTTTCTTTTGTCCTTACCAGCGGGGTAAGCTCTCCAGCACTGCCCTGGCTAGTTCATCCCTTGCAGTGAGCAAGGGGCAGGGCCAGTTCTGCTGTCACAGCCTCAGGATCGGCTCTCCCACACCTGGACCATCAAGGCCAGCTCTACTGTGTTGCCCAGGTGAGGTGCACTCTCCAAAGTGCTGCAGCTGGTAAGGAGGAGGGCAGCTTTCCTGCTCTTATGACTTCAGGGCCACCTTGCTGCACTTTAAGTCCTGCAATGATGCTTCCTATGGCACACTTGCATTCCCAGGATAGTATCCTAGCAACATGGCTACCCACCAGCCTCTTCACCAACCCACACAGAATTCCCCTGGCTTGCGGTCTGGTGAGATACAAGTCTGAGGCTATCTTGGGAGCTGAAGAGAAAGCCAGAAAGAGGATATGAGACAGAAGGTCATGCAGGGATGCAGGAAGCAGAAGAGACAGAGGGAGAAACGGTTCTGAGAAGACAAACTAACAGGCTGACTCCACAGCTGTGTATCTACAAATGTCAGGGAGAGATTCACCAAATGGACTGTAGGCCAGAGCCACTTACACCCGAGCACCCTTTCCCCAGATAATCTCTTCAGTCCTTAAAAGAAAATACGCAACCAGACCAGTTATCTTTATTTATCTTGACTCATAGGCCTAAGCATCTTCTATAAGAACTTTTACCTATCCTCGAGAGAGCTGATTTGTCTTGTCAATCTTGCCTTCTCCTTATGATGTCCCCCTCCTTCCCTTGGTTCAGGTCTTCATGGTCATCGTAACAGCACATCAGCATGACAGCGCATCAGCGTACTGTCTCTCTACCTACAGACTCTACTCCCAAATCAGCAGCTAGGAGTCACGTGTTCTTCCTAGATGCGGTTTAGCTTCAGAAAGCTTTTGAACAAATCTGCTGTCTGAGTGATTTACTCTGAAACTTTTCAATGTGGCCTTAAAATCTGTCTGTTGTCTAATCTTTATGAACTCTTGGATGTTACTGTTCAAACGTCCGCGTGGTTCTCTCATAAAACCTACCATTAATAACTATCATAAAACATCCCCAGCTCTTTAAGAGGACTGAAACCAGAGTGCAGTTGGCTTCTGAAGCTTTCTGTCTTCTCAGTCTCTCCTTGAATGTACATAAAAAAGAAAATTTATCTAGTTAGACTGTGGGGTGGGAGGATATGTGGAGGGAATGGGAACTTGGATTGGTATGCATAACAAAAAAAGATAGTTTGTTTTCTTTTAAAAAAATAAATATAAAAAGAGTGTACAATCCAATGGCTTTTGCAGTTTTAGGTTGCGCAACACCACCACAATCTAACTCTGGAACACTTTCTTCTCCTTTGAAAGGCTCTGTCCCCACTCACCCTACCTCACTCCAGCCCTAAGCAGCCACCCAGCTACTTTCTCTATACATTTGTGGGTTCTGACATTTCATACAAATGGAGTCATACAGTGTTTGCTCTTTTGTATCTGGCTTCTTACACTCAGCATAATGCACTCAAAGTTCACCCAAACTATAATAAGGATAAGAATCACATTTCCTTTCCATCAATTAATGGGTATTTAGGCTGGTTCCTGTTCCTCCCCAGCCTCATCAACCTCTGCCGCTGTCTCCTGTCTTTTGATGACAGCTATCCTCCTGGATGTGAAGTCTCTCGTTGCTTTTGATCTGCATTTCTCTTAGGATGCTGAATGTATTGGCATATACTTAAATTGGCATCTCCATATTTTCTTTGAAGAAATAACAATTACTGCCCTTTGTTAAGTTTTGAAGTAGATTATCTTTTTATTTTTATATTATAAAGATTCTTTAAATATTCTGGCCAGCAGTCCTGGGAAGAAAACCCAGGTTTTCTTCCATTCTCTACATGGCCTTTCTGCTTTCTTGAAGACACTGTAGCAGAAACAATATTTAATTTGGTTCGAGACCAAATTACGTATTTCTCTTTTGTCGTTTGTGGTTTTGGTATTTTAAGAAATAATTGCTTCATTCAAAGCCATGAAAATCTAATCCCATTTTTTTCATTAAGAGTTTAATAGCTCCTTTGCTTAGGCAAATGACCCATTTAAAGTTAGTTTTGTTTGGGTTTTTGTTTTTGTTTTATTTTTTTTTTAAGACAGGCCTTCTCTGTGCAACAGCCACTGTCCTGTAACTAGCTCTTGAAGACCAGCCTAGCCTCAAGGTCACAGAGATCCTCCTACCTTTGTCTCCGGTGTGCTGGGATTAAAGGCGTGCACCACCACCACCCAGCCTTTATATTAGTTTTTAATATAAAATGTTAGTCTTAATTTTTTAAATGGATGCTACTGAAAGCAGAGATAGATTTATTTATTTATTTATTTATTTTTTAAAGACAAGGTCTCTTTGTAGTCCAGGTTGGCCTGGGAATCACTATGCAATCCAGGCTGAGCCTTTTGACCCTCCTCCATCTCTTTCCCCAATGTAACAGTTTACTGTTCCCTATATACATTCAGCAAAAATAGTTATTGAATGATTTGTGCAAATATTTGTATTAGTTAGCCATTATCTGTGATCAATGGAAATCATAAGAATAGGTTATGACAGAACTACAATCCTAGTTCAAAAGAACTTCGGGTAGATTTATGATTCAGCCTTAAGGAACCAGACATAGCTAAAGTCAATTTATACTGAGGCCACCCATAGGAACACTGCTGCTTAACCTGCCCTAATCTCTAATCTCTGCCTTAAACACGCATGGGCGCACGCGCACGTGTGTGTGCACGTGCACACACACACGAACACACACACAGAGGAACACACACACACACACACACAGAGGAACACACCTGCACACCCACACACAAAATCCCCAAGGTGCACAAGGCCCTGAGTTTAGCTCCTAGCCCTGAAAACTGCAGCAGCAATGAAACCCCTGAGTTCCCAAACAGCTGAATCTAGAACCAGCAGATTAACAGAAAGTAAAATAAATTCTAGAAGTTATGTATTTCATGTATTTTATGAAACTTAATATGCAACTTTCTTGCTTTAAATAGGAAATGCCAACACAGGCATTTCTTTTGGATAACACACGAACAGTACTTGAGGACATGGCCAACATTTTTACTCCAGTTGGCTAAGCAGTGGTGTTCTCTGCCTCATTCGCCTGTTATTAAACTTCCTACCATCCTGAAGAACAGAGCTCATTGTCTCCGCGGACTCCTGGGCAGCACGAATGGAACCCTACAGCCGAGACGCCAGCCCCAAATGAAGCTGTTCCCTTGGCTTCATCATGTGCTATCAAATTGTGGCTACATTGCTTGGTTCTCCAAAGTCAGCCTTCACCGGGAACAACTGGACCTTGAGGCCTTCCTCTGGAATGAGGAAATCTGTCCTGCAGACGGGTCTGATAGGGCAGCCCTGTCCTAACCCACATAGGTCAAACTCTCTTCTCCCACACTGGCTAGAGAAGATGCTCAGAGAAAGCCTAGGATGAACTCATCCCAGCACATTGTTCAGTAGTCACCCCCATATTCTTCCTCCCACTAGACCTCTGCTTACAGGGAGGTGTCCAAGGATGCACCTTCTAAGATCCACACCTAATTCACTCGGGTGGATACCCAAGACTATGGCTAGCAGATCCCTTTTCATATTTCTGACATTTTAATTGATAAAATTAGGGACAGTTAGAGCAACAATGATAGATAACACTAAAATAGAACAATTATAAACCACACTAAGAGAAGTGCCAACATCATTACTCTTGTACTTAGGAGCCATTATCAAATAGAGGCGACCTGAGCACGTGCACTCTGATAAAGAAAACTAGATTTGATAACCTAGACAATAGCTAAGTGACTAGCGGGTGGGTAGTATAAACAGTGTGAATGTCCTCGACAAAGAGATGATGGCATGCTGGCAGGACAGTGGGAGACTTCATCATCTTGCTCAGTACTGTGAGAAATTCAGCATTTATAAATTATTTTTGAAAATCTCTATCTAATATTTCCAGATTACAGAACTGTTGAAAGTGAAAATGGTGCAATTTGTTTTTCCCTTAATACACCATTTGTCTTTTAAATGTATTTTCATTCATTCTTTGAGAGTTTCATATGTGCATGTAATGTATTTTGATCATATTCATCCTCATCTCTCCATTCCCTCCCATTCTCTCTCTCAGTTTCGGGCTCTCTCTTCCTCTCTCTCAACAACCCACTGAGCCCCATTTGTGCTGCTCGTGAGGCCCCATAGGTCAACCACGCTCTACCGAATGGTCCCACATGTGTAAGCACAGTTCACATCACCTCTGCAGTGGTTTTTTCCACTTATTTAACTCTTACATTTTGCATAAGCCAAGGTCAAGACCCTCAGTGACCTCCCAATAGTCTGCCCTTGGATATAGTCCAGCACCAGTGTGCTTAGCACCTCAATTAGGTTATTTCTCTTCATTTAAAAAAATATTTATTTTTATTTATATGAGTATATGTGAGCCTGTGTGGATCTGCATACACTGTGCGAGCACACGTGTGTGTGTGTGTGTGTGTGTGTGTGTGTGTGTGTGTGTGTGTGTGTGTGCATTCTCAGGAGCCGGCAGAGACCAGAAAAGGACATTGGATTCTTGCAACAAGAGTTACAAGTGGTTGTGAGCCACTATGTGGGTGCTGGAAAGAGAAGCCAGGTCCTCTACAAGAGCAATAAGTGCTCTTAAGGGATGAGCCATCTCTGTAGCTTCTCCAACATGTCCTTTATTATGATACATGAACATATTTTGCACCTCTCTTCCATTAATACTAGACATAGCACACCAATGGCACTTAATGATCAAAGTATGCTTGTATTACTGTATGCCCGCCCTGTTAGTAGTGGTAAAAAGCACACATAGGGAAAATTATTCAGCTCAGACAAACCTGAAAGTTTCGAAAAGTATCAGCTCAGGATCCCCAAGGCCAAGTTCCTAGCACAAAGGAGATTCATTTGCCCCAGAGGAATAGAGGAAGGAAATAAGAGAAAACACAAGCGGTAGAGGAAACACTGGGGGGAAGGGGAAGCAAACAAGGAAAAGGGGACAGGGGTATTTGTCCCAAGGGTACAAACAACTGCTTCTGTATAGAGAAGAGACAGATGTGACCCTTAGGAAAATGACAGTTTCTGAAGATACAAGGGGAAACTCCATGTTTCGTCTGAGGTGTTTAAATTTAATTGGGCATGGTATTTAGGTGAGCCAAAGGGGGCTTTTGATTGCTGCACTTCAATACTTTGATGGTTAAACCTTGGTAGTCAGCCTCAAGAGGAGGAAGTGACCAAATAAGGGAAAAGACCTTGGGGCTAGCTTTAGGAATCAATCTAAGGGTTTTTAGCAAGGAAGATGAAATGGGAAAGAAGAGCAAAGCCTGCCAGAGCAATGTTTGCCAGACCTGGGCCTCAAAACCTACAGCATGTCACTTAATTTCCAGAACCATCCTAGAAGCTAACAACATGATTCCAGTCCTTTAGGGTTTCAGATAAATTAACCTGAAAGAGGTCACAAGGGAAACGTGGAGCTTGCCTGTGCCCTAGCTTGCCTGAGCCCTAGCCTGCCTGAGCCCTAGATTGCCTGAGCCCTACCTTGCCTGAGCCCTAGATTGCCTGAGCCCTAGCTTGCCTGAGCCCTAGATTGCCTGAGCCCTAGCCTGCCTGAGCCGTAGCCTGCCTGAGCCCTAGCCTGCCTGAGCCCTAGCTTGCCTGTGTCCTAGCTTGCCTGTGCCCTAGCTTGCCTGAGTCCTAGGGCACAATGTCCAGGGCAAATGTTAATGACAGCGTGTCTGCCTTTCATACCACTCTGTGAATTCAGGCAGCGTCTGGTGTCTTCATCTAAGCATTTGCCATTTACCATGCATTCAGTCAATTCACCTACTGGCTGGATGACCCCAAACAAACTTCCTCATGTGTAATACAGTAATGAAAACAAGGATGTTTTAGATAACAGTACTGATAACAGTTTTAGATACAAGCCTGAACATCACTTTAGGATTTTGTCCATTTAAAGTAAGGGATAAATATTTGTCATTTATTTTTCTATAAGAATATATTTGTTATAATCAAAGAAACATCTTTAAATACTGGTTATTTTTTTAAATTACATTTTTATTTATTTTGTGTGCATGTGTAGAGGTCAGAGGAAAATTGTAGGTGTCAGTTCTCTCCTACTACTATGTGAGTTCCAGTATCAAATTCAGGTTTGGAGGCAGGTACCTTTACCCACTGAGCCTCCTTACTGACTCCATTGTGCTGTTTTGTTTGAAGTTTCTGCAATGGAAATGCACCACTGATGTATCTGACTCCCTGTGGGACCCTGTGTGTGTCACATATTCTTCACTTTCTGAATAGACTTCATGTACTGCTGTGGGAGAATGCTCCTGTGCACTGTAAAGAGTTTGTCACTCATACTAGTTTAATAAAATGTTGACTGACCAGCAGCCAGACAGAAAGTATAGGTGGGGCGACTAGATGAGGAAAATTCTGGGAAGAGGAAAGAAAGAAATGCAGTCACCAGACAGATCCAGAGGAAGCAAGATGAGAATGTTTCATTGAGAAAAGGCACCAAGCAGCATGGCCAAACATAGACAAGAAGTATGAGTTAACTGAAGTTGTAAGAGCTAGCTAATAATGAACCTGAGCTAATAGGCCAAATAGTTTATAATTAATAAAAGCCTCTGTATGTTTCTTTGGGACTGTCAAAGTGTAAGAGCTGCAAAATATGTTCAGTTTAACTTAGTCTGAGTCTTTCATTCCATAGTCAGAAATCGAGTCAGGAAGGTGAATGGCAGCATTTTCACTACTTGTTTACTCCATAGGTCTTGAAAGGGGATTTAAGGATACATAACAAGAGAACAGAAGATAAAACAGGGTTTAAGCAGTAGCTGAACTTAGCCACAGATGTGGTTGTATCAAAGTGGCAAAAGTGGGAGAAAATGGTACACAATCAAAGAAGCCTTTATATCTGATTGATGTATCAGATCAATTATTTTAAGAAAATCACTGAGTTCTCATTGTTGGTAGAGAACAATGCTTCAGTACACTAACTTCTAAGAAGGCGAGGATCTAGCTCACAGTCTGGTTTTTTTCCTTTGTGCCTTCCAAAGTAATTTAACATTGCAAGTGGGAAAGCTCATTTCAAACAAAGCCCATTCTCAAAAGAACTCCTTCCTTTAGAAATGGTTGGCCTGCGATCCACTTGGCCTCATGATGGCCTTGTCCAGCTAGCCAACACTCTTCACACATCCCTGTCTTAGGAAATAACTTTGATCTAAAGGTGACCACCCTTGTCAGTTGGCTCACTATTTGAAGATCTTACCAAGCTTGGAAAAATATTTGCTAAAAAAAATGTGTTTGCAGTGAAATCAAATGGAGTCAAACTGAAGCCTTCCTGCTGTTAATGAGCATGCCCAGTGCTGGAAGGTGCCAGACAAGGTTGGGAGAGGAGAATCAGCAACAATTTAACCAGCAGAGTGCTACAATACTGCCTTTATAGACAAGAAATGCCCGGTGCTGTAACCAACTGCTTCCTTAATGAATCTAAGGCCCACTTCCATGAGAGGTAACACAAGCCTGCTACTGTAAACCCATTCAAAAGCTGGTGGCCTGACAGGTCACAGGACATATGGGGAAACAGCATATGCTTTGCTAAATAGACATGTTGTTAATGCCTTTCTAAATATTCATGTTTATATCTATTGACTAGCACAAATCTTAGCCTTAATCAGAAAAGCCTCATTTGGAAGTGGGCAATGATTAAAAAAAAAAAAAAAGACTTATAACCCAACACAGTGCTAAGGATAAAGGATGCTTGAGTACTCAGCCTTAAAATGGACCATCCACTTCACTCTTTCTCAGGCCCAGGGAGTGGTGGACAGACTGTGATATCTGGAGGATGGGGAAGAGCACTATAACTTGTCATGGATATGACATGCCTTTGCGTCATGAACACACGGAAGCTCTGACCACTTGCAGAAGACATGAAAGCAGGGGAAGCTATCTAGGAAGAAGGAGGCCAGCAGGCATGGGGGTGGATAAGAGAGAGTGACGGGGGAGTAGAGCCATGATACAGATTAGCCAGAAACTGCCCCAAATCAAAAACTAATAAAAAAAACTGTTTAACATATACAGACTCTTTCTCCCTCCCCTCCTCCACATTTCCCTCTCTTTGGTTTGAGATTGGGTCTTGCTATTGTAGTTTTGGCTAGTTTTCAAGTCTCCATCCTCCTGCCTCAGCTTCTGAGAACAGCGATTACACTTGTGTACTACCGTACCAGGCTAATACAGACTTCTTTTTTTGTTATTATTCCCTAAATAATATGTTGTGACAGCCATTTCTACAACATTTATTTTGTAGTAGAGATGCTAGGTAACCTAGTGATGATCCAAAATACATGTGAAGCTTGTATGGGCTCTGGGTAACTACTACACCATTCTATACAGGGGACCGGGACAGCCGTGGGTTTTGGTGTTCAGTGGCATCCTGAAACTCCATGGACAATGAAAGATGACTATACCAGTGTTCACTGCCCTTGCACAGTGGCGCTGCGACACAGAAATGTTGTGCATGCTTGGCTTCTACCTGACATCCTGTGGCTGAAAGACACGTTTTGTGGCTGGCAGGAATCTGAATAACACAAGTTTATTTCAAATATGAATACATATGTGGGAGATACTTGGATTTATTTTAAGGAAGCTTCTAGGGAAAATTTATTCTCATTTTGTTTTGTTCTGAAGATTTCAAACAAGTCAGATGCTAGTCCACGTACTTCTGCTGAATGTCTTTCAGTGCTCTGCTCCGGTCTGCATCTAAACAGATCTAAATCCTGTCTTCATCTGACTTTGATCACTGTTTCTTCTCTGTACTCTGCCCGCACCATTTCCAACAAGGTGTTGCCAGCATTAAGGTACTCGAGTGAATTCGGATGAGGATATTTGACTACCAGTGTGGAACCAGGGTGGCGTAACCTTCAAAAGCCCAGTTCAGCACTTTCTTTTCTCCAGCTGGGCTCTACTTCCTAACGGTGGGTACCACGGGTCTCAAGACAGCATCACAGGCATGGGGTGGGGGGTGGCTAAGCATTCAAAATAGGAGCCTCAAGGGACACTTCAGATTTAAATGCTAACAGTTTAATACCAAGGACTCTTTATTTTTTCTTATTATCTTCTTTCAAAATAACCAGTAGAAACAGATTTTCAGCTTTCCTCCCTCTCCCCCCCATATACACTCACACTCTTAAGTCCACACAATATCACCAAATTCCATATATATATATATATATTTTTTCACGCTTTCTGATGGGATCAAGCAACTGTACAAACAGTTTCTAGGTCAGACTCTATTATCTGAACAGGAGAGGAACACACTTCTCTCTTCTCTAGGGGTCTCTAGCTCTATACCCCAAATCTGACTCTGGCCTCTCCTGAGAGGGGAGTGCATTTTTTGGGTGGAGACGCACTGCCAGGAGATGCTGCCGACGACAACATGTGCTTGTGAACTAGTAGGTGAACCATAACAAGAACAAAATGAAAGCCGACAACCAGTGTTGCCCAGGGCAACAGATCACATTTGGCCGGATGTGGGTTTTAGAGCGGCATGCTCTGCTGTTAATTTTTAGTTATTTTTCTGTCCCTGTCACTTGTAGGCAGAACACGTAAAATATAAAGTATGGAGGGAAAGGGTGGAGAGAAAGCATAAAAAGGAAATAAATCTGAGGTTGGCTTTGCTGCTAGAGTGTTAACACTTGGGATTTAAAACGGGCACACCTTTAATCACAGCTCTTGGAGGCAGAGGCAGGAAGATCTGAGTTTGAGGCCAGCTTGGTCTACAGAATTAGTTCTCGGACAACCAAGGGTACATAGAGAAATCCTGTCTTGAAAAGAAGAAACAAACAAAATACAAAATACAAACAACAACAAAACCATTTGGGCTTTAAATATGCACTCAAATCAGATGTTAGTGACAGACGATAACACATACTCTTCCCTTCCCTTTGCGTTCACTGACTTCAGAATCCACCCAACACCCTCCATTCACCTGCATGGATGCCAAGCTGCCCTGTCCAACCCACAGACACCAGCCCCAGCTTCGTGACTCTAGAGCTGTGGCTAAGCTCAAATATGCTGTACACACAAACACCATTAGATCTGGGGAACTTTGAAAAAAAAAATCACAGTTAATAATTTTGCTCTTGCTTAAATTTGCTATACTTTTAAATAATTAAACCTACTAGATGATATTTTTAGAGTTTTCATCAAATATGTATTAGAATTCATGCACAATTATGTTTGTTAATGTTTTTATGTAGCCTCTAGGGAGTTCAAAGCTCCATGTGTGGAGTGTACTGCATTTTTGGCGAGTTCTGGCCTGGAATGTTCAGGATTACCTAGCCTTTGACTCAAGTACGGCTGGACATGGAGACCACATCACATGAGTACAGTCTGAGCATTACTCACTGCTGCGCCATTTCCTTTCCCACTGCCTTCTGCCCCAGCTCTGCTACACTGTGTCATGGGTCTGGTGTCCGAGGCAGCCTCCTTCCACCCGGCCCCCTGGACACACCTAGGCCAGCAGCACACACTGCCTCCTTCCTCGTTATTGTCTTTACTGCATGAGTTTTGCAGCTAGCGGTGCACATTATGCATTATCATGTGTTTATTTGTAGGCCACATCTTCACACTGGGCTGGAATCTTTGGGGCATGAGGGATCGTATTTTATATCCTTCCCACTGGTACCTGGTTGACCCTCAGTAGATAAAAACAGTTAAAATAAAGCCAGAATGTGGTGGCACATGCCTTTAATCCAAGAACTTGGGAGGCAAAGACAGGCAGAGATCCCTGTGAGTTCGAGACCAGTCTGGTCTATAGAGCAAGTTCCAAAGCTATACAGAGAAACCCTGTCTCAACCTCCCCCCCCCCAAGAAATAAAAGAAAACGAAACAGGGAGAAAAATCAAAGTTCCAACTATATTGCATTGAGAAAAATTTCCTCTAAAACATATACGAGCCCTAACTCCATAAGCTGATTTTAAGGATATGAGCTCTTGGGATTTCCACCTTTGCATCCAGTCATCATTTAACTACGCTTCCTTAACTAACACGGCCCACACAGCTTCATCTCTGCTTGTTGCTCGCAGTAGGGGAAATGTAAGCCACCAAATTCTAAACACATGAAGAACGAGTCTTGGAGTTGCTGACTTCCTCCATATAGTTATAGAACTGAATCAGAAGGAGAGCAAGAAAAGATGCAGCTATGGTGATAAAGATGGTCCAGTCCTTCCCTGAACACGTCTCTAGCCTAAGATGGAAACAACACCGCAAGCTTGGTTCCTTGACTTCACCACCAACTGTGGATGTCAAGAGTGGAGATAAGGGGTCTGTTGATAGCATGAGTCGTAGAGAAACTCATCAGAAAAGTAGTTGCGAAAATATGTGGCATAACTAGGAAAATATTTCTTGGGATCTTTTTCATCCTGTTCCATCTACACAATTTGTCCTTTTGAGATGACAGTCTAAGAGTCAAAGACTACAGTTTTGCTGTGGAGACCCGAGGGAGCCCTGAGGGGTCAAGACTCCCAGGCTGAGAACCCTGGTCTATGCCAATGTGGTCAACGACATTTATGGGCATTCCACCAGTCCTACCACGCCACAGTCACAAACTTTGATTCCTGTTACCAGCTAAGTGAAGTGTTAGCTGGTCTCAGGATCCATTAGCAAAGCCACTTCCCAACTCTAGCCTTCCAAACATCTCACTTTTATCCCTGATATGTTTAGTGGCTTCTAGGGAATCCTTGGTCTGAAATCTAGCTGCATGGTGAGACTGCATCGTTTTATTCCAAATCTGGCTTTAGATTTTGCAAACGGAAACTCTTTCACCTCTGGGCACAAAAAGCTCTGTGTTGTGGAAAGTCCTCTCCCTGCCTCCCTGGGGACTGTGTTTCTGTGCAGCAGTTGTAGACGTCTGTATCCCTAACGATGTGCGTGTGAAGACAGGGTTCCTCGGGGTCAATTCTTTCCTTTCACACTTGTTAAAGACAACTTAAGTTGTCCTGACTGTTCCAGAAGTGGAACAGTGCTGATTATCTGACTGAGTCCTTAAATTAGGAAGATTAGGATGGTTTGAGTCTTCGGGAACCCCAAATGTTCGTCTGTCCCATTTCTTAAACAATGCAATCTTGTATAAATTTTGGAGACTCTTTAACTTCTATTTTTACTTTGTAAAATGGGAATAATAAACTATTTTTCATGCTTCCTTAGCCCTGTATAGTACAAGCAGGTATATCGTGGTGACCACTTGGTACTTCACACTCATCCCCCAAATGAAACTTTAGTCACCTCTTCATTAACTTCCCACTGCAACTGACAGCAGTCTCACATTCCAGCTGTTTAGGAAAAAACATCCAAGGATCCTTGATTCCTACTTCTCTTATACCTCACACCTAATGCCAGGAATGACGGACAGGTTCAGAGGTGGTGACCGTATTTCCTGTCTCTGTATTAGGAGAGGGCACTGGGGTGCAGAGAGGTAAAGACCTGTTAGGATGCTGTCAAGTTCTGTTCTGAGGAGTGGAAAGGCACCTCTTGATAGGGAAGAAAGGAGCAAAGGGAGGCGCCTTAGGGAGAGTCTGGTGTGTTTTTGTTTTGTTTTAAGCCTCTCCAATGAGCAATGCCAGGGGCAGGAGTTTAGCCCAACCCCATTTTAATTCCAGAGTGAGTTTTCTAAGATTTGTTTTATAGTGCGGTTTATCCTCTCAACCTTGACATTGACAGAAGACTGAGGTGACAGGGAGTGCGAAGTGTACAAGGGACCTTTAAGTAATTTGCAATATTTTCGGAGACAGAGGATTTGAATTCTGGGTTGTTATCTGACTGTAGTGAGGACAGCAGCCAAATCAGGGACTAAGCTCTGCAGTGCACTTAGTTGTAGTAGGGATGCTTTCACCCATGCAGAGAAGGCATCAGCGACAGCTGAGATGCCTGCATCTCTTTATAGTTGTCATGGGAGAAGTTTATCTGCCAGGCCATGGCTGTCAGGAGGCCTGGAGTTTGGTGAGAGGGAAACTGAGGAGGTTTGATGTTGGGGTACTTTTTTTTTTTTTTGGCAAATATCACAAGTGTCCGTCAGGGCTTTAAGGAACTGTCCATCTCAGGGTTGAAGGGGACATGACTGTGCAGGAAGGAAATTCGATGAATTAAGGGGTGCACGTGTGCTAGAACCTGGGTGACAGGGCAAGAGTTGGGGTGATGGTAACACAAAAAAGGGAGTGAGAGGGTGGATGAAGGTCTGGTGTGCAAGAGCTATTTTGGGGCTAGTTTATCAGCATTTTTTATTGAGAGAGGGAGAGAGAGAGACTATTATTAGTCTTTTTGATGGATTACTGTTGTGTTGGAAGAAGAAAGGACAGTCCTGGACAAGGGAGACATTTGATTATTGGGGTCCCCTTTTGAGGAGGAAGCCTTGCCCCTCCAAATTGGAATACGTAAATGAATTCTGTTCTGTGTGTATTTTGAGTCTGAATATACATAAGCAGAAAGATCTTTAGCTGGTGTTAGGACTTGTATCAGGGCAGTGGATTTGGCTTGCTGGAAAATGGCTCCTGGGCTAGAGGTTTGCCTTTGACAAGGGTGTGTGTTGTGGGAGTTAGAGGCTTGAGGAGGGAACAAAGAGTCTTCAGAGCCCTTAGTACTCTAGAAAAGGAGTTGGGCAGTGAGGGAGACGTTGGGGATCCACATTCACAACAAGCTGAAAAGACCTAACATGCATTAGAGCAGTCTCTTGTGGGTGGCGTGGACTAGTTTAAAGGGAAGCTAGAGTCATCTGAGAGGAGCGTGGAGAAGATGCCTCCACAAGGTCGGGCTGTAGGAGAGCCTGTAGGGCATATTGTTATCAGTGATTGATGGGGGAGGGCCCAGTGCATGATGGGTGGTCCTGGGTTCTACAAGAAAACAGACTAAGCAAGCCACAAGGAGCAAGTCAGTAAGCAACACCCCTCCATGGCCTCTGTATCAGCTCCTGCCTCCAGGTTCCTTCCCTGTTTGTGTTCCTGTCCTGATGTCCTTTCATGATGGGCAGTGATTTGGACGTGTAAACCAAATAGACCCTTTCCTCCCCAAGCCGCTTTAATCCTGGTGTTTCATGACAGCAATAGTAACCCTGTCTAGGGGACACGGTGAGGGGAATTGATAGGGCCTGGTGTGAGATGGAGAGTCGTAGATAGTCCTAGGTGAGCTGGCATGTTTGGGCCTTAATCTTTAGAGACATGATACCCCAAGTAATAAGGTGTTGAGGAGAGTACACATACCATTATAGATATAATACACATTACACACATATACATAAGTGTATATATATCATAATATAGGTATACATGAATATATAGTCATCTTTTGTGTACATGAAAATTTTCATAACAAAAATTAAGGGAAAATACCCAATCACGGCTCACTTGTTACTGTGTCACCTTTAGTTTCTCTCTGGTCTAACAGGATGTTATTATTTGGACATCAATCTTCCAGCCCCTGTAATTAAGCACTTATCTCCTGCCTAGCACACAGGCATATCTCTGATGAGTCTGTGTTATAAGACCAAATCAGAAAGACTTCCAGTAGGGATAGAAAAATAATTAGATTTACTACTTTGTTGATTTAATCAAGTCAGAAGGCCACCAGAAGAATTTGAGTATAATAAAGATAAGAATGAAAACATGATTAGGCCAAAGGAGATTACTTTTCAAAAGATAAAGGCAATAGCTTTAAAACTGAGGGTGATATCTGTCTTGTCTTCCATCTATAACAAAGCAAGTGTGTCATTGTGTGTTTGTTATGCTTGGCTGTCTTCCGTCATCCTCCTGCCTCATTCTGGTCTGCTGTTCAGTCACATGGAGAATTAGCACTGTCTGGTTTTCTCCCCAATTCGAGGCTACAAGCTCAGTGAGGAGTGGCCCCATCTTTTCCCTTCTCTGAGCCCTGGCGCTTGACCGAGAGCGGTGTTATCAAACTTGCCCAGGTCAGTACCAGCTCTGTCTGCATGAGTCTCTCTATGTACACTGTTTAAACTCTCTGGTCTTTCAATTGTCAGGGACACAGAGGAATAGCAGTGGTGTACCGGTACATCATACAAGCCAAGCATCCTTAACTCTGAAAACCTCAAATCCCAGATCTTCATTCAGAAACATTCAGAGCACCAACATGAAGCTACAAACAGAAAATTCCACACCGAAGCTACAAACAGAAAATTCCACACCTGACCACATGTGATAGTTCAGAGTCAAAATACAGGCATGGGAGACTGAAGAGAGCCCTCAGAGGTAAGTTAAGAGCACCAGCTGTTCTTCCAGAGGTCCAGCACCCACATGGCAGCTCACAAGTGTCTGTAAGTCTAGTTCCAGGGTATCCGACACCCTCATACAGCTATACATGCAGGCGAAACACAAATGCACATAAATAAAAAACTAAAAAGGAGATTTTAAAAATATACAGGCATAGAACCAAATTTATTTAGCCCATGGAGAGGCAACACCCATTATCCCTGTTAGCTGGAATACATAAACTCTTTCATGCACAAAATTATTTGCAACATTGCATAAAGTACTATCCACCTATGTGTATAAAGTGTGTGTGAAACAAATGAGTTCCATGCCCATAATCACTCCTCATGATATCGCATGTATATGCAAACCTTCTGTCCCTCGTCCTCCAGTATCCAAAACATGAAACTCCTGGTCTTAAGAACTTGGATAATGAAACAATAAGTTCAATAAGAAGCAATAAGTATTATATACTACCACTGCATGGTGATCAAAAAGAAACCCAGGCTGACAGAGAAGGAAGGAAATGGGTCTCATAATATGGTTCTTAGTGATCCAGCTTCACAGAGCCCAGGAAATGTGTGGAAACTGTCCTGAACTGAAGCTGCGTTGTCTGCACTGAGGAGTTTGGTGGCCTGGGGTGGTGTTTTATCTCCCCTCCTGCCTTAGAATTGGGACCAATGAGCACACTGGGTTTTGGGGCTTGAACCATTTTGCTGGTACCCCTGAGAAGTGGAATTGATTTAGCTAGCATTCTGAACCTGTGCTATGGTGACAGAATTGAGCCCTGAAGTGGGCATACAGTCGTGAGAGTTCTAGTCTCTAATCCCCCACTGTCCTCAGGCCCCGCCTTGCTACCATGAAGGACAATACAGGTTCTTGAACTGGTGGACGTGGCCTTGTGTCTTCCTGCTGCTCTTCTCTCTTCCCTTGAGAAATCTATCAAACTGAAATGTTCAGTCCCAAAGTCAGATACATAAAGATGCCTCTGAAAGCCATGCCTCCTGATAATTACAACTATACTTTAGCATATAAACATCACTAGACAACCAATTTCCCCACCAGATACCTTAAATCTTAAAATTTATGTTTATTTTATATCTGCAGCCATGTAATGCCTGAACTTTAATAGACTTGTCATTTGGGATGAGATAATTGACTTAAAAAAGATACATTTTCATACTGAAAATATCAATCATGCTAATAATAAACATCATTCCATCTCGAGGCTTCACCTAACCTCATGTGACATGTCACAGTTTAAACACAGACCTACCACAGAGATTTATTCAGCGTCTCCAAGGGGTGAGAAAAGGCACCCAGCTACTTAGATGCAATATACAACTTTTCTCATATGCAGAATTATACAAAACGCATAAAATTACCTTTAGGTTATGTGTATAATGAAACAAAATTGTTCCATGTTTGTTTCATTTTTTTAAATTATTTTATTTCCAAAGTTCCTAAGATCACTCATGAGGTTCTGTAATATTATGGCGTGATAGACTAAAAAAGCAAAAAAAACAAAGACACACTGTAGAGTCGTTAAAAGGATTACTTATCAAAATAGATAAAATGAAATTGAAAAGGACTAGAAATAAAGGCAAATAACAATGCTCTTTGAGAAACCAAAGTAGCTTAACACAAACATTCATGGCCGTGAACTTTATAAATTGCTCACCATGTAATCTTGAAACATCTAGAGCTTTTCATCTGTATGTGACATAAGGTGAAGAACTGGTGTACATTCTCAGAAAACAACACTTCAGAGAAAACATGCCGGGCGACACAGCGCCTAGCAAGTATTGTGTGTAATCAACTACACATTTCAAAGTTACACTGTTTGAAAAGCAGTAACTTGGAACTTTTGAAATGCAATAGAACGGAATGTTGGCAAACTTCCTTAGAGACCAGAAACTGCTTTGCTTCTTAGTGGTATTTCTCAGAAACAAAACCCACCAAAAGTGTTTATCCTTCAGTTCTTCTAGTCTGTCAGCATACCCTCCTGTTCCCTCGGGACTGGACACAGGGCTGCAGGCAGCAGGGGCTGCACAGCCGAGCTGCAACCCCAGCCCTTTCACAAGCACAGTTACGGCTCCATTCTTACATGGTATAACCTCATTTACTACTTGAGTTCCAGTGTGGCTTAAACAATGTAATTTAATTAAGTTCATCCTTGTCTAGTGATGTATCAGATGTGCAGTAACAACCTGAGTCTCCCAAGTGTCGGGAAAGCCACAGACGTCTGTTAAGAACGCACAAATTAAGAAGGGATAGTTTGAAGATGACATTGCATTTTGGCAGCTCTTTGAGCAGACAGGAAACACCACTTGGAGGGACACTGCAGGGGACTCTCCCTATCTTCCGCTATCTTGCTAGCCAGCATTCTTCTCAAGGCCCATGAGCCTGTCTTTAGTGAGGCCCACAAGGCACAACTCCTGGTCTAGTCTGAAGCCCAAAGTTTTGTTTCTTGAATCCCAGATTTCAGAAACAAGTAGCGCCTTCCTTGTTTTCGTTCACACCACACTTTTCTCATATGGAGGATCCCCTCACCGATTCTCGGCATTCCTTTCCTCTTCGACTTCGCATCTCTATCACAAAAACTTTGAGCCGAGATGCAGAGTGGCTCCAGGAAAGCACATGCCAGTCTTCAGCAGGGGGTGAAATACATTCCCCGAGGGAAAAAGGAGAGGTACGTGTGACTAGTCTTAGCGGGCGCCTGTACCCGGGTTGTCGGGGGTACATTCTATCATTCATGATTTACAGTATTTTCTGCACCTTGACTCCAAACTAAATTAGAAAACCCGTGCCTGGTATTCAAACTCATCCTCACCACCTTTTACAGAGAAAAGGAGACTATTTAAGAGTGAAAGATTATGTTCAAAAAAAGCAGAACCACAGTTTCCCAAAGTTGTAAAGGGAAAGCTCTGAGGTATGTATTCGCCAATTCTCAAATGTCTCAGACTAGCAATTAACGGTGCGGTGGCCTAAAATGTTCCCGGGGGTGTCTTGTCTCAGACTACTAGTTCAGCTCAGGGGGCCCAGGCCTGAGACAGGTAGCATTTCCTAAGCAGGAAATCCGTTACATCGGAAAAAAACGAACAGGGGCAAGAGAGGAGAGAACTCTAGGCCTGGCACAGGTCAAGGGCAAGGGGTGCACACCAGACTTGGAGGTGCGCCAAGGAGCCCGGGTTCACGTGGCCGGTGCGAGGACCTGTGCCGCGCAGGTCCGCTCCCATTGGACACGCGGCGTGGAGCCCGAATGCCCGGAGCTGCGGACCGCGGGGCTGGTGTGCTGCTTACCTCGACCGCTGACGGGGCTGCGCCGAGAAGCGCGGGCTGCGCTGAGATGCACCGGGTAGCGCCGGGGTGCGCTGAGATGCACCCGACTGAGCTGAACGGAGACGCACGCTTGCCCTCCGGGCTGGGCCCGCCTGGAGACCAGGACGCGGGCTCGAGGAGGAAGTGCGATGAGTTCTTCCCTCCCGCGCAGACTCCTGGCTTTGCACCAAGGTTCTTGCACAGCCTTGAAAGCAGACTCAAAGCTCCGCCTCTGGAACTCCGCAAGTTTGGCAAGTCTGGACGCTTTTTCAAGTCCGCATCCCCTACCTTAAAACAAACAAACAAACAAAAACCCCACTTCCCTCCCTAAGGTTAGAGAAAGCCGCTCCTTTTCTCACCAGTGTGGGTCTTTGTGTTCTCTCTAAGATAAGGACTAAGATTAAGCCCAGATGCTAGGCTGAGGATTTAATGACAGAAGTTTCAGGCTAGCTGAGAAACTCCCTACAGGAGAGCTCACGGGTTGATAACACCTACAGTTAGTGACAGTTAGGGGCTGGGACGCTCCTGAGGAGGTCAACACGCCAACCCCATTGTATAGACAACTTTGAGACTTCAGGGGAACAGATGTGAAGATGGAACCGTCCACCTCAAAAGTTCCTCTTTCTGTCCCATAAGCCCCCTGAGTTTCTGCGCAGTCTCCACTTCCCCCAAGACTGCTGTTCCTCATTGTTCAACAGACGCTGCTTCTGTTGAGGTTGGTCTCCTGTTTCTTTTATTTTCACACACTGTGGATCAATTCTGATCTATTCCACAAAAGATAGAGAGGACAGCTTATTTCGCAACAGCCCCAGCAGCCCGTGCTGCACTTCCTCCATCCAGGCTTTGTGCAAGACTTCCGGGGCCAGCTTGGTAGGGTGGACAGAGGAGTGGCCTGGGGGCTGGCTGGGAGCACCAGAATGTCTGTTGGTGGAGGTGGAGGTGGAGGAAGGGCTCTGCAGGGGTCTGTTCTCAGCCATCTCATCTGCAATTCCTCTGATATAAAATGTGCAGATCCTCCGTAGATTTTTATTTTATTTTTTTAACACTGGCTGACCTGAAACTTGCAATGCACACCAGGCTGGCTTTGAACACACAGAGATCCTCCTGCCTCTGTCTCCTGAATACTGGGATTAAATGCTGTGCCACCATGCCCAGCTTCCGAGTTTTGTTCTTTGTCTGTTTTTGTTTGTTTATAGGTTGTATAGCATATAATTGACTGGTACTCAAATCACTGCTTGGCCCATTAGCTCTAGTCTCTCATTGGCTAACTCTCATATCTTAATTTAACCCATTTCTATTAATCTGTGTGTCGCCATGAGGTCGTGGCGTACCAGCAAAGTTTCAGCACATCTATCTCCGGCAGTTCTTTATTCATTAACCAATAAAAGCAACACACAGAGAGAAGGACCTCCTTCTGAGGACCTCCTGAAAAGGGGGAAAATGGTCAGAGAGTTCTTCTTGGCAATGAGAAGATAGCTGGAAAAGCATTCCAAGAAAAGACCAACGGAGTATGTTGAGTCAAGAAGAGACAGTTAGGAAGACATCAAGGCTAGAACAGATTGGAAGAGGCAGGCAGTGGCAGAGGATGAGAAGAGAGTGTGAGCAGGAGCAGATCAAGCAGGACCTGCGGTCAGTGCGGAGGACTTGTTTGTATTGTAACTGCAATGGACAGCTGGGAGAAGGAAGATAGCAGCCAGGTGCTGGCTTGATTGTGCTAGAAAACATCATACGGACCAGTGAGTTCTTGGAAAACAGTTGGATGGGAGGCAGAGGAGAGAGATAGAAGAGAGGGAGGGAGGAAGGAGAGAGAGAATGTGAATGAATTTAAATTAATTTTCTCCTTACTGGTTTGTAGCAGCAGTTCAGATGAAATGACTAAAAATGATGGTAGCAGAACCCAATGCATGGCTTTAACCCTGTAACCCCAGCCCTTGGGAGATTAAAGGAGTAGGATTGTAGGTTCAAGAGTCATCTGGAGTACATAAGACTTTATCTCAGAAAGAAATACAAATATTAACATTAAAATAATGGTAGTTTATTTGAATAGTATCCTAATGGCAGGAATTGTGATTTGCTGATGGGCTCAGGGCAGAGATGGGGAAATGCCAGAGGAGTTAGAAACTGTGATGGAGTCACTATCAACTCTGGGACTAGGCCAGAGGTCAGTCTACATAGAAAGGTTAGTAGGAAGCACTCAAGTAAGCCAAGCAAAAGCTTTGTCTTCGAATCCTAAGAATAACAAAAATATGTTAAATATGACTTGAAGTTGCAGATTGGAGGATTGTGTTCTAGAAAGAAATCATCCTGGCTATCGCAAGGGAACTGTTTTTTT
>JAQHUG010000023.1:9519365-9547523 GCA_028555095.1 Dicrostonyx torquatus | reverse complement strand
TTAATGGAGATGGGTTAAATTGAGATGTAAGAGTTAGCCAAAAAGAAGCTAGACCTAATGGACCAAGCAGTGATTTAAATAATATGGTTTCTGTGTGGTTATTTCAGGGCTAAGCAGCTGGGAATAAACAAGCGGTTCTCTCCTACTACACAGAGGACCTGATAATTCAGCATTCACATACAGAAGCTGGCTGCCTTTATCAGCTGTGTAGAATTTTACATTCTGTTGTGACAACTGACTTATAGATCATCTTGTAACTGATGCTTTATTACTGGGCAAAGACATCCCCTCCATTAGTATGAGGCTGCCCTCCCTTTTACTGAGGTAGTGACATCAGGGCACCTGTCAGCTTGGCAAACACTTCCATGTCATTTCTTCCCACCACACTGACAAACACTGCTGTGTCATTTCTTCCCACAACATGCCTCATGTTCATGTATTGATGAGTTTGTCTGTACCAGGAACTGGTTAAAGTTTTATTGCCTGGCTTATCTTAATCAGTATATCTGTATTAGGTGGATAAGTTTTTATGCTCTTTAGGGTGTTCTAGAAGTTTGTCTGACAAAGGCCTGATTCAAACATTGGCTACTGTTATGGTATGAATGTAAAATGTCCCCCTATCTCATGTATTTGGACACTTGGTCCCCAGCATGCAGTGCTGTTTTGGGAAGTTGTGGAACCTTCTGGAAGACTAAGGCCTTTGGAGACAGGCCTTGAGGGTTCATAGCCTAACCCTATGTCCACTCCATTTCTCTGTTTCCTGATCCATCATCTGTAAGCAAGCCTTCTACTGCACAGGTAGAGGGAGCTTCAATCACCACACCTTCCCTACATAACTGAACTCTCCACATCCATGAGCCAAAGTAATTCACTCCTTCTTTGTGGTGTTTTTATTCATGTTTCATCACAGTGATGAGAAAAAGTGAATAATATCTCAAAGCTTGTCACCTTAATTACACTGCACCGGAACTTCATGGAACAAGAAGAAGTACTGCATTGGGAGAGCCCCTTTGGGGATTCTAGTCACTTTGTCCTTTTCCTTTTAACTGGTGATGATATTATTCATGATTATTCAGCATAGACCCCTGATGAAGCCTCTGCATCTTGAAGTTCAAAATAAATTTTAATGAGAAATATTTTTAAGAAACTACCTTGAAACCATGATCTTGTACAACCTAAATAAAAGCAAAAACGTGCTCAGGTCAGGGGACTTGAAGCTTAGCCTGAACACTTTGGCGGCCATGTTCAAGTTCAAGTAGATCTGATGGTATCATTTTGGCACTTTTACCTCTGTTCTGCAAGTGAACCACATCTTAAAATTTAAGTTAGTTATTTCTGGCATCTCTTGGTGCTTTGTATCTACCACACTATACCGTAGCCTGGCAAACAGGTGTTACCTGCCACATAGAAGTAAGTATAGAGTGACCCTTGAGAATGAAGTCAGCAGATAACCAGAGTGAATGCTGGTCTCTGAGTACAGATGTGGACTTTGAACATGGTTTAGAACAGCTTTGGGGAAGTGGAAGATAAAAATAGTGCAGGGAAGCACTGAGTTTCAGCAAGTTTGGGGTCACATCTACCCTAGATGGTCTGTCTGTGAATCTGGCAGGACTGACTGATGACAACGAATTGCTGCTTCCTTGGTTTCTATTAAAACCAACTTGGGCTGGGAAAGGTTTCTTCATTCATTTGATTTCATGTTATAATCTATTACTTTCATTTCCCTTATTTTTGAAGATGTATCATAACCCTGAGAAACATGATGGCATGCACTTGTCAAAGGGACACACTGCACAAAATATTTATTTCTAACTACTTTCATGTTGAATTCAATGTGTGCTTATTTCAAATGACAGCTAATTTAAAATGGAAAGTAAAATGCCACATGTAGAGTTCCTCCTTGAAATGACAGGAGCCCAGCAGTCTTCATTTCTGTTTGCAACTCTCTTTTTCAAACTGCTGATTGGAGATTTTTGCTTTATGATATGGTGCACAACTTGCAAGTGAGCTTAGACAATACATACATTTAACAATGATACTTTGAACACACTGAAGTTTTTTTTAAAGATTTATTTATTTATTATGTATACAACCTTCTGCCTCCATGTATACCTGCACGCCAGAAGAGGGCGCCAGATCTCATTACAGATGGCTGTGAGCCACCATGTGGTTGCTGGGAATTGAACTCAGGACCTCTGGAAGAGCAGCCAGTGCTCTTAACCACTGAGCCATCTCTCCAGCCCTGAAGTTTTTTTTAATTGATGATTTGTTTTTGACAATATCATCCTTGTACACAACACACTGTGATCACATCACCCTCCTATGCTCTCAGCTTCTCCCTCTATGTGGACCCTTTTTTCCTTCCAAGCAGCCTTCCTCTTCAGAAGTTCTTCTGCTTTTGCTTTCTCTCCCCTCTCTCTCTGTACGTAAGCAGTCACAGCTACTAAGTATACATGATTACAACAATCACACCCTATCCAGAAGACAGTGTCCACTGCTGTTGTAAGGAGAGGGCCCATTTGTTCTTTTCAGCCACCTGGCTAGCTTAGCCTCGAAATAACCACACAGAAATTGTATTAATTAAATCACTGCTTGGACCATTATCTCTAGCCTCCAACTGGCTAACTCTCACATCTTGATTTAACCCACTTTTATTAATCTGTATATTACCACGTGGCAGTGGCTTACTGGGAAAGATTCTGCATGTCTGGCAGCTTCATGGCATCTCTCTCCTACTCTGCCTCTCTTCCTCCCAGCATTCAGTTCTGTCTCCTCCGCCTACATAAGTTCCACCTTATCAACTAGGCCAAGGCAGTTTCTTTATTCATTAACTAATGAAAGCAACACACAAACAGAAGGACCTCCTACACCACACTACACCTTTCTTATCATTTGGCTTCCATAGTCTTTCCATCCCCTTCTTGGGTGTGTGTGTGTGTGTGTGTGTGTGTGTGTGTGTGTGTGTGTGTGAGACATATTTTTGTGTGGATGACCTGTTTATTGGTGAGAGTGGGGTATTGGAGTCAATAAATTAACTATTTTGTTAAGTCCATATTTGTTTTATGAAGTCAAATATACACTGGGTTGTGGTGGTGCAAGTCTTTAATTCCAGCACTTGGGAGGCAGAGACCGGCAGAGCTCTGGGAGTTCAGGGTCAGTCTAGTCTATAAAGTGAATTCCAGAACAACCAGAGCTACACAGTGAAATACTGTCTCAAAAAAGAAAACAAACAAACAGACAAAAAACCAACACGAAAAAGAAGTCAAATATACACTGATGTTTGTGCATAAATGTTTAAAATTTTAACTTCCTATTGGTGGATATTTACCTAAGATATCATGATCTTTAGTTCTTTGGCTTAGAATTCAGTCTAAACTTGTGGCTAGTTTTGGTTTGAGCTCTATTTTGTCAAACATTAGAATTGTTAGACTTGTTATCTTTATTTCTTTCTATATTGGCACGTTAGCATCTGGAGTGGGTTTGTTGAGTAGGAGGGTATTCTAGGGGCTGAGGTTCCAGTGACCCCTTACCTGTCATCCTTGGGAGCTAGAGAGATGATGCATTTCTATTAGCTCGACATAATTTTTTCCATCCTTTAATAAAGTGCAAATCCATCCCACACCAGTTTGTAATTATTATTACAAAGGTTATTTATTTGAGGGGAAAAACTTACAGAATGCTGTCCTTCACAACCAGGAAAAGAGTCTAGTCACTGGAACCGGAGTCTGAAGCAAGAGCACGAGAGGAGGGCTGCTGCTGCTTTTTAAAGCGAAAGAGACCATGCCCCAATGAGCTGGTGTCTCAAAGGCTACTGGCTGAAGGAGCGGAAGGAGCTCCAGCAACACCTCCTCCTTTTGTTTAAATAAAACGAGTTCTAAACCTACTACAGAATTATATACAATAAGAACAAATATCCTATTCTAACTAGCTTATTCTTGTATAATAAATAACTTGGCCAAGTCATGAGAGAAAAGTAACTACATTTTTCCAGTCTTCAACCCCATCAAAGATCTGAGAAGGGAAATAACATTACCTGAGTAATTAGGAAGTGCAATCAAACAACTTCCAAAACATGCAGCAAATCACAGAGACAACTGGCTACCTGGGCAATCACCCAAAGTCACGTTTGCAGCGTTGAAGCAACCAACTTTGGCTAAGGCCTAGAATAATCGACAGATTATTTTTAAAGGCAATTATTTTTTCAAAACTGTCTTACCCTGTCTTGGTATGATTTTACAGTTCTCCATATACATTTACAGATATAATGTATTTTGTCAGTAGTTGAGGTATGGGCTGCTCTTTGCCCAAAGGCCGGTTTTGCCAAGAAGAAGACAAGCTCCAAGTGGAGTGTCTTTGGTGCTCAACAATCTTTCAGGAATAGATCGGTGTTGTCAGGAATGATTGTGTCTTGCTACCACAGAACTCTAAGTTAGATTAAATGCCATTTTCTACAGTTCTTTGAAGAGGTTGAAGCTTATCTATTTATACAGAATATAATCTCTATATATCTAAAGAACCTGATTAGTCTAACTATAAATATGACAAATGTAGATGACTATTGATCTACAATTCTTAATACCTATCTAACTTAAAGACTAAGAGAATAAACAACTGTGCAATAGTTGAGCACAATGACCCCCAAATGTAAACAATGTACAAGTATACACTGCAATATGGTAAATATATATCAATACAACCAAATGTTTTAAAAAGAGGTAGAAGAATGCATGCATACAATATTCAATATAATTTAACTTTGTATCCAATATAATTGTCTATAAACAATAACTTACAAATACCAATCTATTATCCCATCATCCAATTTTTTTCCCCAAAAGGTCCCTGAGCTTATAAAATTCCTTCCCCAACTCTCAACTGTATACCAACTATAATCAACCCCTAAATGATGTCCCTAAGTCTGAGGACAAACAGTGCTGGGAGAGGGGATGTCGTCCTCTAGAATTACTTCCAGCTGTCACAGGGGCACCATTCTTTCTAGGGGATCATGTGAAAGTAAAATGATGGTTAAATTTCAAGATCAATGTCTGGTAAAATTGCAAATAGTCTTTGAGTATTTTGCGGAGGTCTGGCCAGAATGTTGTAAAAGATATGCACCATTTCAGCTAACCAAGTTGGAACCGTCTTATGCAGCTGGTACTGAAACAGGTACTGATAGTAATGCTATCAGTATCATGACGTCATATCAACCAGGTAGAGTTGTTGTTATGGGGCCCCATCTTCTTCCTGAAAACTTCAAATATCACTGCAGGAAAACTCATTGTTCATTGTGGAAAACTTAAACATCATTTTTATAGACATATACAGACATATATATTCAATGAAAGGCATGATAATGACAAAAATAGATATGAAGAAAGGCAAAGATGTTTTCTAAATTCATATTTCTTTCGGTCCCATATCATGGATCTTGACATAAGACAGAAACTCTGGGTTTTTCTCTTAACGACAGGCTTGGAATTAGAGAGGGACTGAGCCAGAGTCCAACTCCAAAACCAGCTCTGTAAGTTTAGAAATATAAACGTATATCTTAGATTTTTATACTTACAGAACCTATTCAGTTTTCTTGATAGTCCCTATTGGGTAGTTATTTTTCCAACTGTCAGTATTCAAACATCCAGGGTTGCTTGAATTTTTTCAAAGATGAGTGTTTGCTGTGGGGATAAGAATAGAACCCTGCCCCCATCCTATATGATTTTTTTAACACCTGTATGATTATCATCATTGTGGATGAGCTGTCATTTCTCCTTTCCAAGAGGTTTCTCCTCTTCAAACTGAACCTTTATTAATTTTGATGGTATTCACAATTTTTCTTCTCCTGTGGAAACAAGAGCAAAACCCCTTCCCCAATGTAGCACATCTCCTGGCTTCCATTGAGAGGTCAGTACATCCATGAAATAAACCAGTTGATTTAGTTCAGCAGATTTTTCCATTATCCAATGTCTTTCTGCTGCTGTTGTCCCTTTCTCATTAGTGTTAAGAAAATTCAAGGTTAATAAGGCATTATGTAATCTATTTCTGGGGGCATTTTCCAACCCTTTCTGTTTGTTTAACATATCCTTTATAGTTCAATTTGATCTTTCTATAACTGCTTGACCTTTAGGATTGTGAGATATAACATGCTTAATATTATAATAAGCAAAAAACCGTTTCATTTTCCTAGAGACATAAGCTGGACCGTCATCTGTCTTTATTTGTGCAGATATACCCATGATGGCCATAACTTCTAATAAATGTATGATTACTGAATCAACCTTTTCTGAGCTTAAAGCAGTTGCCCACTGAAAGCCAATGGTGTGATGTACATATTTTTAATTTTCCAAATTCTGCAAAGTGGAATATATCCATCTGCCAAATTTCATTCCTTTGAGTACCATTTGGGTTAATCCCTGCAGGTAGCAGTGTTTGGTTATATAAAGAGCAAGTAGGGCATCTCTTTACAATCTCCTTAGCTTGTTGCTATGTAATGAAAAACTCTTTCTTTAAACCTTTGCTATTAATGTGATGTTTTTAATGAAATTCTGAGGCCTGTAACATGCTTCCAATCAATAATTGATCAATTTCTGCATTACCTTGTGCTAGAGGACCCGTATGGGATCAGATGTGTGTTATGTACATAGTACAAAGCCTATTTCTGATTATGTCTTGTACCTAGATAAACAATGAAGTCAATTCTGTGTCGTCTGGTATAAATTCAGTGGTTTCAATATGCAAGATAACTCTTTCTGCATTCTGAATCAGTAACTATATTAAGAGGCTCTTTAAAATCCCTTAGCACCGTAAGAATGGCATATAATTCTTTCTTCTGGACAGAAGTATAAGGGCTTTGTTCCATCTTACTCAATTTCTCTGACTTGTAACCTGCCTTCCCTGATTTATTAGTATCAGTATAAAATGTTATTGGAGCATCACATACAATTCAAGGAAGAATCCAAGAAATTCTCTTTATAAGGCTAAGTCTACTACTTTTGGGATAGTTGCTATTAATTAGCACAAGCCCTTTGCCATGATTCATTGTCTTCCCATAACCTTTTTATTTCATCATTAGTGAAAGGAACTATAATCTGCTGGGTCTATACCTGCTAGTTGACAAAGTCTCAGTTTACCTTTGATAATTAATTCAGAGACATTTTCTACATAAGTTTTTAATTCTTTACTTGGTTTGTGTGGTAAAAGATCCATTCTAAAATAATATCTTCCCTCTGCACTAAAATTGCCATAGGAGAAATTCATAGGCAATATGACTAGAATACAACTAAGATTTGGATTCACCCTATCCACATGTGCCTCTTCTAATTTTTCCCTAACCATTGTCAGTTCCTTTTCTGATTCAGCTGTTAATTCTCTAGGACTATTCAAATCTTTGTAACCATCTAAGGTTTTGTTTAAATGAATTATTAGATTAGGTGTTATCCCAACAGCCGGTCATAGACTGGAAATATCTCCTAACAATCTTTGAAAGTCATTAAGAGTCTGTAACTGGTCTCTACTAATTTGTGCTTTTTGTGTCCTAATTTTCTGCAAACCTATTCTGTAATCTAGGTAATTAACAGTATCTCCTCTTTGAATCTTTTCAGGAGCAATTTGTAATCCCCATTTAGGTAACAGAGAAGGCAGAGGAATTCCATACTGTAGAAGGCCCATAGGTTGAATTTCCTTGTTGACAGCCCTTAGATCTGTCACCATTATTCACTTACCAGATTTCTTTTTTACAAAAACACAGGAGAATTCCAAGGGCTAGTTGACTCCTCAATATGTCAAGCATCTAACTGCTCCTGTACCAATTGTTACAAAGCCTGCAATTTATCTTCAGCTAGAGGCCATTGCTTAACCCATATTGGCTTCTCAGTTAGCCATTTAAAGGTAGGGCTGTTGGTACCTCTAAAGGTTTGTTAGTTGCTTTATGTTCTTGTAGAGCCTGAATGGCTGGTGACCTTCGTGCATAGTACCTTATTACATCCTTCCCAGAATTTTGAGTCCCTGAGACTGCAGGAATGTTAATCTGGGTATTCCATTGCTGTAGTAGGTCACGGCCCCATAAATTTATTGCAATTTCAGCTACATATGGCCTTAGCTTTCCTCTTTGACCTTCTGGCCCAATACAGTTAACCCATCTCATACTTTGTTTAACTCGAGATATGGTTCCAATTCCTAGTAATTGAACATATGCCTCTTGAAGAGGTCAATTTGGATGCCAAGATTCTGGAGTGATGATACTCACGTCTGCTCCAGTGTCTATCAAGCCAATAATCACAATTCCATTTATATGTACTTTCAGCTTTGGTCTCTGATCGTTTATAGAAGTTTGTCAAAATATACACTTGTTATTTCCTATTTGAATTTCTGACTTATCCTCCAAATTTGAGTCATCATTTAGAACCTTATGATCTTGCATAGAAGGTTCTAGAGTTTTTAATTTTCATGGTGCAACATGTCCTCCACAGTTACTAGGAATGACTGGGCCACTGTTGGCTTGGGGGTCCATGAGAGGCCCCTCAAGAGGTTTCCTGATGGTATCTGGTTGCCTTGCCTGTCTGTTGTTGACCTGCATTCATTGGTCCAATGTTGTCCTTTACCACACCTCCTACACATACCTGAAGGCCGAGGTTTCCTATTCCTGCCATTCCCAGATGAAGTGTTATTCTTAGAAATTTCTTACCTGCAATCTCTTTTCAGGTGTCCTAATTTACGACAATTACAACATTTGGCAGGTTGATGTCCCTTCATCACTTTGGAAATCGCTTCTCCTACCCAAGATTCATCATCGTAGTTAAAGGTCTGAAAATTCATGGTATGCTGGATCCATTCATCCATTGTCGCTAATCTAGACCTTAAAGGCCCAATTATCTTTTTGCATTCTATGTTTGCCTTTTCAAAAGCCAGCAATTCAAGAATTAGTTGTCTAGCTTCTGGGTCTGTTATTCCTATGTTCAGAACCTTAATTATTCTTTTCAAAAAGTCAGTATAGGTCTCTCTGTGTCCCTCCCTAACCCTGGTATATGACTCTAACTTTTCCCCTGGTTCTGGTATTCTATCCCCAGCATTCAAGACTGTTTTGAGGCATAAGGACAATACTTCTTCATTTTAAAGAGCTTGGACCTGTGGATCAGAGTACACTGCTACACCAAGAATTTGATCCTGCGATACCTCCATACCTTTTGCTCTTCCTTGCTGTTCCATATGTTTGAATTCTTCTCTGAAATAAACTCCAAACATCAAGGAAGATCCATCTTCCAACACCGCGGATGCTAACTGTGAGAAATCATGGGGCATAGCCCTGACATTAGAAGCCCGAGTCTTTATCATTTCCTTAACAAATGTAGAGTGCAAGGCATAAGTAACAATGGCGTGCTTAATTTCCTTCAGATCATTCAGTCCTATTGGCATCCATCTACCTTCTTTGGCTCCCTTTGAGCCTTTAGAAGTTGACGCTTTGTCAGAATAAATTCAGGTTTTGTTTATACTTTTCTGTGGCCTTCTGTGCTTATCTTTCTCTTCTGAATGCAGGATTGCTTTGAGTGTCTTTGGCAGGGCTTTCTTGGTGGCCGTGAAATCCTTCAGTTTGTGTTTATCATGGGAAATCTGTCTTTCTCCTTCCTTCATGAGGGAGAGTGTCACGGGATGTAGTAATCTTGGATGACAGCTATCTTCACAACTTAAGTGCAGCATTCTATGCTTTCTTTGTCACTAATTTCTATCCAGAGGCCGGCTGTTTCTATGGCTGTACTTTAATATGACTTGCTGTTTCTTTTTTGCTTTTACTTCTTTCTTCCATTTACTTTCTTTATTCTGAATATTAAGTGTTTCAACTATAATATACCTGATGAAATTCTTTTCTGTTTCCCATTAAAAATGGAAATTCTTCCAATTTTGAAATTTCTCTATGATTTTATCCAGTATTATTTTTTATGATATTAGCATGAATTCTTTTCATTTTTTATAAGGCATGGTTGAGTTGAGTTATAGAGTTATGGAGTTGGTCTTTTAGTGATTCTCATCTCATACATTTGGCTTATCTTTTCTTACTGATTCATCCTTGTAATTGTCTGAATGGTGCTACTTCATCCACCATTCTTCACACCCTTACATTCAGCTCTCCATTTGATCTATGCCATTGGTGAGACTTCTCACTGTCTTTTCCCCCCCTTAATAAATTATTTATTTCTAGTATTTCAAGTTGAATAGCTTTCTCCCTAGTGTTTCCATATCTTTATTGAATTCCATTAATATACTTTACTGACATTGTTTCATGCATCTGTTTGCTATGTTATCCTTGAGTGAATTTAGGAGTTGACTCATGCCCTCTTGGATTTCCTTGAACATATACTCATAATCTTTCTTTGAGATTTAATCTAATTCTTTCACACTGGAGGCCATTACCCTGGAACTAGTAATTTTTAAAAGAGTTATAGTGTCTTTGTTTTCTATATTTCTTATTTTTTCCCTTTGAGGTTCATGTATCTGGGATTGGTTCATGTTTTATTTTTTTTAGTCACTTGTACTATTTTAGTGTGCCTTCATCATTTAAGTAGAACAGTGCAGTAGGTTTGAGGTGTTGTTTTTTTCACTGAATGAGATATAGCCCAGTAGCTAGACCCTCCCCATGGAGGCCCATGCATTCGGGGTATCAGGTATGATGCCTAATACTACACTGAGAGCTGGAAACAGTCTGCAGAAGCAACCACAGCCTGACTAGACCCATTATCAAAATACAGCAACAGTCAATTAAAAAACAATTCCCTTCAATACCATAGTTTTAGGAAGTCAAGAAATGTAGCTAGTGCAATGTTTTTGTTTACTTGCTTGAGATAGGATCCTACCCTATAGACCAGGCTGGCCTTGTACTCACAAAGATCTGTCTGCCTCTGCCTCCTGAGTGCTGGAATTAAAGATGGGTGCTACTATACCTGGTGATAGTGTTATGTTTACTAAGATAGTTTCTGAGAGTTTGAATTAAAAGACAATAAGCAGCTAGTAATAGAGATTCATATTAGGATGATAGAGGAAAATACAGAGAAGGCAAAATAAACAGAAGGAGGCAATAGAGACAGGGAGTATACGAGGTGGTTCTGGCTAAGAGAAGAATGAAAGAGGAAGAATCCAGTTCTTTGGTGGATTCAAGGAACCCTCAAACTCCTGGCCAGCCTGTGTTTTTTGCGAAATCCTACATAAAGGACAAAGAAACAACAAAGAGAGAGAATGGGAAGAGATGGGGCCAGCGCTGACCCACTAAATTGACCTTATGTATTAAATAAGAGACATAGAAAAGTGAAAAAAGTGAGCTGGGTGCAGAGCCTAAAGGTGGGTGCTGCTTTCAGGTTTGGCTTTAGGACAGTGCTTCTCAGCCGGTTTTATGCTGCGACCTCATGCTGTGGTGACCCCAACCACAAAATTTTCTTGCTGTTACTGCTATGACTTGAAATGGGACTCCTGCAGGGGTCAGGACCCACTCCTCTAGGCATTCTTTCCAGAGATGCTTGGTAAGCACCTGCATGTCTTACCAGACTGATGGCAGGCGGCAGTCATCATCTAAGTGGCCTTTTCTCTGGTAAGAACGCAAAAGTGGAGGCCTTCCTGAGGTGGAATGCATTTGGGAAAGCCTGGGTCTGTGTTCCACTTCATACTGTGGCTAAACAAAACTTTTCCCTTGCTCATTATTTCAGTTTTGACTCCGTTTTTTTTTTTTTTAAATCTTGCCGTCTAGAGGTAGATATAGGCAGCCCAGGTGCTTGCTTTGGGCTCTCAGGGAATTTAGTGCTCATCTTTTCTCCTCTGGGGTAGCGAAACAGCTGAAAAGAAGCTCTTGGTGTCTCCTTCGTCTGTGCATCTGCCACGCATGACTTTTGTCTCTTGTGTCTTCTTCTCACACTGCTTTTTAAAATGTCTTTTGCTGAAAGTATGGTGCAGTGGCTGCAGCCCTCTGCAGTTGCATGCCTTCTTTCTGGAATGGACCGAACTGCAAAGTGCTTAGGCCTTCCTTTCTTCTGCTCTGCTTTGCAAGGTTTCCTGTTTCACTATGCTCCTGAAACTAGAGATTGCTGATACCCCTCTTACACACTGTTCTCCAGGTGTCTTCAGTTTATTCTCCATATCTTTGTGCCATCCACCATCTCCTGAAAATACAAATGACTCTTTAAAGTGCACAGAAATATATCTAATGAATTTTTTTAGAAGCCCTATTCAATAACCTCAACATTGTCAGTAACAGAAAAGATAAATACATGCTGGTATATTCATCACAGTGATGAAAGTCAGTGGGTTACAACCAAAAACATCAGTGTGAGCAAGCTTCATAAAATAATACCAAGCCCCAGAAGGAAATTTCACATAATATAAATGCATGCTATCATCTATGGAGAGATAGACTGGTCAAACTAAAACCTTATAGTGGACAGGAATATGACAATACTACTAAAATTATAACTAAAAGCAAGGAAATAATAAACAATTAAACTGAAACCTTATAGTGGACAGGAATATGACAATACTGCTAAAATCACAACTAAAAGCAAGGAAATGATAAACGCAACAGGAGTGGACTGAAGGAGTCCGGTAAGAAGTGAAATGTCTGAAGGAACAGGTAATGTACATCTGTTAGGTTAAATGTGGGGCGCTTCAGGCTTTTTCTATTAACTTATGAGTTCTTTCAACTCATAAATATGTGTATGCGTAAGTGTATATCACATATATACACATATATCACAAGAAGATGAATGAAATAACTCATGGGAAGTATACTGCAGCTGGTTACTCATGACTTGGATTAAGAGCCAGAGTCGGAACTGAACAGAAGAATCAATGCAGTGTGCATGACAGTGTTCAGTGCCTCCCAGTGCCTCCATGATGGTGTAGATGTCAGTGGTACATGTGAACAACGTTCACTCACGTTCTTGGGTGTGTAAGAGCATAAGCTAGAAGTCTTGCTTGCAATGCCTTTGAGCTACACCTACCTAGAATGCTAAAAGAAGACATTCAAAGGGTTTTGGTTTTTTTTTGTTTAAAGAAAAAAAACCTCTTCTGTGATTTACCAAGTCTCTCTAGTTCCTAGTTTCATGTTCCCAAACCATTGGCTCCCTTCCCACACCAGCACATGAATTTTTAGGAGAAATGTTTTTAAATAGCTGCACATTCTCAGCCCCTTTTCCTTCCTCATCTATTTCAACATCTCCAAGTTTAGTTCCTCTTCTTTGTCTTCTATTTATTGGTATCTCATGCTTTGCACAGTCACCAATTTCTTCTTCCTGTTTGTTATGAGGGTTGAGTTGAATATTTTATATCATCAGATATTAGGGTGAAGTTTCTAATCAGGTTTTTGATGCTGTAAAAAAACACCTAAGGTAATTCTCTTACAATGAGAAAAGTTGTATTCTGGTCAACAGTCTTGGAGGTCCCAGTGTAGGGTTGTCTAACTCATTGTTTCTGGATATGTGTGGTAGAGCAGTGACTCAGGTAGAAACACATATTAGAGAAAAATGTAACTCATGGCCAAAAGCAAAAGAGAGGAGAAGATCATGGCTTTAATGATCTGCAGGACACCCCACTATACCAAACTATCGCAGCCTCTAAATTGCCTCAAATCGGTGCTCAGGATGATCAGAGAAGAATATTAGAAAAAAACCCACTGACCCTCAGTGTTGGCAGCTTCCAGGTAGATCTGTCCAGAGAATCTGAACAGATTCCAGTAACATCTACTTGCCCAGGGACACTGTACCACTCCAGCTCTGTAGATGCTTTTCCTTTTTACATATTTACTATTGATGATTGTGAGGTTGAAACTCCACTCCGTTTAAACAGTTGATGTCATCTAAGGGGAAGTAAAGGTCATTGCTTTCTGAATTTGTCAGGTCACTCCCTATTGCTGGCCAAATTTGATGTAAAAACTACTTAACCATTTTTATACACGTCTAAACATGAACATGTACATTCTAAGTGCCTTAAAGTGCCCTGCTACAGGGCAACTCTGTCACGCTTAGAAAACGTACCATGAGTCCTTGATACATACTAATCATTTTCATTTTAGAATGCTACCTCTTTTCCTAACGACTAAGCATGGATTTGCATTAATAAGACAGGCAAGCTTCTTCCTTCCCCTCCTGACCCAAGCTTAAACCAAACTTTGTTGGCAAAGAATGCTGATTCATTTCCTGGCCACCCAGACCTAAATAATCACACAGAAACTATTAATTACAACACTGCTTGGCCTATTAGCTTATGCATATTTCTAGCTAGCTCTTACATCTTAAACCAACCCATCTCTATTAATCTGTGCATCACCACCAGGTTGTGGCCTACCAGCAAGGTTCCAGCATCTGTCTCCTCTGGTGGTTACAGGGCTCTCACTGACTCTGCCTACTTTCTCCCATCATTCAGTTCAGTTTTTCCACCTAACTCTATCTGCCCTATCACAGGCCAGAGAAGCTTCTTTATTCATTAACCAATAAAAGCAATACATATACAGAAGAACTTCCCACACCATTTTCCCTTTTCTGTCCAAATAAAAAGTAAGGTTTTAACTTTAATTTAGTAAAATTACATATAGCAAAACAGGTATCAAGCAAGAATTACAGTTATAATATTTAGTCCTTTTACATTTGGCAAATTAAGGAAAATATTCTATCATCTATTCTATTTTTGTGAGTCTAAAGTTTTATAACAAAATTTTCATTTATCCTAATTAAGGAAAACTATAATTATAACTATCTGTTCTTCAACTCCATCAAAGACCCCAGAAGGATTTAATATTACCTAAGTAAACAGGACATGCATTGTAAGCAAATTCCAAAATTCTAGAATTGACAGAGACATCTCACTGCCTGGACAGTCACCCAAAGTTCTTCTGCAAAATTAAAGCACCCATCTTCAGCCTACAGGCCCATAGTATCCAGCAGACTTTGCCATGAACCAGGAAATTTCAAAGACAGTTCCACCTGTATTGGCAGTTTGTCAGTCACTTTCTTCTGTGTCCTACAGTGTGTCTGGCAGGCTCTTTCATGAAGCAGAAACCCTGAGGGACTTTTTCACCTTCCTTAGGCAAGTTCAGCAGTCATTTTTTCCTGTGGATCCTGCATGTCAAGTTTATACAGCATACCATCAAACAGTCTAGGCAAGAGCAGTTTCTTGCTCAAATGGCTACCCAGCTCCATAAGGAGCTTCTTTGATGCCTATCATCTGACTGAATCAGATTGGTGTTGCCAGGAGCAGATGTGTCTCATTGTCATGAAAAGTCCTAAATTTTTAAAACATTTTAAATGCCATATTTAGTGTTTGAAAGGATTGGCGAATACTTATCCATCTGAAATATATCTCTGTACATCTAGAAAACCTAACTAACATGACTACAAGTTTGACTACTATAAATGACTACCTATTAACCTGTATTTCTTAATTATACATTATATTCTTTTTTTTTTCAAGACAGGGTTTCTCTGTAGCTTTGGAGCCTGTCCTGGAACTAGCTCTTGTAGACCAGGCTGGCCTCGAACTCACAGAGATCCGCCTGCCTCTGCCTCCCGAGTGCTGGGATTAAAGGCGTGCGCCACCACCACCCGGCTTTTTTTTTAAAATATTTATTTATTTATTATGTATACAGTATTATGTCTGTGTGTATGTCTGCAGGCCAGAAGAGGGCACCAGACCTCATTACAGATGGTTGTGAGCCACCATGTGGTTGCCGGGAATTGAACTCAGGACCTTTGGAAGAGCAGGCAATGCTCTTAACCTCTGAGCCATCTCTCCAGCCCTACATTATATTCTTAAATGAGCTGCACAAACACAATACCTTAATCAAGAGCAGAAATATTTTAGGAATATGGGCATAGTTCTCTTCAAACTGCTTCCTGCTGTTTATTGGGCAAAACATTTCTAGGGTTCATGGAGACCTCTCGGGAGCCTTATTATGTCAAACCACAATAGCCTAGAAGGAATTCACAGGTTCTCATCCTCCGTGGAAACAAAAGCAGAACCTCTTTTTCAAAGAAACATATCCTTAGACCCAAATTTTGAAGTCAAGATAACTTTAAAATATATATGTTGGCTTAGCTTGTCTCTCTGTACTTAACTCTTTCAGAGTCAGAAAATTCAAAGAAAACACAATAATATATATAATCCAGACTCTGTGTAATTTCCATCTTTATGTGACTTATTTTTCTTTACTCCTTTAATCTATGACTGTCTGTAGTATATCTCTTTAAAGACTTTGTTTTATTTTCTAAAACGATTTACTTCTTTTTATAGCTCTCTATACTCTTTTTCTTCTCTTTCCCAAGCCTACGTACATTTTTTAAACACACTGTGCCTTGTTTAGAAGTATTTTATGTCTGAATCTATCCTATTGTGTATATCCTTTTCTGTCCAGGAGTGCTTCTTAAAATGTTAAGTGGTGTGGCTAGGACTTAGACTGCTTTGCCTTTTGGCTCCACCCAGTCCAACATGGCAGAGGTTCATTCAGTGCCATCTCTATGAGCTGTATTCACAGCCCTATTTCCAGGCACACAGTGGGTCTATGTTGCCATTAAGCAGGTTGTAGATCTCTGCCTCCTGACAGACCCCATTTAAGTGCTTGGCCTCCTGAAGGAGCCAGCTCTGTATACATGCAACTAGCACAAACCAGGAAGACACTGTTTCTTAAGGAAGCTGCATTTTTTTTTATTACATGAAATGTAGCTGCTGGAGGAGACAGATACTGGAAGCTTGACAGTAGGCTACAACCTCATGGTGATGCACAGATTAATAGAGATGGGTTGTTTATAAGATGTAAGAGTTAGCTAGAAATATGAATAAGCTAATTGGCCATGATGTGTTGCAGTTTAATATAGTTTCTGAGTGATTATTTGGGTCTGGGAAGCCAGGAAACAAATGAGCAGCCTCCACCAACAAAGGCCTTGCCGACTTTTTCTTCCACCAGCTGATTGACTAGCCCTATGAATTCAAGATCTGATCAGCACATGTTACACAATAGTTGTGGGTCAATCAGTCATCCTGTCATTCTTCAAACTGACCTCAAATAGGGGAGGAAGACTCTTCAGACTTTAAAATACCCTCAAGGAGAAGCTGGGCTTCAAAAAGTCCCCACCATTGTGTCCGAGGGTCTTCCTCTCTATGTCTTTATATGTGTGTTTCCTTACCCCTAATAAAAGCCTATCCAATACCAGAGTGTCAGTCCTGAAAACATGCATACAAATACCCTTCCATAGACAGAGTGGTTGGACTTTATGTGTCTAGGAATACATATATAGCAACAGTAGCATATGTATTTTCATGAAAAGGGTTTTTAATTGGGAGGAGAGCAAGTGGGTGTATAATAGAGGGATTGGAGGGAGAAAAAAGGAAGGGGGAATGATGTACTTATATCATAATCTCAAAAATAGAAGACAAATTTAAGAGACAGTCTTCATTGGCAAAAGGAAAATAAAAAGAAAAGGAAGTGAGACACAGAAAGACAAATACCACACTGTCATTCACTTGTGGCAGTTAAAAAGGTTATCTCACTGAAGTAGAGAGAAGAGACAAGATCATAATAGGCTGGGTAGGGGAGGAGGAGAACAGAGAGGCTAGATAAAAGGATATCAAATACAGTTAGATGGAAATGGTTTTGGCGAACCATGGAACTGTATGGTGACTCTAGTCTATAACAGTTCATTACACAGAAATAATTTTTGAAGAGATGCAAATGCTAGTTCATCATTTTATATTGTATATATGTATCAGATGATCCTTCTCTATCCCTTAAACACAAAAAACATCATAAGAAGAAATTAGCATGATGCCTCACACTTTAATTTCAGCACTTGGAAAACTGAGAATAAATTATTTCCATGAGTTTGAGGCTAGTCTAGACTACACGGTGAGTTCTGGATCACCGGGGTGTTCTGTATGGAGAATTGTCCATATGATGGTTGTTCCAAATGAATATTATGTAGTAAATGAGAGTAAAAGAGCAAACACAGGTATCAAACAGAGAACATCATCAAAGTGGGCATTTATGACACCCATCAGGAACTGGCTGGAGAGCCTTGTTGAAATGACAGTGCTGGAATTTCCAAGTGAGAGTCTTGTCTGTAGACAGGACTACTCATAGCTTTGGGTTCTTATCCTCATTTAAGGCATTTGTGTATCACAGGAGATACAGCAGTAACCTCTGTTGGCAATAGTTTATCTTACAGCTGTTCTCAAGCTGCAAGGTTTTTAATACCCTTCTTAGCTGTTAACTGAGCCAGGGAGCCAGTGGGACCGAGGATAGAGTCTTGGAGGACATTTGAAATAAGAATGCTTGAGTCTTAGACAAGGTAGCCTATCTTCTCAGATAGCTGTCAACAGGCGCCGACAACACTTGACATTTTACCGATATAATTTATGTTACAATGGGCTACAGAGTGAGACCTTGTGTCAAAAAATCTGGCATGATAATAAAAATAATAATATTCTCTGTCTATGCAACTTTGGATATTAAACTATTTCTTAATTTGGTTTGGAATTTAAACAGTTACACTGTAAGAGTCTTACGACCAAAGCAGTATGTTCAAGAAGGGTCTGTAGAATTTGGCAGCGTGCCTTTCAGGGCTCACACCCCACTGAACTCACATCTAATGATTCAGGCTGCCGTAAGACCGAAGCACAAACTTAAGGGAGCAAGCCTTAGATCAGACCAGCAGGGTGTGTCAGGAGCAGCTGTGTTCCTGTAATTGGGAGATTTACAGGAAGAACTGATGACTGTCCTCAAACACCTTGGATACAAACAAGAGAGGCTCAAGCCTTCTGGAAATCCACACAGACATTTGTAAGTGGTTTGAGGGAGGAGCTTTATGAGTTTTCACCTCATGGATCCTCTGATAAGTATTTCTCATGGGCAAGTCTATCTGACAGGAGATCAGAAGAATATAGAATAAGAGGGATGCTTATTGTCTTGTCAGTTTTTCATATTGATTGTGACGACATTGGTCATCATATTTTTGTCTGTTTTTAGAGCATTTCCTGCTCAAGGTCACAAATTATTTCATCATATGCTTAAGAAGCTTGTCATCAGGAAAAGTCTTTTTAAAATACAGAATTGGTTTTATTATTACTATCACTTTGTTCTACTTTTTTGGGTTGCTTTTGAGGCAGGATCTGGCTTGCAGTACAGGTTGGCCTTGAGTTGATGCTCCTGCGTGGGCTTCTCCAGCACTAGGATTATGGGCATTCACCACTGTGCTCTTAGGAGGAGGGCTCTGTGAAACGGGAAGTGAATCCTCATCGAGAGACCTTTTCTTCACAACTGGCCCGCTGCAGCCCACATGGCACCTACTCTCTCATAGCTCTTGACTTGGACTTGCTTGCCAATTACTTGCCAATATCTCTCATTCTTTCATATCCACCATCCTAAGCACAGGCCCGACATCCTCTCAGCCACTTCTGGAGAGTTATTTGCACAGAACAGAGCTTCAGGAAGAGTTGGACATGCCCCTTCCCTTCCTAAACGACAACACTGTGTCTCAGAGAAAACAATGAGGGCTTGCTTTAATTTCCTCCTAAAAAGAAATGCTATCCTCACTCATCTACAGGATTCTAACAGTCATTTCTCACTCACAAAACTTTCCCTTAGGGACTCTGTTTCACCCCTAAGTATAGCCCTTGTTAAAGCTTGGAGAAGTCAGAACTGAAGGCTCACTCCACATAGTAAACTCCTAAATCAAATATTCTAAGAGCGCAAATCTTTGTGCTAAATATGCTTTCATCAAATGAGAAAGTGCAAATTTGTATCTACATAAAATAAACATTACCAAATTAAATTTCTATATCCATTTTGGTTTTCAGTCCATTTTGACCCATTTTGATTGAGGTCTTCTATATTTTTGAGTTCCACATTCCTGGCTCTAGCCATCTGCATTGAACATGTACAGACTAATTTCCTTATCATTACTACCTAAGTGACAAGACATGATATTTATTCTTCTACTTACATTGCATGCAAATAAATTCTACAAGTGTTTTAAATTACACAGGATGTGCATAAGCTGTATACAAATACTCTAGCATGTTATCTGGAATTTGATCATCTCTGTTTCAGGCACTGGGGTTCCTTTAATCATTATTCAGAAGGTACTGAGGGACAGCATGTATGAAGAAAACCTGTTCCCACACAGATAGTCAGTTGATGAAGGCAGGAGGATTCTAGTAGCTCACTCCTTCCTTCCTCTCTTATTCTCTTCCACCCTTTCTTTTCTCATCATATATATATATATATATATATATATATATATCTTTTTGTTATGTATCTGGGGCTCTCCACTGTTTTTCGCATGCATCGACATGATAAAACTTGGAGACAATACTTGTGCATCACTAACAAAGGCTGCTAGGTTCCCTGCTAGAATACAAAGCTCACTGTAAGTACTCCAGGAACATCTGTTGAACAGGTGAAGGATGGATGCTGCAGAAAGTTGTTGCTTTGCATCCTGCTCTTTGTGACTCAGCTTTATGCTCTGAACTTCACCAGTGACAGTGAGTAGAGCCAGTCCATTCATTTTAAACACCAGGGGTACTGTGCTCCACACACATGTCAAAATGTTCTTAACCATTATGGACCATATACATTTTAGTTGCTCTTATTTCTTCCAAGTTAGAAATAATTTTTCTGCAGAGATTATACCAATTTCTTTATGTCTACATGAAAGATTATTTGGAGGTCTATTCTTAGAAGTAGACATTCTGAGTTATATCATATGTACATTTCCAACTGGAGCAGTAATATATTAAGATGACCCTATGACCTCTACTGAGCAAAAGCAATGAATATTATCCCTTTAATATTATTATATGGCAAAAGTGAAAGGGTTATGAAGATGCAATTATGGTTCATCATACTATCCCTTTGCATATGTTTAGGCTTCATTTGAGAATAATTCCACAATTCATGGAATCTCAAGTCCCTTATGTAAAACGATATAACTTTTAGAAATAGCCTAAATTTACTCATTTATTAATTCAGTTATTTTTGAGACAGGGTACTACTATATAGCTGAAACTGTGTAACATGAGGGTCCTGCTTGTTGGTGTAGGAGGGTTCTTCTGTATTTCTTTGCTTTCATTGGTTAATAAAGAAGACTGCTGCTGGTCGGTGGTGGCACACGCCTTTAATCCCAGCACTCGGGAGGCAGAGGCAGACGGATCTCTGTGAGTTCGAGACCAGCCTGGGCTACAAGAGCTAGTTCCAGGACAGGCTCCAAAGCTACAGAGAAACCTTGTCTCGAAAAACCAAAAAAAAAAGAAGAAGATTGCCTGGCCTGTAAGATAGGACACAGCCTTTAGGTGGGTGGAGTAGACAGAATGGAAGGCAGTGAGAAAGAAGGCACTGCCAGAGCCACCATGAAGCCACCAGGGTCAGACATGCTGAATCTTCCCGGTAAGCCCACTACCTTGTGGTGACTTAAAGACTATTAAAAATGGATTGAAATAAGATGTGAGAATTAGACAAAAGAGGCTAGAGATAATGGGCCAGGCAGTATTTAAATTAATATAATTTTCGTGTGGTTATTTTGGGTATAAGCTAGCCGCGGCAGGACGCAGCTCGCACGTTTTACAGCAAAACTGACCTCAAAATTATGACCTTTTTTGCTTCTTTCTGTAAGTGTTGACATTGTAGATGTAGACCCACACACCCGACTCCTATTATTTAAAATAATATCTAGGCTACTTATAATACCTAATCTAATAAAAATGCTATGTAAATAGTTATTATATTGTATCATTTAAGAAATAACAAGAAAAATCTTAATGTTCAGTAGAGATGCATTTTTTTCTGAATATTTCCACATTTGGTTGAATCTGTAGGTGCAGAATTCATGAAACAAAAGGCTGGCTGAATACTCTAAGAGATTATTGTGGTGGCCCTATTCTGCTCAGGTGGATTCTTGGGAAGCTAGTCTAGAATTGAGAGTGGAAGCAATAGACCCCACTTCTGGCTGTCCCAAGAAGCAAACACCCTCCCTGCTCCCTGTTCTGATCATCTGTGAAGAGCAACAGCTGTGTGAGCTGGAGCTTTGGTTTCTCATGAGTACAAGGATTTGAATTCTGCCAACTATGCCAAGTTTGGAAGAGGACTTGAACCCTCTGCTTCCCTCAACTAGGCTGATCCAGATAAGAACCCCTTGACTTCAGCCTTTTGAGCACCATCTGAGCCAAGGAAACAGATAAGAAATAACGTTTATTACCTAAAACGTCACTAAGCTTGTAATTTGTTCTCCAGCAGTACTACCCAACTGCTCTCTAACGTGGGTCTTTTGATTTATGCCCTGATAGCAGGAAACAGGGGATACTGTTTTCCGACCCTGTAGATGCTACAGATTTTACAGCTGTAAAATTGCATTATCCTAGGTATATAATTTGCGTTTTCCAAATTGCTGGTGTGTGACTTGATATGTGCTTTCCATGTTTCATGTTTGCTGGTGCCCTTTGTCTCTTGTTTATTTGTAGGTTTTCTTTATTCTTGTCCTATCAGTGTTATGTATATGTATGTATCACGGTTTCAGTCTGGAATGTCCTCCTCAGGGTCACATGTGAGCAGTTGGTTCCAGCATGTGGCCCTATTTTAAAGGCCGTAGAGACTTTAGCAGGTGAGACATAGCTGTCTGGAGTAGGACACTCGGGAGGGACTTTATAGATTATACCTTCTCCTGGTTTGGCTGGCTCTCTAGTTTGCAGCTGACACCATGTGAAGATGCTTCCATCACGTGCCCTTGCCACCACACAGAGACAATCTGTGTGCCTTCTGCCTCATGACGAATTGAAATCCCTCTGAACCCATGGGTCCAAGCCGATATTTCCCTCTCTGTGGTCTGTCAGGTATTTTGGTATTTACTTCAGCAGTGTTTTATAAAACTAATTTGCAAAGTAGTAGAATTCATTTTGATATTTTATCATATTATATTTGGTTCCTATTACCCTTCAGTGTTTTCCATGGTTACTTCTTGTTGGTTTCTTCCAACCCACTCCAAATAGTTTTGTTTTGGTGTGTCATATATCCCATCACTGTCTCTCATCTTCCCATTTAGACTTTTCCCCTCCCTCTAATTGCCCTATTTTCACTTTCATGTCTCTCTCTCTCTCCCTCTCTCTCTCTCACACACACACACACACACAGAGAGAGAGAGACAGAGAGAGAGAGACAGAGAGACAGAGACAGAGAGAGAGAAAGAGAGAGACAGAGAGGGGGAGAGAAATAGAGATTCTACATATAAGAAACAGTATTTGCCTTTTTGAGTCTGGCTTACTTCACTTAATAAAAAGATTTTTAGTTCTACTCATTTTCCTGCAAAAATCATGATGTCATTGTTTGCAGCCGAATACAATACCATTGTTTTCATAAGCTACATCTTCTTTATTTTTTCATCTGTTGAATGACCTCTATGATGATTCCACAACTTGCCTGCTGTTAACAGTGCCACAATAGCATGAATGAGCGGTGACTCTGTAATATTCCGGCTTAGATTCTTTTGGATATCTTCCCCCAAATTGTATATATATTATATAGTTATACATAATATAAAATATTACATATAATAATATATTATAAATAATTATATATTATGTCATATAATTATTACATTAATGTTTTTATATATAATATATATAATTTTTACTTCTTTCAAACTTTTGTATATGAGTGCTATATTTACAACACTTCAGTGTCCTCCCTCCATCTGCTCTTATGTTCCTCTCATTCTCTCTCGATTTCATGACCCTCTTTCTTACAATTATTGTCTCTCTCTCACACACACATATACACAAACACACTTGTACATGTGGGCATACACATACATATGCATGCATGTAATCTACTGAATCATTTTGTGTTACTGAAGTTACCAATCCCATGTTGTATGTTTTTAGAAATTCCCATACGTACTTCCATAGTGGCTACCCCAGCTTTAGATTATTGATTAGATACATATTTGTCAGGGATTCTCTCCCATTCTCTAGGCTGCATTTTCATTAAGTTGCTTTCCTTGCAGTGCAGAAGATTCTTAATTTCATGCAATCTTATTAATTTTCAAGGATTACATTTTATCCTTTCAAAGTCCCTTTTCCAAAGTCCTTGCCTGTGTCTATATTTTAATGTGTTTTGCTATGTTTTCCTTGGTCAGTAGGTTTCAGAGTTACATTAAGAACTTTGATTGGTTAGGATAAACGATGCAGGATGCAGACAAATTTTCATTTTTTTTTTTTGAGACAGGGTTTCTCTGTAGCTTTGGAGCCTGTCCTGGAACTAGCTCTGTAGACCAGGCTGGCCTAGAACTCACAGAGATCCGCCTGCCTCTGCTTCCCAAGTGCTGGGATTAAAGGCGTGTGCCACCACCGCCCGGCATCAGAACTTCATTCTGTACTCTTGCCTAGCCCGATTTCCAGGAGCTGTTTGTTGGAAAGGCTGTCTTTTACCCAGTGTGTGTGTTTTCACACCTTCTTCAAAGATTAGGTGGCTGCACTGGGTGAGTTTGTTTCTAGGTCCTTTGTCCCTTTCCATTGGTCTGCACATCTGTTTTGTGCTGGTGTCACACGTTTTGTTTCTGTGGTTCTGTAATATCATTTGGCCTCAGGCATTGTGATGCTTCTAGCATTGTCCTTTCAATTTAGGATGACTTTAGCTATCCAGGGTCGTTAGCGCTTCTGTAAAACTCTAGGACTATTAATCACAGGAGTGCCCTTGTTCTATGAAGAGGAAGGGGTAAGCATCTTTGGAAGTAAAACAGAGTGAACTTCTTACACCTACAATGAATGGAGATTTCAAGGGTGGATAATTTACATTTTTCTAAGTTTCCAGGGTCAACTCTACTCCCAAGTTCATAATAGACATGGTTCATCTTTATATGTTAACATATTCAATAAGTTCATTCATGTTATAAACAAATACTTACTATAGGATTCATTGTGGTGGTTTGAAAGAAAATGCCCCCAAAAGGAGTGGCACTATTAGGAGGGGTGGCCTTGTTGAAGTAAGAGAGTCACTAGGGTGAAGCACAATTAATAAAATCTCAGCCGGTTTACTTCCTGGTGCCTGTGGATCTGAATGTAGAACTCTCAGTTCCTTCCGCAGCACCGTGTCTGCCTGTACTCAGCCACGCTTCCTGCCGTAGTGCTCATAGACCAAACCTCTGAAACTGTAAGCCAGGCACAGTTAAAAGTTTTCCTTTATAAGACTGGCCATAGCATTTCTTCACAACAATAGAAACAATAACTAAGAAATGTACCAACTTTTTCATTTTGATTTATGAATGTGTGTGTATTATGTCTTGCATGAGTGGATGTCTTCAGAGGGTAGAAGAGGGCGTTGAATCCCTGGTGTTGGAGGTTGTAAGCTATCTGACATGGCTGCTGGGGTCCAAACTCAGAACCTCTTGAAAAGCAGTGCTCTGAGCTGCTGAGGTGTCTCTCCTTAACCCCATACTTATTTTTTATACATGATTTTTCTGACATCTTCAACTTTGTGTTGTTATAACACATATCTTATGTAACACCTTAAGGAAGGAAGGATTTATTTATTTTGGTGCATGCTTTTGGAGATTTCAGTCTGTCATGATGAGAAGGGTATGGTGTCAGATCATCTCCCACCATGACAGCAAGGGAAGAGGGAGGAGGGGAAGAGGAGGGAGTGTCTTGTTTAGTCTCCTTTTCTTTTTCTGTTTTAGGTCATTAGTAATCCTCAGGTTGGGGGATGGTGCTGAGACGGCCTTTCCTTGTTGGTTAATCATCCCTGGAAACTACTTACAGGCATGTAAACTGGACACATGCCTTACTAATTTCCCAGACACGTCTCAGTTCCATCAACTGACAAGCAAGATTCATGGAGCGTGCATTGATGGACTTTGTTCGACTGGGTGATTTTATGTTTTATGTCTTTAGACTGATTTTCATGCTGTTAGTTCACTGATGACAGATTTCAACCCTGGAAAGAGCAGCCAACTTCCCAATATATCCAGTGTAATGCAAGATACTCTGGTTTTTTTTTTTTTGCTCTTTGGGGGAGCCCCCTACCCAAATAATCATACACAGAGTCTTCTGTCTTATGAATATTTGGGTTTAGCTCCACTTGTTTCTTATCAGCTTTTCTTAAATTATCCAGTCTACCTTTTGCTTCTGGTCTTTTCTCTACTTCTGTATATCTTTTCTTTCCTTCTTACTCTGTGTCTGGCTGTGTGGCTGGGTGCCTGGCCCCTTCTTTTCTTGATCTTTGATCTTTTCTTCCCAGATTTCTCCTCCTATTTATTCTCTCTACCTGCCTGTCCCACCTATCCTTTCTCCTTCCTTGCTATTGGCTATTCAGCTCTTTATTACACCAATCAAAGTAAGCAAAGTAATACAGTTTAGCTGAGTTAAACAAATACAGCATCAAAGAATGCAACACATCTTTGCATCATTAAATGAATATTCTACAGCATAAACAAATGAAACACATCTTAAACTAATATTCTACAACAGTATTTTTTTTTTGACATCTACTTGGACTCTTAATTAAACCAAGGCAGCCCTTGTTGGAAGTCTTATCTGAAAATGCTCTCTGGCATATTGTGGCTTACAGATTCCAAAAACTGTGACAAGCTCAGCTCAGTCAAGAGACGTAATTTAGTTCATGTTGACTTAAAGCAAAAGATGTGATGTGCACAAGTTATCCCACAGACTCAAAGGGAAAAATACAGTTAAGGTACAGTAAGCAAGGGAGCTGGAAGGGTGAGCCAGCTAAGCTCTGCTAGCTCCCTACTTTCTTTACTTTCTTTGTTTTGGAGATGAATAAGGTGCTTTACACCCTACAATTACATGTTCTGATCCTATTTTACAGGCTCATTCTTTCTCTCTCTCCCTCTCTCCCTCTACTACCTCCATAATTACATTTTCTTGTATTCTTGGGGAAAGGAATGCAATGGGTCAAACTTCATACCCAGTTGTTAAAACAACACAGCCAAGCATTGCCTAAGGATGCACTTCCGAGTTAGCTCTGTGTTCACGTGGGAGATGAACATGGTATTTTATTTTTGATTTTCAGCTGTGTTCTGAGAATGATCCAGCTGGCTTGGGCAGAGAGATTTGTGTTATTCTCCAATTCTCCATATATTACTAAAAATCTCCTGAATGCACTGAAGCATTCTGGGAGTTCTGAGTCCTCCTGAACTGCGAGAACTGCAGAACTTCTCATCTCAGTGATTCGCAAAGGAACTGGCAGTTCTGTCTCGGAATAACTGACTGAATGCTGACATTGTCTAAATGCAGAGAAACGGCACCCTATTCACATTCAAATCAGCAACTCAATTTCACAGGGATTTTTTTAACTTGTGATATTTTTGATATCTTCTTACTCAAAAATGGTTGCATCCTTTACAAAAGAGATTCATTTTTATTGCATATTTTAAAATGGGTTTTAAAGAGAGTCATATACATTGCTAAGCTCAGGTAGTGGGTACAGAAATGTAATCTTAAAACCCGCACACCTCTACTTTCATGTTTTACCCTTGGGAAAGTGAAAACCATGTGCGAAGCCTGAGCAACAATTATTGTCACCATCTGTTGCTCCAGATGTTGTCAATAACTCTGTGATTTTGTAGTCTTGACTTTGAAAAATATTGTCCTTCTAAGCCCTCATTTCTCTGAAGAGCCTTGGATCTTCTGTAATAGTACGCTGAGGGTAAATTTCTATTTAAAGTGTGTCTCTTAGGTAATTTTTTAAAGTAATAGAATATGCCTATCATATTCAGATATGATGCAAAATAGGTCGAAATGGGAAGATGGCAAACTCCAGCTGCACTGATACTTTATAATATTAGAATACAGTAAATGGGAACTAAGAAATTTGAAATATAGTAACCTGACCCCAAAAGATAGAAATTGGAATCTCATCTCCTTGATGTTTATGGGTCCTTCTCTGAAAGCCTGATTGTCCCCATAACCGTAAATGGACTCTGTTCCTTTCTCTAGGACATTAACTCTTTTTATAAAAAGATTTATTTATTTATTTTATATATATATAGTATTCTGTCTGCATGTGTGTTTACAGACCAGAAGAGGGCACCAGATCTCATTAAAGATGGTTGTGAGCCACCATGTGATTGCTGGGAATTGAACTCAGGACCTCTGGAAGAACAGTCAGTGCTCTTAACCTCTGAGCCATCTCTCCAGCCC
>JAQHUG010000023.1:9506020-9518295 GCA_028555095.1 Dicrostonyx torquatus | reverse complement strand
GAGTGCTGGGATTTAAGGCGTGCGCCACCACCGCCTGGCTATGGCAGCATTTTTTAAAAAAAGGTTTAGTATTATGGGTGCTATTCACACAACCCACTATATTTATAAGTCAAAAGGTAAAATTATATGATCATATTGATGGATATAGATATCCTTTAAAATATTCTTGAATTATAAGAAATCATAATAAAGTAAGAATAAATAAATACTCCTTTAGTATAATAGAAGTACATTTCTCAGGACACCCTGGTCTACAGAATGAGTTCTAGTACAGCCAGGGTTACACAGAGAAATCCTGTCTCGAAAAACCAAAAAAAAAAGCTGATATTTTATATATTAGTATCATTTAGTTATGAAATATAATGGGAAGACTAGGTCTTGTGATAATAAGGATATTTGAAAATGTTGCTAGGGAAAGATTTAAAAGAAGACAAATAAGGGAGGGGCATACTCTACTTGGGGTAGGATGGACGTCATCATTGGATGACAGAAATTTCCAACTGTTCTGATCTTTTGTGACTGCCCTTATGAGCATATTCTCCTGTTCACTGACATACTGTTACATAGCTCCTCTCTAGGGAAGCACAAAACACGCATATTTATAGCTAAATATTTCTCAGTTTTTTGCCAAACATGTTTGACTGTATGCTTAGTCATGCATATACAAATACCCCAAACTCACATAGAATGAAATATATTTATATATGTACAGTCTCACAAAGTTTTCCTATCTCTCTATATTCAGAGAAACACAAAGCACACTTGCGAAGTCTGAACGACTCCAGTGAGACACACTCAGATGTCTTGCAGAGCTGGTTCCTAGAAGAAGGTGTGAAAGGAACTCCCTCTTGATGCTTATCCTCTCTATAGTGAATTTATCCATTTTTGTTTTAGAAAAACATAAAACTGGAAGTGAAACTGGAAGTGAAAGACTACAAAAGGTAAAATAAGATAGAAAAGAATTCTAGATTTTAAGTTTTTAAAATAATATTTTATTTTATATTTTTAGCCATTGATGCATTTTGGTCATGTCTTCAAAGGAGAGTGACTTTCCCTCCCAGCATCCACCAATGGTGCGAGGCCTTAAGGGCGCCTCCTCCAATGCTGGAATTTTAACTGCTTTGATCTTGTGCAGGTCTTGTGTAGGTAGGTATCTGAGGCTATCGTGAGGGTTCCATTTCAGTATGTTAATCCATTGATGAGTCCATACTGAATGGGCTATCAGGAGCTGGGCTGGTTAGAGGAAGTATGTGGAATATTCCTTTACACTGTGTGAATATATGTTGCTGTGATTGGATTAATAAAAAGGCTGACTGGCCAAGAGCTGGACAGGACAAGGTTATGTGGGAGAACCAGACTAAGGACACTGGGAAGAAGAGGGGCAGAGTCAGGAGAGCTGCTAGTCAGATGCAGAGAGGACACAAGAGGGGCAAAATGAAAGAGAGGTAATGCCATGTGGCAGAATGTGAACTAATAGAAATGGGTTAATTTAAGTTGTAAGAGCTAGTTAGTAATAAGCCCGAGCTGACAGCTGAGCATTTTTAATTAATATTAAATCTCTGTGTTGGTTATTTGGGAACTGGCAAATGGGAAAAAAAAGTTCGCCTACAGAAGTAGGTTGCTGAAGTGTATCTTTGCAAGATATGTCTGGTCTGTGGCCCTTACTGTATCTCTGCACTTCCTGTCTCCTTCTACAGCATGTATGTTTATTTCTAATTTATATTATTTGGTATTTTTTAATTAACTGTGTGTTCTAGTTTGTATTATTCTGCTGTGATAAAACACATGACAAAAAAACAACTGGGAAGAAAGAATTTATGTCATCTCATAACTCCCATGTTACAATCCATCACTGAAGGAAGTCAGGGCAGGAGCTCAGACAGGAACCTGGAGGCAGGAACTGAAGAAAGACCACAGCTTACTGACTGCTTCCCCTGCAGCTACTTATATAGCCCAGACCCACTTTCTCAGGGATGGGTGGACTGAGGCCCTCCCATTTTAATAAATAATCAAGAAAATGACCCACAGATGTCCACAGCCCAAGATAAATTCTTCAAATGACACTTTTTCCCAAGTATGTTTAGATTTGTGTCAAATTGGCAAAACCAATAACTAATGTAATCAATCCTTTGTCAACTTAAACACAAATACATCACTATTAAACCATAATCTTTCCTTTCTTGTCTATCTCTAAGCTCTCGTGTTATTATCACAGAATAAATTGTAGTATAATTTTAAATATCCCTCATTCTTTGAAAAATTCAAACATTTTTGGAGTCCAAGTTCTCTTTAGAAATATAGTGTCTTAACTGTGGGCTCCTGTAAATTCCAAAATATGTCACATATGTCTTATTGCCAAAGGAAAGTGTCAGAGCACGGTTATGACCAAACCAAACACCTCATCATGCTATGTCAATCAAAACCTGTAGTTCAATGCCCAGCATATGGTACAGTCATGAACCTCTGCGCTCTGAAGGGCTCAGACAACTCTATTCCTCTGCTCTGCCTTCTGAAATACAAACAGCTGGTCTGGTGGGCTCAGGTTGGTTTCCCTCCACACCTGCTGCTGGGCTTGGAGGTCATCACAGGGTCGGCTCTGGCACCTACAATATGCTGGTGCCACGGCAACCGAGGCTGCACCTTCATCTCCCCTGCTCTCTAGGGACTTGACACTGCCACACGGTGCTGAGCCTAAGCGTCTCTCCATGACCCTTCAGCCTTAGAGTTTCTACTGAGGAGTAGGCCTCTCTTTTGACCTCTCTTCAGGGAGACCAAGCACACACTTTCAACATATGATACCAAGGAGAGCAAAAGGTTGCTATTTTACGCTTGACCACTGGGGGGTAATATGACACTTCAAACGTAGAGCGGGGAGATGAGGCCCAGTAAGTACCACTGTGACTCAGAACGCACTTTCTTTGATTTAAATGTGCTCAGATCCACCCTGTGCTTGTGAAAGGAAATGGAGGGCTGCAATTATATAGGAATAATAGATAAATGAAAAATGGAAAAGATTAGCCTCTCTAAGAACCATAATAGAGAACTCCAGATGAAAGGTAAGAAAATGGCAAGAACACCAAATGGTGCTTTTTTGTGTGTCCTTAGTAATTGAGGTGGAAATGTGCACAGAAGAACTGCACTGATGCTGAGAAAAGCTCACAGAACCACTGGTTAGATCCCCACACCCCGAAACGAACGTGTTGCTGCTCTCCACAAAATGGATTGAGAAAGAAACAAACGTTTCAGCCTTCAGTTCAGTGTTGGTCTTGTATGCGTCTGTCAACTTTCTTTTGGCTATAGTCTAAGTGCTCCGAGCTTCCCAGTCACTGTCACACTGTGTGCTGGGGAGGGAAGAGCTGAGAGGTTCAAAGTCCCACTCTACAAATGTAGTTCATGCCCATTTTGTTAGTTCTGAGAAAATGCACTCTGAGTAAGGCCTCAATATGTGATGTATTGGTGTCATGAAGAAGGACTGGAGGGTGTAATTAAATTGTACTTGAAATGTTTAAAGCTGTATTTAGAAACTTTCTGGGAGAAAAAAGGGGCATTTTATAAAAACATTCTAGAAGAAGCTAGTGAAGTTACTTGAAGATTTCTTGTGGGAGTCTGCAAAGATGTGCTGGCTAGTTTACGTCGACTTGACACAAGCTAGCGTCATCAGTGAGGAAGGCTCCTCAGTTGAGAAAATGCCTCCAGAAGATCAGGCTGTAGACAAACCTGTAGGGCATTTTCTTAATTAGTAATTGATGTGGGAGGTGGGCCCAGCTCGTTGTGGGTGGGGGTCACCCTGTGCTAATGGTCCTAGATTCTGTAAGAAAGCGGTCTGAGCAAGCTCTGGAGAGCAAGCCAGTAAGCAGCACCTCTCCCTGGCCTTTCCATCAGCTCCTGTCTCCAGGTTCTTCCCTTGTCCATCCTGTCCTGACTTCCTTCACTGGTGGGCTATGGATGTTCTTTCGTCACAGCAACAGGAACCAAGCTAACAGAGCTGCCTACTGCTTGCTTGAGAGAAGTCGAAAGTAGAATAATTACCAGAGTGTGGGGCATGAAGTATAGAAATCTGAAAGTTTGACTCATGGTACTAAGTTATTGGTAGATTAGAAGAAAAAGCTCTCCTATGATATTACAGAGTGGAATATCACTCATAGCAGGCTGAGCATGCTATGGAGAGCAGACCAGTAAGTACCCCTCCACAGCCTCTGCATCAGCTCCTGCCTCTACGGTCCTGCCTTGTTTGAGTTTCTGTCCTGACTTTCTCCAGTGGTGCACAATGCTGTGGAAGTGTAAGCCAAATAAACCCTATCCTCCCCTGCTGTAGGAAATACTACAACCAGTAGCCTTTAAGTTACCACCCATTTAGGCGTGGCCTCTTATTCTTTAAATGCCGATATAAGGGCCTTTATTCTGGCTGCAGGATTTGGTTACTGTTCCCCATTCAAGATGAGGACTTTAAGTCTACCCCTAAATAAATAACCCTTTATTTATACTCAATTCTGAGCTAGTGTGGCATTTGTCTTCACTCCCCAACTTGCTTTGACCATGGTGTTTCATCACAGTGATAGTAACCCTAAGACAAATGTCATATAATTTTTGGCATGTGAGTATGATTGATATGAAAATTTAGATTCTGGAAGTCTCAAATTCATAATAAAATCATTAGACTGCCTTAGTAAAAGCGCAAGTATTTGAGGGTCGCCTCCTATAGGTTAACCTTGTTTTCCCAATACAAGTCTCTTGGTTTCATTGCTAGGCACAGTCTCAATATGAGGCTGGGGCAGTCACTGTTTCCAGTAGACATATACTATAGAGCTCTTACATGCCTTGGAGTCCTTCTGTGATGGCTAGTCTTTATTTCTTACTTGATTGGCTTTAGAAGGACCTGGGAGATAAGTAAATACACTTCTGGAAATGTCTCCACAGGGTTTCCAAGAAAGAATGGCTAAGAGGAAGCACTGTCTCAGAGGCTAGAGGACCCAATGTGATAACAGGGCAAAAGGAAGACTATGAGTACAAGGGATTTCTCTCTCTTCTTCCTGGCCTTATTGATGTCAGCTTCTTAGCCTCAGCACAACACCCCACCATGAAGCGCTCCAGAAACAATGATCCAAGTAAACCTACCCTTCCCTTAAGTCAGGTAGTCTTTCACAGTGATGGGAAGTCTGGTATGCTGTTCAAAGTCTAATGGATAAACTTGTCAGAGCTACAAGTCAAAACTACTGGGATGGAAAAGAGGACAGGGAGAAGATCAGAAGTGAAATGGCTCACCTCTGTTTACTGCCAATTGCTTTGCGCACTGGTGAAGAGAATAGGCCTCTTCACTATTAACCAAAGATGCCGAAATCCAGAAAGGATTCTAAGTATGTGGTTTCAGAGAGTTTGTTAGAGAATCTCGCTGAGCTAGGAAGGGCTTGGAGCAGAAGCTTTGGGTTTTCTCTGCTTCTCATTCGCTGCTGAACATCTATAGCTTTAGAGTCATCCAGGTTCTATTCCTGTTTGTATTGTGCCAGTCTGGAACTGGATGAAATATGGTGTATCAATAGAGATAACTGGTATTTCTGACCATAGCTGGGAATATTCATTGCTAAGACTGCAAGTAGAGGGGAAAAATCAAGTGAATATTATTTTTACTTTTGTGGTACTGAGGATTGAGAATTTATTTCAGGATCCATTAAAATTCAGATTGTCTTGAGGTGATTTTAGTAAATAATAAAAACTATTTTGAGCAAAGTAATATATGTTTTAGAATTTTAAAAAAGAAATGTTTTCTGATGAAAAGGCTAGGAACTTGGGAGAATGCTTGTAAATAGATGTCAAGTGCATTTGTTCAAAAACTTCGGGGCCACTGGATCTCTGAAGAGGTATCTGAAAGGAGAGGACCTGTGGGGAGATGCCATGGGATTAAATGTGCAGGCAATTCCTAGGTGGAGGAGGATTGCAGGCACAGGGCTGTGACTTCCAATTTGCACCATTTCCCTTTTCAAGATTTTGAGCCTAAACTAGAAATAAATACAGTCCTTTCTTTCATCCTAAAAATTTGACAGGTACTAAAATATATCTTATGAATGTACTCGTTGCCTATATAAAAGATGGAATATATTTTAATTCAGTTAGAAGTGAATTAAGTTTCACTTAATCTAGAATGAGAAATGATAAGATTGGCTACTTAAGTTTACTGAATTTCTCTAAGGTAATATTTCCATAAATATCAATATGTTCTATAAAGTGCAATAAAATTCACCATTCCTAATGTTGTAATGTTTAATATGTAGATTAAAGATACCTTTCCCTGGGGCTGGAGAGATGGCTCAGTGGTTAGGAGCACTGAGTGCTCTTTCAGAGGACCCGGGTTCAATTCCCAGCAACCACATGGCAGCTCACAACGGTCTGAAGATCCAGTTACAGGGGATCTGACACCTTTCCACCAATGCACATAAAATAAAGTTAAATAAACCATAAAAATATTTTAAAAAGATATCTTTCCCTTTACTGGATATTTCATAAGCATTCAAGGATCTACTGATCCAAAGACCATCATTACTACTAATAACATAGCATCAAATCAAACTTCCGCCCTTGTCAAGTTTCGGATAAGTCTACCCTATGTAATTATGGTTGGTTGAAATTGGCTGGTTTTTCTTATTTTCTTCAATTATCCATAAAATATTTCTTTGTTCAGGCACAGTGTAGGCCCATGATATAGACAGAGCATAGTCACTGATTTCAAGAGCTTACAGACTAGGGTGGGAAATGAAGAACTTGTTCCTATGCAGCTGCCCATGCCCGCCCAGGCCAGAAACAGGTGGCTCCCGAAAGAGTGGCTGAAAGGGAAGTGGTAGGCTGCTTAGGGCAAATTACACACTTAGAGGTGTGTAAACGGAGACTTCTTATTCATTTCCCGGCCTCTCAGACCCGAATAATCACACAGAGATTATATTAATTACGACACTGTTTGGCCTATTATTTTAGGCTTCTTATTAACTAACTCTTACATCTTAAATTAACCCATTTCTATTAATCTGTGTATCGGCATGAGGTTGTGGCTTACTGGTAGGGATGTGGCATGTCCTTCTCCTTTGGCAGCTACATGGCATCTCCTCAACTCTGCCTACTCTTTCTCTGTATCTCTTCTGGCCTAGTTATATTCTGCTCTGTTATAGGCCAAAGTAGCTTTATTCATTAACCAATTAAAACAACACATATACAGAAGGACATCCCACATTAGAGGTGGGGCTGGAATAATAGGAAAAAAATAGAGTGTCGGAGGGTGTGTGTGCACACGCAGCATCTAGACTTCATCCTGGAGAGGTGAGCATTTGGAGGAAAATTGTAAAAAACTTGCAAAAAATGTAGAAGGTGTACAAAAAGAGTGCAAGGGTGTGCAGTCCAGGGAGTTCTGATAGTTGCAGAAGAAGGAAATGGTGAGAAACTTATTTTTTGCACATAAAACCACATGTTCAGTTGTGCTATTTTGAAGAACCACATACAGATTTAGTTTTGCTATGTTGGAACGATCTCTTAGAGAAGTGATTCTCAACCTTCCTAAGTCTGCATCTCTTTAATGCAGCTCCTCATGTTGTGGTGACCCCCAACCATAAATTATTTTCTTGCTACCGCATAACTGTCACTTTGCTAGTTATGAATCATAATATGAATACCTGACATGTAGGATATCTGATATATGACCCCTGTGATAGGATCACTTGACCCCCAAAGGGGTCATGACCCATGGTTTGAGAACCACCATCTTAGAAGAAATCAGATGTAAAAATCAATCAAAAGCAAATTTTGAGTCCTTTTATGGTATATTCTATTTCTTAGATTATTATGTAAATAAACTGCCTTTCAAGAGTTGGGATTAAAGGCATGTGCTGCCAAGCCTGGCTTCCATCTTCTTATAATAAAGCTACTAGTATTGTCTACAGACCTGCCCTCAGCTAAGCCTCATTACCTCCCAAAGGACATGTATCCAAATGCCAGGAACAGTTGATGGTAAGGACTGTTTCCAATTTGAATTCTGGAATCACAGCACTAACACAGCCAGAACCTAAGGAAACAGAGGTGGAGTTGCACACAGCACAGCTTCCCAGATGATGGTCCAGTAGACCGAAAGTGCATGCTGTCCCTGGGATTACCCAAACCCCCTCTCTTTAAATTCAGTGCCTGGCAAGACAGTGGAACACAGCAAATCTTTGTTGAGCTCATCAGGAGACTTTGGCTTTTAAAAATGTTGCTGCTGTTGTCAGCGCCTTTCTCTCATAAATATTTAGCCTGTTGAGAGTTTCTGACAGAGTCATTATGCTTCTAATGGGGTATTTCAACACATCAGTTTCAAACATTGATGTGCCAAGCTAAAAGATATCTATGAGATGTTTACCAAGTGTCAGGTTCTCCCTTCTACCCCCCTACCTTTCGCTTACCCCCTCCCCCAATCCCTACCTCCATCCCCATCCCCACACCCATGCTTCCAACTTTTGTCTGACAATCTTGTTTGCTTCCGACTTCCAGGAAAATCTATATAAGCTTTTCTTTGGGTTCACCTTGCTATTTGGCATCTGCAGGCTTGTAAGCTATACGCTTAATGTCCTTTGTTAATGGCTAAGGTCCACTAATGAGTGTGCTCAGAGTTATAGCAAGAAAACAAAATGAACAAAAGTCTCTGATGTCATAGTTATATTCCAGTGAACATTAAGATTTAAATAGAGCATTTATAATTAGATTATATCTACACATAATAGACCTATATAAGGCCTTAAACTTACATATACATAGAAGATGGAAGTTTTACATATGTGTGTATTTATGTACATATACATATATACACAGAAATTTGTGTTCCATATGACTGGTTGCTACATATTTATAAAATTAATCACTTATAGCAAACAGCCAGCCCTTCATTCCACAGGTTAATCATAGAATGTTCCAATAGACTTGAATGAACAATTACTCAGCGGGGAGTATAGGAAGGTTTTAATCAAACAGAAGAAGTGTGCAGTTTAAGTTCTTTGCTCACCAGTGAACTGCTGGGAAAGAGGGTGATGATGCAGTCCTCCACTCAGCTGACCCCTTCTGGTGTTTGCCTCACCAAATGCACAGCAGCCCTGCTGCACTGAGTTCAGGTTGAGTCTTCGTTGTCCAAGTAATACTATTTCTGTGGCCTTGTGTTAATGTTTTTCAGTTAACATGTATGAAGCTCAAAAACATTAGGGCATGTTACTGTACACCATCATATGATGCCTACACTTCCTAAGTTCTTTTCTAAATTACTTCTTTAGATTCTTATACAAAGCAATGGGCTTTATAATGGAATTTTGATATCTAAATATATAATGTCATTATATCATATATTCTTAACATAGTTATCTCTGGTGAGGATATCTCTCAGTAATCATTGGTACAATTATTGTTTGAGTCAAAGAAGTAAAAGAAACATCTCCACTACAGAAGACTACAACCAATAAAAATGCAGAGCTGTAGAACCTAATCCTGAAATTTATGTCTACAAAACAGTCCCCCACCCTAGACTGTGGAAGAGGGTCAGAAAGAACCAGAGTTTTCTGTGAGACTGTGAGTCCTGGGATTGTCAGAAGCTATGCCCACAAAGCTCATCGACATGCCTGCCTGTGGAGCTGGACAAGGACAGCAGCAACTCACTTTCCAAATGGATGGGAAAATCCCATGAGGCCTCACTCTACAGAAAGAACTCCAAGCAGGTGAGGAATGCTGGGAGCAGGACAGATAGTCTTCTCCCAATTCTTTGTCAGTGCTGAAAAGCATACATACAATAACTTCATATGGACTGAGCAGGTTACATTTAGAAATACGTATGTGTACACATATACATGTGTGTGTAATAACAATGGAAAAAGAGGCCACGAAATAGAAAGAGAGTGAGGAGGGGTATATGGAAGGGTTTGGAAGGAGAAAAGGAAAGTGGGAAATGTTGTAATTATATTATAATCTCAAAAATTAATTAAAGATATCTCTCTAAATGTGTTTCGAGAGATTAATGTAGATTTTCACTAGTTGTATCCTTTGTCTTATATTTTCTCCCTGTCTGGATCTGTTTCTCAGTTTTCCTACAAGATGCTGCCCTCCCTCCAGCCAAGATGATCAACATCTCAGATCTCAGATGGGAGAGATGGTTTGCAGGCAGTTAAAGGTTGAGGTGATCTGGATGAGGGGCCTTGAAATATTTTGGATACACAGAGGATCCAGCTTGGGGCCCATTTCCTGCTCAGACTCTGCTATTGAGCTTTTCATTTCTCTGGCTTTTTCTTTCAGTTCCTTATCAGTCTAACAGTAATGTTCATCTTACACTTGATAATCTCAAGCTCAGCAATTCATTTTTCTAAAACTCCACATTGAGATGACAACATTGAGCTCCTCCCTCTGGCGGTGGGTCTTGTGCACTCAGCAGACCCACAAAGTTCACATTTACAAAACTGGACAAATGTACCTAAAGCAGAGACTGACTTAGGTCAAGGTTTACCTCCTTGAATTCCTTCTTTCACTAAATTCCCAGCTTGAGTATTTTTTCATTGATAGTTAAGACATTTTAAATTCAACTTTTGCTGTTTTCAGTTAGAAAGCCATTGAGAATGTAACCCATCATATTACAGATACAGTTTCCTGATTTTTAACTTTATGTTCTTGGAATTCCTGGTTTAATTCTATAGCTTCCTTGACTTTTTCTTGTGTTTTCTACCTCTTTGTTGTTTTGTATTCTTACAGACTTCCTGTTTTATTATATCTACTCATCCATGCTTAAATGTCAGCAGTCCTAATTATTTGAGTTTTATAAATGCCATGCAGTCATTTCTGCCTGGTACACTGATGTCTTAAGTTACTCTGGTGGCTTTAGCTGAGTTTTGGGTGTTTCTTTCTATTTCTTATCTGTCTGCTTCCTGGGTTCTCACTCCATTGGTTTACAATATACTTTTCTGTGCTTTGGGTTTTGTTGGTTACATGGTTCCCTTTTTTATTTGCCTGTTTTGTTCATAAACACTTGTAAAGATTACCCTCTTGATGTAGCGAGCAAGGGTTTTCTTTTTTGCTGAGTATAAATGTTTTCTCAAAAGAGTGTTCTCTTTTCTGGGAGGCTGGGAATGTGTCCTAGAGGCAGGATGTACCCAACTACAGACATCTCTGTAGTGTACACAAAGAGAAACCTCCACCACAGCAAGAGATGGCCATTCTACTCAGGTGACAACATGTTGTTCTGGGCCATTAAAGTCCACACTATCTTTTTTTTTTTTTGGCCTAGACCCAAACTGCTTTTAGCAGTTTTAATAACTGCTCTAGCAAGTAACACAGGTGCAGTGAGTGGGAAAGGTGACCTGCAGAGCTGCACTCAGTTAATGACCCTGATTGCTGACCCTGTCTCACTTCTCTTGATACTGCTGAGATGGAGACAGAGCTCAGTGAGAGTTCCCCCTTCCCTAGCCCCAGATTCTCTTTGGCCACTTCTAACCTAATGCGTTCTCCACACTCTTCCTCTTCTTTTCTTCTTTCTGAAACGTAAGTCTGGTGTACTGTCAATTCTGCCTACTGTCCTTGAGACTATTAGGAATGAATATCTCATCTTTTCTCTACTGTCCATGGAATCTGGAGATGGTACAGGAAGTACATGTATTCAGTCTACTAGTTACACTAAAGCTTAAATCAAAGTTTCTTTTCTGTTTTAGAAAATGAATGATATTATATTTCTGCTGTGTTCTTCATGTCTTCCCTTCATTTAATATGTGTACAACTGATGGCTAAATCTGTATTCATAGGCTATGGGGGTGGAGGTGGGACATGACAGAATGGAGGATGAAAAGGCCTTCTCTGGAGATCCAAGTTGCTGAGCACAGTGGAATCATGGGACATTGTGATGCCTTCCTGGCCCAGTGTGATAGCCTTCTTTGGGTACTGCTTCACTCTGAACCCTTCCCAGGCATGACTATACATTACAAACTGTGATCCCTTCAGTGTACAAATGGATTCCTCATACATTTTGCTTTTTTTTTTTAAAAGAATAAAATTCTTACTGGGGAGATGGCATGAAGATGTGAATTTCACCTCAGGCTCCAGTCTGTGGTGGCAAATGTGCTGGAGGTCAAAGACAGGGCGATCCTGGAACTGCTGGCAGGAAGTTCAGCCAATCAGTGAGCTCCAGGTTAGTGAGACACCATGTCTGAAATTAAGGTATATAAAAAGGGGTAGGCATCTTACATGGGTGCCTGGAATCTGCACACAAGCACAGTGGAATACACAAGAACACACATACACACACA
>JAQHUG010000023.1:9494667-9505151 GCA_028555095.1 Dicrostonyx torquatus | reverse complement strand
AAGCAGTCCAGGCAAGAGCAGTCTCTTGCCCAAATGGCTAGCAAACTTGATAAGGAGCCTCTTCAATGCCCATCATCCTCTTGAAGTAGATTGCTGCTGCCAGGAGCAAATGTGTCTCATTGTCATGAAAAGTCATAACTTATTTAACATCTTAAATGCCATACTCTGGAGGTCTTTGAAAGATTTGAATAATCCCTATCTACCTGAAATATATCTTTGTACATCTAGAAAACCTAACTAACATGACTACAAGCTTGAATATTACAGATGACTGTCTATTAACCTACATTTCTTAAATATACATTACAGTTTTAAATGAACTGTACAAACATAATACCTTAATCAAGATCAGGAATACATATACATAGTTTAACAAAATTGACCTTAAATTTGTATCAATAAACCAAGATCAATACCAATACAAATCTATAGCATATTCCCCTTCAAATGTAAACAAACATTTATAAACCGTATTTGTGAGCATGGGCATAGTTCTCTCCAAACTACTTCCTGCTTTTTTGGGTGAAGTATTTTGGGGGTGTTCATGGTGACCTTTTGAGGGGAGGTCTTGTTCCATCAAACCAGATTAGTCTGGAAGGATTCCACAGGTTATCATCCTCTATGGAAACAAAAGAAGACGCTCTTTTCCAAAGCAATATATTCTTAGACCCAAATTTTGAAGAGAAGATACCTTTATGATACGTATGTTGCTTTAGCTTAGCAGCCTGTACAATGAAATGTCTCTCTGTACTTAGCTCCTTCACAGTCAAAAAATTCAAAGAAAACACAATAATATACATAATCCAGACTCTTCTATGTCTAATCCATCTTTACATGGTCTATTTTTTTTTACTCCTATAACTTTTTCTATAAGTTTACTTTGTCTTTTTAAAGACTTTGTTTTAGTTTTTAAAAAACAATTTACTTCTTTTTTTATAACTCTCTCTGTTCTTTTTCTTCTCTCTCCCAAGCCTACATACATTTATCCAACACTGTGACCCATTTAGAAGTCTTTTCCATCTGAATGTGTCTTTATTGTATATCTGCAAACCTTTTATGACCAGGAATGCTTCTTAAAATGCTAAGTGCTTCTTAAAAATCTAAGCAGTGGCATTGTTAGGTACATATGGCCCTGCCTGTTTGCTCCACCCAGTCTAACATGGGTGAAGTCTCTTCACTGCCTCTGAGGCTGTCAGGTGGGAACTGTCCTCACCACCTCAACTCTGATAATCAGTTGGCCCATGCTGTCACCAAGTAACTTACAGCACGGTGCCCACAAACCCCATTTAAAAGCTCAGCCTCCTGAGAGAGAAGGGGTGCAGGGTCTGTATCATTGTGGCACCTAGCTCCCTTTCTAGTTCCACCTTGGTGCAAGTGCTCCAGTTCTCTGCTTCTCTGGGAGACCACACCTTGCACTAGATGTTGCTGACATCAGCAGTGAGACAGGCAGAGACCCACAAACCCTCAAACATTCCCAATATATTCTGTCTTCCAGATGATAGTTACAGACATACTGTCTTTCCTGGACAGTGGTCTTTTACTTTTATTTGGGTTAAATTTTCTTACTCTTTGTATCTTGGTGCATTAGTTAATTTCTCAGGAAAATGGTGTTTTTATCCTAAGCTTTTACATGTCAAACTCTGTTAAGTTGAAACTGTACATTTTCTTGTATTATTATTCTTTTCATTTATAAATTCTTTATTTCTTATGATAGCATAAATTTTGCCTCTTTGTACTTCTTATAATGATCTAATGGTTTTCTAGGGCTAAATGTCATGGACACTAAATAAATATTTGTTGACTAGCTAAGTTATTGAGGAATGACTGCCTGTGGATAGAGAAGTGTGTGTGTGTGTGTGTGTGTGTGTGTGTATGTATGTATGTATGTATGTATGTACATTAAGTAATCAATGGTGCCCACTGGGATGTCTACCAAGCTTGGAAGCCCATGAGTTATCTCCCTTTTCCTGACATTTGTCCCTGATTTATAGCGGTGACTCTGGAAAGTATCACCTGGAACACATCACCTTGAGCAGCATGGACACTCATTCCAAAAGGAGTTAGATTCAAAGCTCACACAGAGTCTTTCTTTTTATTTATTTATTTATTTATTTATTGTTAAAAACAAAATTTACATTTACTCCCCTTGTTCCCGGCCCTCCCGCTCCCCCACTACCCCACCGCCCTCCCCCTGCTTCCTTAAGATGGTGCAGGATACCCTGTCCTATGGGAAGCCCAAGGCCCTCCCCCCTCCATCTCAGTCTAAGAAGATGTGCATTCATATAGAATAGGTTCCCAAATAGTCAATACATGCAGAAGAGATAGGTCCCAGTGCCATCATCGTTGGCCTCTCAGTCAGTCCCCGCTGGCAGTCACATTCATCGAGTCCAGTTAGATCATTTGCTCATTCAGTCTTGGTCCAGCTGGATTTGATGAGCTCCCAATAGATGTAGCACACTGTCTCTGTTGGTGGGCCAGTCCCTCATGATCCTGACTTCCTTTCTCATTTTCTCCCTCCTTCTGCTCTTCCACTGGACCTTGGTAGCTCAATCCCTTGTTCTGATGTGAATGTGGGTCTCTGGCTCTATCTCCATTCATCTTGCAAAATTTCTATGGTGACGATTAGGATATTCAACAAAGTAACTATGGGACAAGTTCAGTTCAGGCACCCACTCCTCTGCTGCCCAAGTACCTAGCTGGGACCTCCCTATGAATGCCTGGGATCCCCTCAAGAGACAAGTCCCTTGCAAATCTTAGAAAGACTCCCGTTAATGTAGATATCTTATTCCCTTACCCAATAACCATCCTTCCTGCATCTCCACCCTCCCCCAACCCAGGCTCTCCGCGGTTCTTCCTTTCGCCCCAGCAATACCACTCTTGGGAATATACCCAAGAGTTGCCCAACCGTACAACAAAAGCATTTGTGCCACTATGTTCATAGCAGCATTATTCGTAATAGCCAGAACCTGGAAACAACCTAGGTGCCCCTCAATGGAAGAATGGATCCAGAAAGTGTGGAATATATACATAGAGTCTTTCTTAAGAGTAAGAACAAGAGACAGCTGAGGAAGTGGATCCGAGCCCAGTTATCATGGCAGAACTCCAGAGAAAACAAGCATCAACTCTCTGACTATGCTAAAGCGCCATGGACACTGCCCCTTCTCAAGCTCTGAGCTCCTAAGTTTCTTTGCAGGCTGTGAACTTTTACTGATGCGAAACTAGTTTTGCCTAAACTAGTTCAAATTGTGTTTCATTGATTGCAGCCAGAGAACGTTATTATTAACTTACCATTGCTACCGTAATGATTCAAAGCAGAAGATGGGCCGTGACAAAGACGGGAGTCAGTTTTAAAAGCAAGTGATGGAATTAAAGAGTAGAACTGATGTTGGGAGAAGCAGATGCCATTTTGGGCAGGACTCATGCATGGAAACACATGATTCCTAATATTCCGTGGGAGGGGAAGCCACAGTCATCCCTGTGTGTGCAAACCCATTACCTCCAGAAGGGTTTACATGCATAGGACAAATTTCACTGGGTTTCTACTCTCGAAGCTCAGTAAACTGAATAAAAATCTCACTACCTTTATTAAATATGGTTGAACATTCTTACAGCTTATGACACTGGTGTCTAGTGGGTCTCCAAAAGTATCTGTTCTATACCATGTTTCTACTAAAACTGTTTCTGCAAGAGCAAAGATTTCTAGTACAGACATTCTGGTGTTATGATCTTCAGATATCAAGGGTTAAGCCTTGCAGGGTCAAAAACAGTGCTTCAGAAATGATCTCCCAAGAATATCCCGGGACCTCATTCTGCTACCAGGAATTCACACAGCAACTCCCACCCTAGTAGATATGTTCTAGTCATCTACCCATGGATTACTTCCTTGTCTCATAAGTAGTCCTCATAAGAGGACTAGAATGATTTAGGATTGGGTTGTTTTTTAAACACTGCCTATTCACTCGGGGTCCTCATTTAGCCCTTTTGAGACCACAGCACTTCATCAAGAGACTTCTTCTGGGTGGCCAACTGTGCATGCTCCTGGAGCCTGCTTCTTGGCAGGGACTCCCATGTCTTTCTTATGCTCACAGGACCCCCAAAGACATTCTCCTTTTTGTAATCTTGGGAGGTATTCATCAAGATCCAGCCTTGCATGTGCTTACATTGGGCACCCAAAAAGCTGTGCCAATCATTCCAACTTTCTGTATGTATCCACTTACTTCTTAACTCACCTGCTATGTTATAAATTCTTCAAACCGAGATTATAGTAACTTATCTTTCTGCTACACAAAAGGCAAGGCAAATATTCAGTATTTTCTCTACTTATTTTGATTCTTTCAGTAGCTAGGCAGATATCCTGAAAGGAAAAGCAGAGCAGTTTGCATAGCACTGTGCTCGTGTGTGTGTGTGTTATAACTAACATAATATATATCTTATATACAGTATGTGTAGTTTATATAGTTCCTGTGTTCTTTAAAATGATAAATATATAAAAATAAACATGTGTATTTATATACATGTATAAGCTATAAATGTACATAGCACATATATTTTATTACATTTATCTATCACGCCATTCCTGAATAGCTGTGTGCTACTTATACAGGAATAACAACCAACACGTTTTCCATTCCCTTCCCCTTCTCCTTCTCCTTTTCCCTTGATTGAGCATAGGGAGGCATGATCATCATGGCTCCTGTTTCAAATAGAAGCTGAAATGGTTCATCCTCCCTAGCTTGTTCTTGGCTGACAGGGTCCTTGTGTGGTGCAGCTCTGTGTGAAGGACTGGGAGAGTGGATTCCTCTGTCTGTTTGTGAGGTAAATCGAGGCAGAATGATATTCCCACTCAGCCCCTGCCTCCCACCATCAGGTGTGGATGTGCCGCCTTGTTGATTCCATTCCTGTGTGCTGAGCCTTCTGGAGCTCCTGAGTGTCATCTCTGCAGCAAAGGTAGCTGCCATGACACATAGCTGTGTCAACCTAGGGTCTTCTGTCTCAGGTGGCCTTGGCTCGTTGGCTAATAGGTGATTATCTAACTTATCCCCTATGGGGCCCTGTTTAAATAGACTCCAATAAAGTCCTTATAAATGAGCCCATCAGAAAAAAAATCTGCTTCCAATATACAGAACCCCATAGCTTTTTTCCTTTTTTGCTGAAAGTACATTGATCTAGTTGATGTTTTATATAACGAAAAACAAAACAAAACCCTTAGTTTCTATGAGGAGCTTCTCAGGGTAGCAAACAGTCACAGTCAGTGAAGGGCCGACCTGGTTAACTAGCCAGCAATTTATTAGGAGGTAATTCTAATACTATAGGAAGGAAAGACAAGGGGATGGGCAGAGGCCAGCCACTAGCAGCTCTGTGATAGATACCACTAGCAAGTGTATGGATGAAAAAAAGACACTCAAAAACCAATGACAGGAAAAAAGAAGTATGTTACATTAACACCAAGCAGAAAATTCTATCATTAATCTGGGGAGCATTGAAAGGGGCTTCAGAATTTCAGGTGTAGCTGTTTTCGATTCAGAGTGAGGCTAAGACAGAGAAGAAAGAAACACAGGCAGGGGCTTTGCAGCTTCTTCAGCCCCTCAAGACCATTCCCACACACCTTCTGCTGTAGTCTTTATATCCATGGGTTGAGGAGCTTTGTGCATTGGATTTTTTCATAGGAAGAGAGTCTCTCATAATAAACCACCCCTGTTAGACAGAGCAGAGAAAATCATTCGAGTCAGAATTTAATCCCCACCCATATAAAGGTGTAGATAGTCCATGATAGACACTTTACCTGACGTTCCATTCATGTCTTCAAAAAAAAGTGAACCTTGCAACTTTAATAAGCATTCATACAAACGAATATCTTTCTTTACACCATGGCTGCTAAGTAGTAATTGGAGCCATCTGTTCTTCCCGGAACATAAACCACACAGCCCAGCCAGCTGTGGAGAGGCAGAGTGAAGAGCGGCTTCTCTCACAAGACACATCTACATGGTAAAGAGGGAGTGTAAATGAAGTTTATGATAAAACAACCCTGCACTTTACTACCGTGATCTTTCACCATCCTAAAAGAGGCCTAGAAGGAAATAGAACAAATGATTTTACTGACAAGATTTCCTTTTGACAAAAGCCTGAATTGAGGAAAATATTGGATTCTAACCTCTCTCCCTCCATATAAGCTTGTATGTGTGCTGGTCAGCTTTTGGTCACCATTACAAGATTCCAAGATAAACATTAGGAGGAGGAGATGTTTATTTTGGTTTTGGAAGTTTCTGTGAGGATCACTGAGCTCTGCTGTTTGGGGGTCTGTGGGGCACATTATGTCACTACAGAAGCCAGTGAGCTGGCCTTAGTCACCACTCAGGAGAAGGAGAAAGACAGGAAGGAGTACGGGTTCCAGTACCTGCTTCCAGGGCACAGCCTAACAGTTTATCTGCCTCCTCCTAGATCCCATCTGTTACAGCCTTTGACACAGGGGCCTTTGGAGAGTATTCAAGTTCCAAACTATGGTAGCATAGTTGAATTGTTGAGGGATTTACAGTTACTGTGTTTAAATCAATTTAAATTAACTCGAAACCTAATTTCCGGCCAACTATAATAAGCCTCCATTCTGACATTCCAATTAGGGTCACAAGCATTTTCCCCCACAAAAGTAGAAACAGAGATCCACATAGAAAAGTGTCTGTCTGGATACGGAGTATGCATGTGTGCTTCTCAGTACATATGACAGAAGGTAAGGTGAGCTTGGGACGGATCTACCCTTCCGTTCAGAACTTCTTATGGTCTTTTAGAATTGTTTTTTTTACTTTTTCTTCATTTTTCAGAATTGCAAAAATGATTATTTTTTCTGAAATGACACATGATCATATCTATCCCCAGTTATCTCCTCAGAGTCCCCACAAAGATCTCCCAGCATGTCTTTTTTTTTTTTTTAATACAGCAGCCAGATGGTGATGGCGCATGCCTTTAATCCTAGCACTCAGGAGGCAGAGGTTGGCAGATCTCTGTGAGTTGAGTTCCAGGACAGCCATGGCTACACAGAGAAACCTTGTCTCAACAAACAAAACAAGAAGAAATAAATATAACCTACCAAATTCATTTTGTGCTACCCTCATTTTTTCTTGAGTGTGGGGATGACTGGAAATGGGAATCCTATCAGTGGTTACAGATACAAAAAGCAATATTTCTCTCCTGAAGATATCGGCCTTGGCCAGAAAAGCTTTCTTTTGCAGAGGGCAGCATTGAACAGAGAGGTCCCTAACTGGTCAAAGTGATGAGATTCAGAGACCGAGTGTTCAGCCCAAGCAAGACATGTATATCACTGCACCCACTCAGGGAAGACCACGAAAGAGCCGAAGGATGGGGAGGAGTGCTGCGGAAGCTGTCTCTTGGACATGACATGACTCCATACTTATGAACTCACAGCAGCCAGGTTACCTGTACAAGATAGTAGTGTAGGAGGGTCCTTCTGTATTTCTGTTGTTTTCATTGGTTGAATAAAGAAACTGCCTCAGCCTTTTGATAGGGCAGCCCTTAGGTGGGTGGAATAGACAGAACGGAAGGCTGTGAGAGAGAAGCACTGGAGCAGATGCCATTTTATTTTTCTCCAGCCCAAGATGGACTTTGGTTAGAATCTTCCCAGTAAGCCACAACTACATGGTGATACACAGATTACTAGATATAGGTGAAAGCAAGATGTGAGAGTTAGCCAAGAAAAGGCTAGAGATAATGGGCCAGGCAGTATTTAAATTAATATAATTTTCATGTGGTTATTTCGGGTATAAGCTAGCCGGCAGCTGGGAGCTGGGTGATGGCAGGACACAGCCCACTCCTCAAGGGCCCGTGCTTCTCTCAGGTGCTGGGAACACAGCCCGCACCTCTTCTCATACTACAAGATTGAGCCAGCCAAAATCTTTCCATAGCTGGTATGGTTGTTCTCCAGGCTCAACCCAGTACTGGGTAGTTATTTAGACTTTTTTTTCAGGTGTTGATGTTCTTTGCTGCTTTCGAGGAGTCACTCTGTACAAGGTGTGCTACTATGAAATGCAGCATAGACTGGGTGGCTTAGAAAGAACAGAAATCTCTTCCTCCCCATTCTGGAGGCTGGTGGTTGAGATCAGGGTTCAGTGTGGCCTGGCTCTGGGGACAACGTCTGTTGAGCTTCACACCTCTCAATTCTCATGATGTCTGCATTTGACAGAGGATGGAGAAATCCCTCTGGATCCTCATTCTTTTTATAACAACATCAATTTCCATTCATGAAGGCTTGCTTCTCATGACTGGATGCCTCCCAAAAGGCCTGTCTCCATATTTTACCACACTGGGTGCCAATGGGTTTCTGCTCCTAAGATATGGGGAGACGCAATGTTTTGCTCTCACCAATAGTTATGTCCCACTGTAAGAATAGAAACCAGTTAAGCAAGCCACAATATTGGTGGCTACACTGAGGGAAAGACATACATTCCATGTTATTTTGCTTTGAATGGTGTCTGCCTGGTGGACTTTCGATCAGGTTTATAATGATAGAAACAATTTTCCTCCAGTGGAGAGGACCTCAAACCCAATCAGAAAGTGATTGGTTACACTCATACCAGCCATACTTCAATTGAAATGAGCACCTTGTTTGCCAGTTCAGTATCGTAGAGCTCTTTTGGAGATAAGTTCTTGCTGTGTAGCTCAGAACAGCTTCAAGATTTATTACCCTTCTGTCTCAGTCTCCCAAGGACCACCACACCTGCTTAACTTCTGGCTTCTTGCTTCTACTTTTCTCTTTAGCTCCCTGTAATGCCTTGAGTGTTCCCTACTCATCATTACAACCAAGACTTCTGTCTTCATGGATGACCTATGGCAGCACTAGAAAAAATGCTCCTGTTTAGAACCATTAGTCCTCTAGGGCTTCATGTAAGAGGGAGGCCTTGCATCGAGGTCTGGTCCTTCCATGCTGCAGCACAAAATGAAATGAGGTTCATGTAAGATGGAAGTGCACCTTGCTTTGGGCCTTGGACATTCTTCTTATTTGAATATTCATTACCACCCTTAGTGTCAAATGCTATTTTTGTCCTTGTTTGACATATGAGAGAGCTGAATTCAGAAAGCACAAGGGATCTCTTCAGCTAATAAATGGCAGAGCAAGTTTTGAGCAAGTCAGGCTGGCTCCACTGGCGCTATAGAGTTGTCAGTTAGCTCACGAGACTACTGAAAACACAGCCCACAGTTCTGAATTCTCTTGGCAGCAGCTGATTTTCTAAGCCTGGGCAAACCCAGTCGTTCCCATAGCATATGTATAGTTGTGTGTACCTGGCTACACAAGCTTCTGGGAAGGAAGTTACTAGGACTTGGTTCCTCAGCAGACATGGGGTCAAAGACGGAACCCTTGGCTTTCAGAATTAACATCTGTAATTTCGTGTTTCATCTCCATTTCTGAGCAATTTATTCAAATTCTGGTTGTTAACATGGTTGTTTGAATCCCTTCATGGCCAGACATGAAGGCAGGCGCCTGTAATTCTAGCTCTCTGGAGGATAAGGCAGGAGGATCACTAGTTTAAAGCCAGCTTGGGACACATAGTGAAGCCCTGCCTCAAGCCAAGCCAAGCAAAATGAAACAAAACCGATCCCCTTTATTGTTATACATAGGAGGAAAAAAAACCTCAGGTAGAAGGCATCTTTAAAAACTTCATACACATTGAGATATATTGTTTTCACCATGAAAGCAAACCCTCTTAGTGACTTAGAATACTCCCATCCCCACAGGATGCGCCTGTGTGGTAGTGTGCCCTTCCACCAGAGAACAGAACATTTCTCACAGCACAGCAGTCCTCACTGTGTAGATCAAGACTCCTTTGGGAGGGTCAAACCACCCTTTCACAGGGGTCACATGACAGATATCTTGCATATCAGATATTTACATTATGATTCATAAGAGCAGCTAATGGTGCCCAACATGGGGCTAACAACTGAACCCCGAGAAAGCCGGAGAAAAAAGAAAAATGAAAAAACAGCATGGTGCGGACGACTCAAGATGGAGAAGCAATATGGAGGAACTTCGAGAATCAACGAGGAAAAACCCAAAGAGACCAATGCAGACAGAGACCGCGAGGAGACTGCGAAGACCAAGAAGCAACGAGGAGGAACCCCGAGAGACCAACGCAGATGGAGACCACAAGGAGACCACGAGGACCGGCTGCTGAATCCGGAGAGACACAAGACAGAGGAACAGATGGACGAAGGAGAAAATGAGGCGGATCCGAGAACTCCAAAATAAGGAAAAAAATGACCAGACGAGAGGAACTCGTGAAAAAAAACCAGCGGACACATGAGTTTTGTACGTTTAGATAACAAAACAAGACAATAGTTTCGGGAATATAATTGGTAATTACAAACATGGGTCAAGGAGAAAGCAATCATATGGCTATGCAATTGATTGAGGACATTTTAAAAGACAGAGGAGAAAGGATACAGGAAGGACAAATACAAGAATTTTTAGAATTCATAGA
>JAQHUG010000023.1:9472494-9489385 GCA_028555095.1 Dicrostonyx torquatus | reverse complement strand
GTTGGGGGGTCAGCACAACATGAGGAACTGCATTACAGGGCCGCAGCGTTACAAAGGTCGAACCGCTGGTCTAGGGTGAAGAGGTAAACTCCAGGACAGCCTCGGTGTTCTTGTTCCAATTTCAGCTCCATCCCTGCCCACTGCTGCAGCTCCCACAGGAAACCTGGACCGCAAGAAATCAAGAAAAGCAGCTTGAAAAGTCATCTCAAATCCCAGGTTTCTTTGCATCCTCAAAAGCAGACCCTAAAGCAGGTGTGCTTCCTGAATGCCAGCTTTGGAACTTCCCCCCCGGCAGCAAATCCTGTCTACTGTGCGGGCCTGTTTGGATCAAGGACAAAGGTTTTGCAATAGGAAATAAAAGGAAAATTGCTGCTCTATTCAAGGGAGCCCATGAAGTGCACGCAGTCATGAAATTTCCTCCATTCCACAATTGACAAAAGATAAAAAGAGACTTCTCACAGGTGTGTCAAGATCCCAGGTTGATTTGAAAGGTATTTGCTTCTTTAAAACATCATGAAAGATGTTAGGTCCTGGTATCTTTAAATGAGTCCCTGGGATGAGGAGGTAAGAATACCATTATTTTCCATTTCTAGATGGAACCAGAGACAACTGTTGAGTATCATTTCAATAAAATGCATATATTCAGGTATGAGGAGTCCAGCACCAAGGGCACACATTTTGAACAGGAAAATGTTTCCATTGCGATTAGTTCTACTTCGGTTTTTATGAGATGAAGTCTTGTGTTTCTCCTCAGCCTCCAAAGTGCTGGGCTTGGAGGCATGGGCTTCCATCCCTGCCCTGAGAAAGAAATGACAGATCATTAGCTTCAGTGACATACAGATCTCACCACTGTCCACACTCACTCAAAGCTACCAATTAGACTGGCAGCCACTGAAGCCAGTTTAAACAGCTTTTATTGCAGACTAGCCTGGAGGTCATTACATAGTCCAGATTTGTTTCCAACTTGTAATTCTCTTGTTTGGCTTCATGAATAGTGGGACAATAGATATTTGTCACTGTCAACAGCTAAATTTGTAGTCTCTCTCTCTCTTTTTTTTTAATTAAAAAACACTTTTTATTATGATTTTTATTTTCTTTAGAAATATCCTTTGTGGCTGCTTGCAGCAGTTGAGAAGCTGCTGGGGTTGCTTGGGGACAGCGTACCATGCCTGAAAGGGTTTGTGTATGTTCTGTTCTCAAGTCCACATTCTCAATGTTTTGAGTACAACATAAAGTCTTAGGAACGATTGTTAAGGAAGCGGCCCTGTTCTTACTGAAGTGTGTTATAAAGTCATTAATCAATAGGTAACTATACTAGAGATATTGTAGGGGCTAGGGTTTGTTTTGGATATCATTTTGCCTTGGAGATCAATGTTTCGAGTCTATCACTTTGTCTTGTAGATCAGTGTTTCGATTGTATCACCATCAATACCTATCTATGACACTTAGGTAATCAGTACATATAAAAGATGATCTGAATAAAGAACTCTGCCTTTTGCCACCAGAGCAATTTGTCCTCTGTTCCGTTTCAGGTGTCTGTATAAGGAGCTGGTCTCCGGCAATCCTTGAATATTCCTGTGGTTACATTTCTCCATTAAATTTTTTTTTGGCAATTTCACACAGGAGGGATTTCTAAAATCCCTCCGTTCTCTTCACTTTCCCTCCCATCCATTCTTATTCCCTTTTTAGTAAACCACTAGCACACAGCTGTGGGTTTGTTTTGACTTTTGTTTTTGAGACACACTGGTGTAACTGGAGGTTTCTCTCCTGCCTTCCAGTTCCCAAATAACCACTCTGAGACTTAATATTAAACACGAACTGTTTGCCCTATTAGCTCAGGCTTATTCTTAACTGGATCTTACAACTTAAATTAACCCAAAGAGGGTTGTGGCTTGTTACCTCACAGATTATTTCCCCCGCAGCTGCTAATATCTCCCTGACATCGCCTTCTTTCTCCCTGTCTATCTTTTGGATTTCCTGTCTCACTCTATTCTGCCTGGCTATTGGCCAAATCAGCTTCTTTATTAACCAGTGGTGATGAAACATATTCTCATCATATAGAGAGACATCCCACATTACACTGGGCTTAACAGAAGTCTTTCAGTTGAGACTGCCCATTGAAACCTAGTGAACTCCTTAGTGTATACACAGCTAATGACAACTACTTCTACCCCAGAATGAATCAGCACACAATTCAGGGAGAGGTAGGGCCCCACAAGTGCCTCCCTGCTCCATGACTGGTAGACCCACCTTGTGAAGAGAGTCACTGCTGCTATGAGGTCATGACTTGTAGTGGGCGGGCCATGCCCAGAAAACAGCATCCCACAGCCTTTTTCCCTATTTTATGGCTTACATTCTTTCTGCTCCCTCTTATATGGTTACTGATGAGCCCTAAAAGGGTGGTGTAAATGTTCCTCTTAGGCTTGTCCAGCCGTGCATCCCTGCATTCATGCTGCAAAGAGGCTTCTCTGCCTATAGGAGTCACATTTACTTATGGGCATAAACAAAAGTATTTAAAAGACAGCTTCGAGTGGGCAGTGGTGGTGCACACCTTTAAACCCAGCACCAAGGAGGCAGAGGCAGTGAGTTCAACGCCAGCCTGGTCTGTCTACAAAGCAAGTTCTGGGACAACCAGAGCTGTTACACCAAGAGACCCTCTCTCGAAAAACCAAAACCAAACCAACCAATCAAACAAACAATCCCACCCCCCAAAATAAGCATGGCACCATGATAATTTAACTAAACAATGGTAGTCACTTCACCCCAAGGCTTAAGGACTCCTTGGCCAAAGCCTTTGGATTGGGTTTATGGTACCATGCTTTAATCCTTCACAGATCAAGACTCAAATCCAATCAGAGAGCACGTGGTTGTCTCTAGGGTATTTGTACGACTATTGCTCCAGTTGGCACGTCTTGCTTGGTGGATTGGTACTGTAGTTCAAAAGTGGGTAAGACTGTTAATATCATTTGTCCCCAGCAACCCATATAGCACCTTTTGGCACTCCAAAAGCTAGCCAGCAGACGGGGAGCTTCCAACTCAGTTTCAGCTTGAATTTTCTATACCTTAGAACCATGGTGTGAAGTGTGTTTAGCAATAGGGTCTTATCAACTAGTGGCAATCAGGAAGAATGGAAAGCTCCTGTATTATTTGGGGGCTATTAGGGCAATCCTGACCAACAGCTCCTGAGGAGGTATTTCACACCTGGTGCTGGGCTGTGTTTAATATCCCTTGGATTTCAGGATTTCACAGATGTCTTCCTTATGGCTGTCATGACTTGTGCTTTAAGAGGCTTATGAAACAGTTAGTTTCTATATGGCTTTTTTTTTTACATCTTTAGTTTTAGTAAACTCTTCCTCTTTCCCTCCCTGTCTCCCATGTTCTCTGCTTAAACTTTCCACTCTCAAAATTCCCTTTCTCTCTTTCCTATGACCTGTGTTCTGCTATTTCTCGTTCCTTAAGACACCCCACATTCAACGGCTCTTTCCTAGCTTTCTTACTCCTATAGTTATTTTTGAATAAAACACATAAATCTAAACATTTGAAGCTGAGATCCACACATGAGAGAGAACATGCAACAAGCATCTTTCTGAGCCCAAGTTAGCTCTCTAAGTGTCATTTTGCCTGGTTTCATTAATTTGCTTGCAGATTTTGTTTTTCTTTACAGCTAAATAAAATTCCATTGTGTGTATCTGACACATTTTCATTTCTTAATTTATTACTTGTTGGACATCTGGTCAATTCCATTTCTCAGCTACTGCAAATGGACACCAATGACTATCAGTGAGCATGTACCTTTGGGTCATTTGGTAGATCTATTTCTGGCTTGGTGAGAAGCTTCTACACTGATTTCCATTGACTACATCAGTTTATACCTCCACCAACAGTGAAGAAGGGGTCCTGTCTCCCCACATATCTCTGACAGCGTTTGCTGACATTTGATTTTGCGGTAATTGCCATCTGAGGGTGAGGTAGAATTTCAAAGTCTTCGTGTGTACCACACTGTCTGACTTCCACTGAGCTTTTTATTTCAAGGTTTATTTTGGTTTGTGTTTTTTTTTAATATTTCAATTTCTTTATTGAATTTTGTTTTCATAGCCTGAATTGTCATCCTTGTTTTATATGTTTTTTTAAATCTTCATTCTGGCTTTTCTTTATGTTCTCTTTGAGTTCCTTGGACATATGTAATTGTTCTTTTGGATTCATTGTTTTAAGTGGCATTCCAGTTGTTTTCATTGGGGATCATTACTATGGGATTAAAGATTCTGGATGAGATGTATTGTCTTGGTTTTTCCTTTCATTGTGTTTTTAGAAGAGGACCTGGGCAGAGTTAGGTTGTTGGTCATAGGTCTGGCCTTCATTTGTGGAGTGGGCATCTCTGTCTTTTGTTTTGTGAGTTTGACAAGTGAAGACGGATGCTAAAAAGAAATTCTACACTAGCTCAGAACTGAGTATAATAAAGAGTTATTTACTTAGGGGTAGACTCACAGAGCACAGTCCTCTGCTCAAATTGGGAACAGCAACTGGATGTTGCAGCCAGAGAAGAGGCTGGACGCATGCTTCACATTGGCGTATATAGTATAAGAGGCCACGCCCAAGTGGGTAGGTAACTAAATTCCTACAGCAGACATATTTATGTCAGATAATGCCCAATGTCCAGTCTTAGGGCCACTTAGTACTGATCTGTGAGTTGGGCAGCAGAGGCATTTGCAGCTTAGCTAAGGAGGGGTGCAGCTTCTGGCCTCACCAGCAGACACAGTGGGGAGAAAGCAGGTTCTCTTTGCGGTTCCTCAGAAACGGAAACTAAAGTGCTGGAGAGAATAGAGGTCAGGATTCTCAGTGGGACATTTAGGTACTCAGCACAGGTCCTCAGATAATGGCACTGTGGTCTCAGAGAGAGGGGGGTTTGAGAAGTTCCCATGGAGCAAGCAAGGCAGTGATGTGGATCCTCATTTGGGCAGCATTAGGGTCGCAGCCCTAGGACATGAATAACATTTATACAGGCAGTAAGGACTCAGTGCAGGCCCTCAGAGGGTGATGTTAGATTCCAGAATTAAGAGGAGGAGCAGAATACTCAAGGGGGAGTGAGTGACTGCACAGATACCCTGATGGCAGAGATAGTGTGCAGGAGGTGTGAGGTATGGGGCCTTTAACCTTGAGGGAGGGTTCAAGTGGGCACAGAGCAGAAGAAATACGAGTTGGAAGTAGGATGTCTGGGACCTCTTATCTGTCTAGCCTGGGTGGACACACTCCTATATTTGTATGTTGAGCCACATCTCAAGGACTTCCTCCTAGGACATATTCCCTTAGCCCTAAACTATGGAAGCTCAGGAACATTAGCAGACTTAGTTAAGATGACATCAAACATCAGGAGAAGATGCACAAAGCATGGGTGGAGCGACTGCTCACTGTAGGTACCACAGGAGAGGATGAGTGTTTTGCTAGGGCTCTGTGTGTTTTAGATAAGGTGAGTAAGACAGATCAATAGGACAGGTAGACAATCTACATGAATAACTAGAAGGCAACCTAAAGCCCAGGTTTCCGAATTGACCAAGAGTCAGCCGTGGAGGAGCTCAGTGGAGTTTGGGTGTGTAAGGAGGGGACTTACAGAGTTCACAAAAAGTTAACAGTGGTGTGCCTCAAGATTCATTACTGCTTCTTGAATGCTGTGTTAGTTACTTTTCTTGTGGCTGTGACAAAGTGCCTGGCAAATGCCATTTAAAAAAGCTCGGATATGGTTTGAAGGAATACTGTCCTCTGTGTAGGGAAAGTGTGGCAGCAGGATGAGAAGCAGCTGGCCACATCGCGCCTGTAGTCAGGAGGAAGAGAGACGTGAATATTAGTGCTCATCTCTCTTTTTCCTCTTATGGCTTTTGTTCAGTCCAGGGCCCCTGCCCATGGCATGACATCATCCATATTTAGGGTGGGTCTTCCATCTTCAACTAAGCATCTCTGAAAATGCTCCCACAGGTACACCTACAGGTAAATCCTATCAGGTTGAGGATGAAGATTAGTCAGCACAAATATCAAGAGCCGTCCTCAGGGACATATATACACTCAACTTAACCAACATGAAAACATCATGAGGAAAGTTGCTGGTATAAAAGTGGGTAACAAAAATCAAAGAGGCTTGGTGATGTTCGTGGGATATTCCAGAAGGTCAGCGATGGGGTTCTAACCTAATCCCAGGGAATCTGGCTACAGAGAGTGCATTCTTACTACTCCTGAGATACTTTCACTCATCCAAAAACGGAGTGGGAAATTTTTCTTGGACAATAATAATGGCAGAATTGTGTGTCCCTGCTATTTGAGAGTCCTTATCTTTTACACATTCACAAAAACATAATTTGGTGTTAAGGATAAAGTAGTGTAGAGAAATAGATTAAATAAGCTTTGGGCTCTACAAACAGTAAAGGTTGAAGGCTACATGGAACTTTGTTATTTTGTCTTTCTCATTTTTCTACTTATGCGATTCTTTTATAATAAAATATTTTTCATGGATTATTTCTGTTTAAAGGAGAAACTAGAGTTTGTGCAAAGGTATCCTCTAAACGTGTCAGTAGAGAGTGTTAGCAGAAATAAGACCAAAAGACAAGTCACTAAAAATTACCTCTGCCACCTAGTAGTGTGCAGAGTGACTATGCACAGACTAGATGTGTTCACATTTACACATTTATTTGGGTTTAGAGAGAAAACACAGGTAAAATACTTTGATCATACACAAGTTTATATTTGGTAGGAAGAACAGTTGCCACATATCTTTATATTTTATTTTTATTTTTATTCTGTCTTTAGTAATGGAGGGTGCTGGGGAAATGTTGACATTATTCAGAAACACCATTTGGTAACAAGATCTTGGCACACACAACTAGTTAGAACACAGTGTTTGCACTTAGCACTTGAAAACAGAAAAGCACGTGCAAGACGATGCCTGGTTTGATGTCTTTGATTCTTTGTCCTGCTCCTGTATTTACACCTGTGCTTCCTTTGTCCACGCTCTGTGGAGCAGCACCTACTCCCAGGCCCCACCGAGTCAACACCTGCACTATCAGCAGCTTGTGACACTCTATAATTGGTTTCTCTAACCTCAGAGATGAAGCAGCGTTCACTTTGCATTTTGTGTGCAATCACACAATTCTCAAAAGGATTTCTTAGGGTGGGGCTTAGCTGAGGCTATGTTCTCTAACTGATGGAGAGGGCACACAGTTTGGGAGGCGTGAGAGGGTGAGAACTGGGACAGATGCAAATGTAGTTCTCATAGTCTCAAAGGTCAAAGTTCAATAGAGCTACCACATAGAAGAAGACATACTGATAATTGTGCAAGCTTTTACAGCAACACATGTTAATTTGCAACACCACACAATTCAATATAAAGTACACAACCCCAATCTGAGGTGACAAGACTATACTCACAATGTACTAAAGGCAATACACACACACACACATACACACACACTCACACACACACAATATTTTCTTTACTCAAATCCTGTGACAGTACATGAACTCTATACCATTTAAAGATCTCAGATAAACACACACTGCACTTTTTTCAAGTATTTTAAATAATAAATAAAATATTGCTGTGTAAATAAAATGGCCATATCAGTTCTGATTAAAGCTGAAACCAATGCTTTTTAAATGAAAAAAACAATAGGTCACCGATAAAGAAAGACCTTTGGCACTGGGAATTTGGACCAATGTTTAATACAATCTCCTTCCATTATTATTTTTTCTTCCTATCATCCCTACTTCTCTCTCATGTGAATGGCAGATATAATTAAAAGATTGGCACCTACTAAGTTTGCCTCCTTCTCTAGAATACAAGGTCTGTCATCTCATCAGCAAGTTTATAGAAAGGAAAAGCAAGCTTGCCCATTAGAAGACAGCTACAATGGGAGGCTATTCCTTTATTAACTCATGCACAGGGAGTTTTCACTTCAGTGCTCCAGGGAATCCATTGGCTTTCTAGACAGCAAGTGCCTGAAGCCACATTCATCTCAAGGACCAGTAGGTTTGCACAGCCTGATCAAATAAAGTCTGGGGCAAAGTCATGAAGATTTGTGATCATTAAGGACAGGGCCTTCTTTCTTTGTTTGTGTAGTCTTTCTGAGTTTTGAAATGCCCATCCATATGGAGTGGGAGAATACTTCCAGACCCGTACCCGCCATTTGCATGTAAAAGGCCTTAGTTCTGCCAGTGCTTAGGTCTGTTCCTATGTGACTCTAAAGTTATCATGGAAGCTGTGGATAACTCTCCATAGAGTTGGCAGGGAAAGAAATTCACTTTTAAAATATTATTTTGAATTTTAGTGATCTCTGCATATTCTGGTCACTGTGGATCTTGATGGGAGGCAGATGAAAGATCTTAGGCTATCTTGAAGCTGCTTGCACCAGGAACTCATTTCAGGAAAGAAACAGCCACATGGGACATTAAATCATTATGGAGGATCTGGAGGTAGGGAGTCTAGCAGGAGAGGTGTTAAAGTGTGGGATGAAGAAGGGATTCGGACAAGAGCATATCCACGATGCAAATGACCCTTTCTCCAGAAAGCAGCACATTTGGGATGAAGCCGCTGTCGTCACACAGAGGTCTCCTCTCCCATGGCTGAGCTTAATATTCTGAGCTCATCATTCTTGCTTGGGCTGATTAGGTTTTATTTTTAGTTTTTTTTCTAATTAATCCAAATGATCTAATAAAATAATGTGGTTTGAAAAGACACTTTAAGAACTAATATCAACCTTCTGTTCAAATCAGGCTGCTTGGGAAAGCAGAATGGACATGCTTTCCTGGATCCGGGACCAGGAGGGGATTCTAAGGTGGGGCTTCCAGGGCCAGTGTGTGCAAGGCCTAAACAGGAAGAGGGTCTTAATCGTTGATCTCAATTGTTTCTGTAAGTTTCATGGGGTTTTTTTGTGTGTTTGTTTTGAAATACTATCTTTAGAGATATGATAAGCCATAATATATACTAAAGTAAGTTACTACACTTTTAAAGAATTTGATGGGTTTCTATGTTAAAATTACCTTGCTAAAGTGTTTTATTGTGTCTCCAAGAAAAAAAAGAGAGAAAAAAAATAAAGAAATAAATCTGGCTTAGGTTTCATATCCGCCCCTGCAGTTTGTATAACCCATATAAAATAAAATCTATATGTTACAAAATAGGATTTCTTTTAATATATATTTTTTCTTTTTGTAAAATTATATGTATTTAAATACATTTGAAATGTTGCTATAGGTAAATTAGAAATTTTTTCTAATACTATGAAAAAGGCAAGAGTTTTTATTGTGAGTATACACTTTATATTTACTTTGTCCTTTGTCGGCACCCAGAGAACCTTTTATGATTCAAGGGTGATTCAGCACTATTCAGTACTACTGCTCTGAGGGGAAAATAAAGTTGGATTCGCATACTATATTAAAAGGGAAGTATTTATAACAACACTATGCTTTCTCTTACTGATTAGAACATATAGCCTTTGTTACTAATATTAGAGAGGTACCCTAAACTTAAGAAAGGATTTTTAAAAGGAGCAATGTTTCTTTTTTGTTTGTTTGCTTTGATTTTTTTAAACTGCACTCTAATGAGACACCACAATATAGAAATAGTTGTACTTTGGAACAAACTACAAATACATTTACACAATTGTGACAACTTAACTGTCTACCTAGAGAATTTAAACAGTTTGATGAGGGAGGTGATTACAAATCCTGTCCCAGGCGTTCGATTTCTTCAATGAGAAAGTCGATGTCTTGGTGAGTTGCTGCAGGGTTTGAGATGACCATGCGGAAGAAGTTGACCTTGTCGCCCAGGGGCTGGTAGCTGACCATTGTGGTTCCATACTCCATCATTCTGGCTTTAATCACTGGCGCCACCTGCAGGAGAGACCGCCATATCAGTGCAAGGGCTGGACCTCCCTTAGGTTAGCAACCCCCTGGCTACCGACTTTGGTTTTTAACTAAAGGGGACCACAGTTTTCTCTTGAAGGAATTTCTTCAAGTTTTCGTGGACTCAGAGAAAACATGAGGATCTGTGTTCCTCTAGCACCCATGAAACAAAACCAGGAGCGGTCACACATATTGTAACACCAATGCTGTGGGGAGGAGATGGACTGGTCCTGGAGTTCACTGGCCAGCCTAGCTGAAACACTTAAGTTTAAAGTTCTGTAGGAGACCATGGATCAAGAGAACAAGGCCAGAGCCATAAAGGAAGACACTCAGAGCACTCCTCTGGCCTCCCCAGTTTCTTTATATTCTCTTTATAAATTTCTTCCACTTATAAGTATTTTGTTTTGGGGGAAAAATCTTTAATTATATGAAGAATTATCTGGGAGTAAAAAGCTGAATCCACATGACTTCATATACAGAAGACTGTCTCAGACAAGATTACAGTATTTGTGTTAGACTTTCACAGCAGCTCATGGTTCTTTTGGCTGTATCAAATCGAGCTCATGCTCCCTGGCTTGGCACAAAGGCCTTTTGTCATCAGCGCCAAGGATTCATCTTCAATTGCTCACCAAAACAATCTACAACTCTGGTAAGAGCAATTTGTTACAGATCCCTTGAACCATCTATATTTTCGTCATTTCAAGCCTGCCATCAGTCTGCCCGTGGTGTGCTCTCCAGGACTCTGCAGGCTGAGTGCTCAGCAGGACCCCCGTGGTGCTGCAAGAGCTGCAAGCCCTTTCCTGCTGCCAGCACATTTCTCTCTGAGCCTAACAATATCCTCATTTCTTAACTGACCTTTCGCTGAGGAACAAATACATTTTCTCTTTCTACCTCATCGGTAAGCTCCGGGAAGCTAGACACGACCCTTTTCATTCCTTTGTTCCCTAGCTCAGTGCCGGGAAGCATAAAGGGCTTTCTGAATTCTGACTGCTCTGGCAGTAGCATGGGAAGAACGGCTCTTTTAGACAAGACACACATTCCAGTTGCATCTACACAGATGCATGATCTGTGACATGCATTTGCTAATGGAGTTTATAAGTATACAATCTGATCTGTGACGTTCATAACAAAGATACAGCCAAAAATGAGATGCCAGACAGGCTTTCAACTCATGTGGGATATACACAGTCAGAAACTGAGTTGAAAATGGGAACCATCCCTTACATCACAGCAGGTCTTGTCATAGTTAAAATACACATTTATTTCTTCCTAAGGGGATAGCATTCATGAAATAACATACAGTTATCATAGAAATGTATTTTTACTATATGTAATAAAGCTCTTGTGTTTAAAACTTAGAATTTTAAGAAATGAAATGGGGAAGTAGAGCAGTCATCGAAGAGACATTTGCCAAAAACGTCTCAGTTTGCAGACCTTTGCAAAGTCCCCTCAAGTACGTGGTCAAATTGCTTCTTTTCCAATTTGCTATTAAACACATTTGTTGGCCTCTTCAAAAAACATCAGTTAGTGGAGGACTATAAAAACTGATACAAGTGATGCAGGTAATGCTGGGCATGGTGGATCACACCTTTAATCCCAGCATTTGGGAGGCAGAGCCCGGTGGATTTCTGTGACTTCTAGGACAGCCAGGGCTACAGAGTGAGCCCCTGTCTCGAAACAACAGCAACAAAACAACAATACAACAAAAGAGCACGTAGAAGAGAGGTTAGAGTGTAGCTCCCAGGTGGGAAACTTGCCAGGCATGCATGAACTCCTGGGTTCCATCCCTAGAGCAGCAACAACAGGAAAGAGGATGATGAAGATGGAAGAGAGGACCCAGAAGCAGAGAGGTGGTGTGTAGAGCAGCCGGTCTGGGCAGCCGGAAATGCACCTACCCGATCCTCATGGAGGGGTGAAAACTTGCTATTAGTAATAACCACTTGTGTTATCTAAATATTTCTTCCCTACCAGTTAACCCTTGGGAAAGGATCATGAGCCACCATTAAGTTTGTTAAATGTTCCCTTCCCATATGCAAGAGAGTACGTTCTAAGTACTGGAGACTGAGCATTGTGCCCCTCAACTTTCTATGTTGTCATCCTAATCACCAGTTAGGTGACGGGATTCTTGAGAGGCTCTGCCTTATTAATTAGTGACTTATATATGTCAATAAACCAGGAAGTGAGACCTCAGCAGATATGGAATCTGTTGGCTTCTTGATATCAGATTTCCCAGCCCCCAGAACTGTGGGAAATCAACTCCTATTGTCCATAAGCCACCTAACCCGCAGTACTGCAAACCCCCACATCTCAGTTCTTTAGCACAACAATTGACTTTTGGGTGGGTTCTTGACCTTGTCTTGTCCAGAATTTAACTTGCCTTTCTCTCCAACATGCAGGTACACACATGGGAATATGCACACACATGCATATTTGCATGCACATGTGAACATGTACCCTCATATACAGCACCCACTGACAAATAAAAAAAATAAAGTCTACCACATGCGAGTTTCATTCTGCGGAGGAAGGTGGTGCTGGGTTGCTAAAGGGCAGATGGTGACATCTGCAAACTTTCCTAAGGATTTTTCATCTGCAGGTATCCTACTCTTCCTTTTACATAGAGGGAATTGTTCCAGAAGGTCAGTAAGGTGAGGTGAGATTCTTAGCAGTGGGGAGTACACGGCTGCCTATCCTGGCTGTGCCTCCAACCTCCTCTCGACACTGAATAAACGGACCTAGAGCAGATAACCTTGTGAAGTTCAAGTGTATATACTACCACCCCTAGTTTCCTGTTCTTACAGCACCCTGATGCAATACACCAAAAAACAAACTTCACCCATGTGTAGATGTTGGGAGCAGGTAGAGATTAAAGGTTAAAAAAAAAAGTACTTCCTGACAAAGGAGACTTCGAAGCTCTTTAGGCTCTGGAATCGGACTTACTGGCAATTTAGGGGAAATTACATTTCTCCCTGTCATTCAGTACAATGGTATGGCAACAGTGCTTGGCCACGTCAGCTCACATGTGCTGCCATGAGACTTTAAGTGACCTAAAACCTGATAAATGCTGAGCCTGGGGCACAATGCACACTGTAAATGGTAGCTTGATGTTATTGATCCTTCCTCTGGGTAGCCTTGGCCTTGGTATCTCAAGAGGGCTTGCAGCAGCCTTTTTCCCCCCCGATCATTTCATCAAATCTTTTTTATACTTGTAACTGAGTATCTGTTTTCCTTCAGAAATCAGTAACTTTTGAGGACAGTTCTTAGTGCTTTCTGAATGTCAGTGGAGATTATCACCCAATCAATGATTTTAAGACATTATAAACTCGCTCTCTAGGAACAAGCAAACAGAATTGTGCAAAGTCAGGAAATACAGACTTCACACATCCTGGCTCTGTTTTGCCCACAGAGGGGATCAGTGTGGGTACCAGCTGGTTTTCCTCATAAAGATGTTTCATGTGTCTTACATCTAGCAAAGGAACTCCCAGCATCTACCTTTGAGAGGCGGCTCATTCTTTCTTCATTGTCTTCCAGAACACGCAGACTGGGAGGCACGTACCAGAAGCACACATTTGTGTGCTGAGGCTACAAAGAAGAAAGAAAGAAAGAAAGAAGGAGTCAGACCCGGTCCCAAATTCCAATAATGGTTTGAATGTACTTATTCTTCAGGCTCAGAAGATAATTCCTGTATTTAAATGAGTAATTGCCTTTGGAGTGTCCATTTTCACATTCTATAGAATTATTTGTGAGTCTGTTCTTTATTCCAGGTCAAAGGAGCCATCCCACCATCTATTGCTTCCCCTTGTAATAGTCCCACTTAGCTAGACAGCACATTACTGACCTCAGAAGACGCCGGGTTAAAGAGTGAAGACGCTGGGATTCAACAATGGGGACTATCAAAATGTGAGCACGTACCTTCCCATCAAACACCATTTCATAGCCTTCTCGGTTTTTTATGATATTGTATAAATACTCTGCCAGCTCCAAACACTTGTCAATGTGTGCTTCAAACCCTGTAGTCCCCTGTGAAAGAGAAGGAAAAGTGCGTGTGTGGGTCGCTTTCAGCTGGAAATGGCGGAATGATTTGAGTCCTCTGGAGACTGGTGGTCAGCCTGCCCTCTCCAGCTCTGCCAGGCTGAGATGAGGCTGCTCCTGGAGGCTTCTCTGCTGACTGGTTCCCATTTAACCCCTGCCCCCCAAGGTGCATTTGTTCCTTTTCATTACTGGGGCCTACAGCTGATTCCTTTTGTTGTTCCTGGGGTTTAATTCCCCAGACAATTATTTTGATTACTCAAGGGGAAAATTTGCCTCTGCGGCTCATAGATGCAATCATGGAAGTCATTAATAACAGAAGGACTGGGCTAGTCTTTTTCTGTAGACAAGAAGGGCTGTCGGGGATCCCCCACATGCTTGCTTGGCCCCCACTCCTGTTGTAAATTAGCCATCCCCGAACTCTCTCTATGTCTCAGTAAGAACAAACGGGCACTCACTGAATGCCAGTTGCTCTTAGGAAGCCTATTATTCTGCCTAGCTTTCCGGTGTTCCTTTGTGGTGAAGTGACTCATGTGCCAGGTGACATATGGGTGAGTATGCCATTGATGTCCTTCACTTCTGAGCTCCGGAAACCTTGGGTCTGGACGTAGGAAACGCAGTACAACAGCCTTGGACTGGCGCTAGTTACCCAATGTCTGGGCACACTAAAGAACTGATTTCCAAATGCCTTGTCTCCTTTAGTGCCTCTACTCAGTAAGGGTAAATGGAATTCTCAGAAAAGCAGTTAATGTTCTTGGAACTGGAATGCCACCTACCCCAGCATAGGAACCAGAGGAAGAAGCTCTAACTATAATGGAGATAAGATGGCTATGCGGTCCCCTTTTATTCGGGGCCTTATCATCCCTCAAAGGGAAGCCCCAACATAGCCCATGTAAAGAATGTTCCAGGTCCTAATTCTTGGGAGGGGAATGTAAGAAATATTAGGTGTGGGTCAAACTGCAAGAGTAGGTCAACCCTTGAGAACGAGGTGAAGGAACCCGCTTTTCCCAGCCTTGAAAGAGAAGACCTCAGAGAGAGGCGAAACAGGGAAGGTCACCAGCTGCATTACTTAAGAGCTTTTTCGATTTGTTACCCAAAGCTTCAAATGTCTGAACATCCAAATGGAAAAATTTTCCGTTTCACTTCCAACTTCAAGCTTCACTTTTTTTTTTCAAGGTGAAATGATAAGAGTTATCAAAATTGTAAGTGCAGTTCCTCACCTAGACCAGAAGCAAGGATAATTATCTCATCTGAAGCTCCCTAGTCATGCCTGTTGCGGGAGTCAACCTTTCCCTGCAAGAATTACCATAGAAAATGTGGCTCTGACGATTACATGTTTGTGAGACAAGATCCAACTCTGAAGACAGGCTGATCTCAAACCCACCCCGGTCCTCTTGCCTTAGCTAACTGCGTGTATGACAGCCTTCCTTCCGTGTGAATTGAGAGAATAGCCAAAATTAAACTAAGGTCACAAAGCAAAGCCAAAATGTCCCCCAAAAGCTATAAAGGTGGGATTTGGACTTGGGTTTGGGGGGTGGGAGAGATAAGAAAGGGTGGAGAGACAAGTGTGACTAGAATGCATTATATGCATGCATGACACCGTCAATGAATAAACTGATAAAAATATAATCTCTGACCTTTGCTGACTCCTTACATTTAGCATGTCTGCCTGCAGAAGGCTGAGAAGGGGCCCCGTCTGTACTGTACCAAAAGCTACAGAAAGTACTGGTAAAGGAAGGATCACCTCTAGAAAAAGTTTGAGACACACAGAACCCTACACAAAAGACTTGGAACTTCTAGAGTTTTAAAAAAATGTTTCCTCATTGGGAGTTATCCCTTGAAGAGTCTAAGACAAGCAGTCATGGTAGGCATTTTTCACTCCTGTTTCCTTCTATTAACACACAAATCTATGCAGGCTATTGATCAGTCATCAAGGTGGATCATCAATCAAGATGGAGAGGAGGGCACAAAATAAGCCAAATAACAGTGAGGATGGCAACAGTAAGAGGTACCGCTTAAAAAATGATGGTGCTCTGCCAGATGCATCAGAATGGGCTTCTGAGTTGAGAGCTGTAGAAATCACTGGACTTGAGAAGAGACAAAGGATGGGTCTAGTGATGCTCCTGCCCATGGAGAATGTGGGTATACAGATATGGGATCAAAGAGAATTCCCCAAGTGATTTTCCATCTAGCAATCACTTCTTACAACCTCTGTCATCTGGGCTTCCTTTTCTGTAGTTGTCATTTAGCCAGCCTGTGCTCACCTTTGCTCTCCACATGAGCCATAGTTTAAAGACATCAACATGGCGCCCACACTGCAAGGCCTTGTCTCCAGTGTCATAGGACAGGTCATAGTGCTTATCTTGCTGAAAGAGGTAGGAAGCATGCATCTGGTTGCAGCTCTGCATCAGTCCCTACAAAAGCAAAGAGGAAGTTCAGAGCGCTCTCCTCACTCTGCATTAGGATTGCACTGTGGTAGCAAATGTTTAGAAAGAAAAGCCATAGACCCAAATGTTGTTGTATCTTATGGAAGAAGAAAACAGCAGGAATTAAATCGAAAAACTACTGGGCAAAACTTTAGGCAAGCATCATAGGCTGATTCTGTGGGATGGTGACTCAGGGTGGAATGTTACCAGAGGTTAACAGGGACACACTTCTGCTCTTCTTTTCTTCTTCTTAAGAAATGACATTTATAAAAATATATAGATAAATAAATTTTACAACATGATGTTCATTTTCTAGGAGATCATCGTAATCTAGTTTTGTTGTAGTTCAAATATTTCAGAAACCCAGCATTTGGGAAACTGAGGTAGGAGGATTACTGCAAGTTTGAGGTCCCCTTAGTTTACATAGTGAGTTCCAGGCCAGTCAGGATTATACACCAAGATTACCCTTTTAAAAAGGAAGAAGGAGAAAGAGAAAAGGGAGGGAGGAAGAGGCTTCAGAAACTTTTTGGTTCTTTGATTTTTAAGATTTACTT
>JAQHUG010000023.1:9450719-9468919 GCA_028555095.1 Dicrostonyx torquatus | reverse complement strand
TGGGTCGCATCAAATCTTTCCTGTGCAGGCGGCTAATTAGATCCAGATTGGCCTGTTTTCATATGACTTGCCTTTCTCTCTTTGGCTTGCCGTGACAGAAGGCAAGCCACTGCCAAACATCTGGCTGGGACATCAATGACAAAGGTGGTTTCTTTGTTTCCCAGTAGTACAGCTGAGGTGTCCATGGGCCAGGGCAATAGTGGTAAAGTGTTTCTGTGAAAACCAGTCCTGAGGAATACTTTTACAGTGTGTTCCTTGAATTTTGTAGGGTAGTCTGTCTTCACTTTGTGTTCAGATTTGAATTTCTCTGATGAAGACTCAGAGGGCATGGTGCTTACATAGACAGTACCAAGAAGGATCAAAAAAGGGAGATTGCCTTTGACCCAGAAATCCCTCCCTCTTAATGGGATTACTAATCAGAAAAGGGATAAAAATACATGTTTAAGGATTTTGTCAAGCAGCTAGGTATCATGTGAGAGAGCATTAAAAGACCAATAAGATAAAGTTTGGAAATATCGTGTTCATTCTAGAATGTTAAATACAGAATGTAGTGTGTGAGGTGCATGGTAGCAATTTTATTTTGAATGTATAAAAATGTATTTATATATAATATACACATTCCTGAAAATTGTGGGAACATATATTTAATGACATTAATGATATTATGTTCAAATAACAGAATTTTGGGTGAGTTTAAATTTATCTGTATCTTCTAAAATAAGTTAAATATATTGTTAAAGCAAGTAGAGTTAAATGTTTAAAAATGGCTTTAGACATGATTCTAAAAATCTAGTATCATGACCTTAACATGACAAAATTAGTTTAGTTCTTGCTTTCATTTGCTTGGTTCGGCTTGTGTGGGCAGGGTCTGGTTCTGTCGCCTAGGCAAGGCTTGACTGACAGTGGTCCTGCTTGGGCCTCCTTAACGTGAGGACCTCAAGTGTGAACCACACACTTGGCTCTTTGCTTAGTTCTTAATAACAAGAGGGCTGTGAGAGTGAGGACATGACTCATCCTGGGCCCAGGGAGGGAGATGCAGGGGCCAACTTGGCATATCTAAGTACCTGGAATGAAAGTGGTCATTGCTTATTCTCTTTGTGGTTAATATAATATATTTATATGTATATGTATATATATACACACACATACACACAGAGATGGATTAAATTTACTTTCTGAATATGACATTTGACTTTAAATTTAACTGTGAGATATATAATGTATCCATATATATATACATATATATATATCCATGCATATGTATCTAAATTGTAAAACTAACTTTAATTTTTTATCATGTATATATTTCTTATGGTCAAGACTATTTTTTTCTGATGGTGAAATCTACTTCTCGCGTTATTTACAAAAGCAAACTGTGAATTTAATTTTCTGAGAAAGGTACATAAAAGCTCTCTGTATTGGAGGGGTTCAATCTGGGGAAGGGCTTTACAGAAAACATGCAAATGAACTCAAGGCCTCAGTTTTAAAGGTTGAAAGTTAAGTCTTCCTTCCCCTCGAAGCAAGCGCTCAGAAGAACTTTCTGTGGGGGAATGTGAACACCTGGACCTGAGCAGAGACCATGAACTGCACGAGCACAGGTAGATTCCACTCCCAGATGGGCCCCAGAGTCAGGAAAAGCATACCTCTTCTCTAACCAGGAGAGCTGAGCACTGCAGAGGGACACCCATCATCTTGTGTGGATTCCATGTCACAGAGTTGGCCCTAAGAAAAGAAAAAAAAAACAACCAAAAATCTGATTAGAGGGTAGCACTGCCCACTGGGCTCAGATTACTGAGGTTCCAGCCCTGGCACTAGGGCTTCCAGGTTGCTGTCCTTTTCTCAGACTCCAGGATGATGCTCCATCTACAGAAGTACAGCCTCCCATTGTCCACAGAGACAGGCATGGTGAGCATGCTTCATGGCCCTTTCTTCTTTGTACCTCTAACGGAAGTGTACTTTTGCCTGTTTGGTGGTCTCAGAGCCCTTAGGGTGCCTGGGATCACTGAATTCAGGATCCTGCCTTTAGCCACTGTTGACCAGAGCACTGGGCAGATGGAAGGGTTATCCCCGTGCTCCTATTATTCCTTCTTCTGACTCTGCCACAGTGGCCTGGATGAGGAAACATTGGTGCATCCATCATCGTACTTGATGGCGTTGTCCTGCTCAATTTTGTACTTCTGACAGGTGTCCTTCCAAGGGGGCTTCCGGATAGTCCCCTGAAACCATCTCTCCTCTAACTGTGGTGAGCAGCATGGCCCATACAAGAGAGGTTCTGCTATCTTTTCCCTCCTCCTCTTCTCTCTTCTCTTCGTTTATTTCTCTTTGAAACAGAGTCTCAGTACAAAGCCTGCGATGATTCAAAGTTGTTATCCCCATGTCTCAGCCTCTTGCGTACTGAGATTGTGGGTATGGTTGCCCACACCTACCTTACAGCAGAGTTTCCAATTAATTTTGTCCTCATTCTTATGAAACTCTAAGTTCTTTCAGCAATTGGCTCTAAGGTGCACAGCTCAGGGACTTACACTACATTAGGACCATGGTTCATATTTCTTTAATAATAATTATTAGTAGTAGCTTAATCTGGATAGTCTTAACTGACTCTCCCTCACCCCTGGGCACTGGGGTTATTTTATAGTTTTGTTTATGGTCTTTCCCTGTAGCTCAAACTTCAAACCGCAGCACATGACTGGGGTTCTCCAGGGTGACCTCTGTGTCTAGCTGGCATCCCTTCCCTTCCTTTCTGCATTTCCACTATGGCAGAGTACTTCTTGTTCTCTGAGTATTCTGCTCCACTCCTGGGCCCGCCATGCCATGGCCTCTTTCTTGTTTTCCGTTTGTTTGATTCTATTTGTCCCTGTATCCAGATTCTGAAAGTGCCTCTTCAGCCACATTCCAGTTCCTCTAACTTCTCCCCTTGGCTCCTGCACCGTTCTAACTCCTCCTTCCCAGCGCCCAGAGAAATCAACCCTTCCCGCCAAGGAATCTGTGTTTGTCAAGCAAGCTCAACGCTTGCGAAGATGCTGAAGGGCTTTAGGATGAGAGTCATAGTATGACCTTTGTATAAAGAAACCCACAGGAGCAGGGAAGGCATTGGAACATCCCATAGCAGTGGTGTCCAAAGTGCCCTAGCTTGCTGTCCCCTCACCCCTCAAGGTGTGAGGTCCTTGGGAAGTATTTATGAATGACAGGCGGTATCTGGCCCATCAGAAGACACTCGCTATACCAGGAATCCTACTTAAGTCAATGAAGAGTTCAGCTGAGGGCATTTGGACAGCACTCCTGGGACTTACACTTACGGCAGATATTCTGCCAACCTCCTGGACAGAACTTCTGTATTTCTACCACTTTTTTGCCCTAGCTTCACACAGAAGGCCACAAACACACCCCACCCTCCACCCAGATTGGACTCAACTTCCTGCAAGGACGTTTCCAAACATCTCTGCTCTCTAGCTGGACTACTCCTCTTCCGTTTCTGCCCCTTCGCTGGATGATGCTAAGTCCAGGGCTGATGCTTGGCGCATGCTCACTGGGTGATGCTAAGCCCAGTGCTGATGCTTGGCGCATGCTCACTGGGTGATGCTAAGCCCAGCGCTGATGCTTGGCGCATGCTCACTGGGTGATGCTAAGCCCAGGGCTGATGTTTGGCGCATGCTTGCTGGAATGCTGAGATCCAGGAAGGATCATTTCCTCCTCCATCTCTATTAACAACATGCTTGCCTTGGCTCTCAAGTGGGGTTGAAGGCAATAGATGATGCAGCTTCTGTTTCACTGCAACCCCCAGCAAGTCCTTAGGGCCCTGGAAGAGTAGACCGCTCCAAGGTTGGACATGCTCGGGAGGATCTGGGCTTCTCGGCTACACTGGCTCCATGAAAGGCAGTGCTGGCCAGAAAGAAAGTCTTCTGAGGGAATTGGCTTGTTCCCAAAGAGGAAGCCGGATAGTGCTTTGCCATCATGCCTTGAGCATGTCACTCAGGAATGCTCTGAAACCACGGACGGACAAGAATGGACCATAGATTTCTTCCCCACTTGAAGTGAGGCTTAAATTTTGCCTTGTGATACTAAGTTTTCTCTGACAGAGCTGCATTTCTTTCCTAAAATTAAGTGCACACACATTGTACTCCAGCAACTCCCACGGGTTCTGTGCCTTTATTCACTAAAGAGAGTCCACATCATGCTAAGGACGGTGAAGGATGGGTCCTATCTGCTACACGTGCTCAGAACATGGCATGGCAGTCATTTTTCTTATTTCCTTATTTTTCTGAGTATTCCATCCTTGGCTACCCATTAGGTAAATTTAGTCATACTCTAGTTTTGAGAATTGCAGCAGCAAGAACACAGAGGACTCTGTGTGCCAAGATGAACACTGTGCGCGTTTCCCTCAAATAATAATCCTCAGGATAAAAGCGTGTGGGTGTTTATTTCCCGAGGCTCTAGGTAGGTAATTTAGTGAGCTTTCACGTGGCGGTGGCAGGGCGCTCTGCGGTTCTCAGCACTTGCCGAGCGAGGTGGTAGAAAAGCTGCTGACACTCTGTGCCAGACGCAGTCACAGAAAGGAGGGTGCTGTGCCCTCACTGCCACTGCTGAAAACACACAGGTCTGGGTAGGTGGACACCTGCTCTCATCTCCCCCACCCGTGGGCCCCGTGGTCAGCAACGACAGTGCTGGTTACTTAACCCTGTTGTGCCCAGGCCAGGACTCAGGGACAGTCATTTTATAACGTGAGGCTTGCCTGCTCTGCCCGACTCTTAGCCTTATTTCTGCTAATTCAAAGGACCCTCTTGACTCGATCCCCGACCTGCTCCTCCCCCACTTCTACACTCATGGGTTCTGTCTGTGTGAACTTGAGCCGGCCTAGTCTCACACAGACACTCTCTGGTCTGGCCTCTCTGGGTGTTGACAGATTCTTCCAAGTTCCTGAAGCCTTTTCTCTGGTCCTGACATAGAACCTGTGCCAAGATGTCTAGGGGCAGAGCCACGGTGAAGCTTTTCCTGGGCAGCATCTGGCTGCTCGGCAGGGCATGGTAGGCAGTTGTCAGCCTCTGATAAGTTAAGGCTTTCTCTGTGGTCTGGAGTGGCAGAACTCACCACTGGAGCTGCCCTGCTGCCCTGGTTGACTTGCCGTGTTGTGATGAGAGAACTGGTTGCCCTTTGCGTGTGGCACAGAATCCATAGCCTGAGGCCATATTTTGTATTCTGCATTTCCCGCCTTGGACTTCAACATGTTTTATGCCAACCAAACATTCTTCCCTTGTGTTTTGCAGCCTTTCTCAATGGTCTGCTGCACCGGTCCCAAATAAGAGCTACTTACTGCATCAATCAGAGCTATGTCAGAAAAAGGTTGTTGTGGGATGAAGCCAGGAGAATGAAATCCCTGGCGTGTCCCACTTCGACTCAGCTGACGGTATCTAATCCCAGATGTAACTTTCAGCATTACCTACTTTGAGGAAACTATTTATTGCTTTCTTTAAAGTCATGGATTTTAATCTTATGGTAACATGAAAACTACAAATATCCCCTTTAGAAAAATGTTTAAAAATTTTAAATTATGGTAGTTGAATCAAAGGGACCAGGAATGAACTCTAGAGATCAACCCCGTTTTTGAAAGCCATTCTCCTTCTTCAGTTACTTGATGCAAGATTTTTTTTTTTTTGTAGTTACACATAGGCAAGACTCACAAGTACAGGCAGAGTGGGCTTGCTAGCATCCCAAGACTTCCTTAGAAGTGGAGTGCCATTTCATTTTATGTAGCTTTTAACATTCTACGTTATAGGCAGGAAATCACACGTACCACAGGTACCACACGTACCACACATAACACACGTACCACACGTACCTCTCCACGCCGCTCAGCTTCCACTTGTGTTTCCGGGACATCAGCAGCCCTCCACCCCAAGCTGCCTGAAATGACAAAACACACAAGGGAGAGTGCAGCACCTTTCCATGGCCTGGATGTTTAGTTTCGAGTCTTCCATATTAGTGGGAATGTCATATGAAAATTATGACATTCATAGTTGTCATAGGCGCATGTCGATTAAGGGGGTGGGCCACCTTCTCCTAATGTGAGGTCTTTACATTTCAAGGTGGGAAGTCTCAAACTCTTACATTTATATATTGTATGTTTATAATTATGGAGTCAAATTGGAGACATATTTTCCCAGTTTGCATGAGTGGGAGAAAGAAAGGCCTCCTCAGTCCTTCCTGTAGTTTTTTAGTTATTTCTTTGGAAGGCCCATACTCTCAGAATAAGAAAGTCTATGGTTGCCATGGGCTAGGGAGCCATTAAACAGGCTCCCGGTCAATGCTCCTTGCAGTTTTAACTCACAGCAGCATAAACATTGGTACCTGAATGTATAACAACTTATCACTTCTGCTAGGAGAGAATACTGCAACAAAAAGATCAGCTGAGCTCAACATTGTGCGGAGTTGGTAATGCTTTGTGGTTGGTTATCTTTCACATTTTATCTCACTGTAGTTTATTAGCAAGTACTTTGCAGATGGCAACTGATCTTCAAGCCACACCAAGTAACACACTCAATTTAAATCCCTTCAGTTCAGCCTTGCAGACTGGCATAGTTTTTATTAGGAAATGGTAGTGTACTTTCTGTAAATTTTGGTGTCATAAACTTTGTGTCAAAACATTTAAGATATAGTTCAGCTTCATAGTTTGCCAAACTAACATGTTGGAAATTTGGCAATCCATATTCCGTAGTGAGTTGTCAAGTCTGCTTTTTATCCACCACATACATGGTTATCTAGCTTGAACTTGAGTCTTATAACCCTATGTGGTTCTGTTACAAATGTAGCAGATATAATATCTAGAAGGGAGATTTGCATTTGTGTGTGTGGATGATTTTTAGCCAGAGACATTACGGATTTATAAACTGGGAACCAGATTCAAGTACTGGGAATGTCAATGATATTGTTATGTGGGGAACCTTAATGCATAATTAGTCTGAGGCTGTTTCTAACTAATATTACACACTGTATAAGTTCTGTGCCTCTGGGATCTTTAAAATCTGAGATGCCACCATTCTAAATGAGAGAGACAGGGGAAGACGGGGGGCTTTCTCTGTGGTCTGGAGTGGCAGAACTCACCACTTCTCACATGCTGCATGAGCATGTCAGTCCCTAGCTGTGAGCATGGCTCATGCATGTGTCTTTATAATGGTCGCTGTTGGGTACTTACATCCACATGCATCCAGATCTTGTACTTTTTGCAAATGTCAGCAACAGCCAAGAGGGGATCAAAAGCCCCATACACAGTGGTTCCAGCTGTGGCACTCACAAGGAAAGGAACAAATCCCTACAAAAGCAAGAAAGCCCCCGGTGTGTAAACAGGAATTCTGCTCTTATTTACTCATTTAATTTTTGGAGACAAGGTCTTGCTGTGTGGCTTAGTCTCACTTGGAACCCAGTGTGCAGATCGGCCTCAGTGTGTGACAGTCCTCCCAGCTCAGTCTGGCTCTACAGACATGGGCACCACACTGGGATCCAAGGCTTCTTACCTCTCCCCTACCAAGTGCATAGTTTTTAACCATCAGAAAAATTGTCACTGCTCTAAATTGGTTAAACCAATGACTCCCCCAAGACTCAGCTCCACCGTGCTGCACCTGGCAGCTGCCCCATGACAGTCAGCAACACTGGCTTTCCTGCACTGGAGATTTTCAGTGATGTCCCCAAGCCCTGTACATGCTCCAGGTAGATTCAGTGATCCTTCTTATTTCCTTTGCTCATTTTCTGCTCTTTCTTCTTCACACCCAGCCACCTGAACCTACCTCGTCCCTTAGCATGGGCAGGTGTGAAAGGTGGGACAAAAGAGAGGCTCTGCCAGCCCATGCTCCTGTTTGGACCAGCTCAGGTGATTTACTTGGAGCTTTAGAGGGGAGAACTCATATGGGGCTAAACATTCCCCAAGCCATGGCAACATGAAAATTGATTTAAATTGGATATGGCTATGAGGATGGAAGAATGCTGTGGATTCTCTCAGGTCAGTGTAGTCACTCTAGGCTGTCCTGATCATCACTGTTGGTTTATAGACCCTGACTGATGTCTCATAGTTTGTCTTTAGGTGGCAGCAAAGGTTTAGTCTTACGGTTTACATAGTCACCTTTCTAATACAAGAAAGCTGTAGGAGGAAACACAAAGCATATGAAAATAAATGATTACTGCTAAGCACATAGTAATTATATCTACTGTTAAACCATGCATTGTACCTTTTATTTACTAAAAGTTAAACAGAGAATCTTAAAAGCAATCTCTGACTTGTGAGTCATTCAAGGGCATGTTCTTTGATGGATATTGTTACTTGTTTCTATATTTTTGAGACAAGATCTTGAATCTTTCAGGGTGACCTCAAACTCCACATGTAACTGAGGATGACTTTAAGCTTCTGATTCTTCTGCCTCGACCACACCTAGTTTATAGATGCTGGGGAACAACGCAAGGTATTTTGCAAGCTAAACAAGCACTCTCCCAACCGAGTCATATCCCTAACTTGTCTTGCTATTTCTAAAGGAGTTCTAAATTCGTGCCTTCAGAATAGGATGCATGGCTTAATGTGGTCCTCTTAAAACCCCATTGACAGTCACTCACATGCTGCATGAGCATGTCAGTCCCTAGCTGTGAGCATGGCTCATGCATGTGTCTGCCCTGTACCAAGCACATCATGTAAGGGCTTTTAGAAACCTGTCCCTGTACAGATAATTATCTATGCAGCAATTTAGACCATTATAAAGCACATATATCCATACACATGTACATCATATAAATATATACACACACATATATATGGTATAGGAGGTCCTTCTGTATTTGTGTTGCTTTCATTGGTTAATAAAGAAACTGCTTTGAGCCTGGTGATAGGGCAGAACTTAGGTAGGTGGGGAGACAGAACTGAATTCTGGGAAGACGAAAGCAGAGTCGAGAACTGTCATGGAGCTGCCAGAATCAGACATGCTGAATCTTTCCTGGTAAGCCACGACCTCGTGGTGAATATAGATTAGTAGAAATGGGTTAAATCAAGATGTGAGAGTTAGCCAATAAGAGGCTAGAGATAATGGGCCAGGCAGTGTTTAAATTAATTATTTAAATTAATGTGTGGTTATTTTGGGGGTTGAGCTAGCTGGGCAGCAGGAACAAAGGAACCTATCCTCGTATGTATATTCGGAGACTGATGTGATGATTGCATGAAAAATTTCATAGTTTTGTTAGAGCTTGGAGATTGGAGTTTTGAAGAACAAAACATAAATGACTTTTCTTGCTTATGAACTGGAACACTTATTGCTGTGTCTCAGAGATCCCTACAGAAACTTACTTTCTGCTTGACTTCAAGGATTCTTCTTTCGAGATCAGATGGGATCATTTTCCCTCTGTAAGAAAACAGAATATATGTGAATTTGTTTGGACTAGTTTACTCTGCTCTCTTTTATGGTGTAAGGAACCTCAAGATGGTAGACTCCAACTCTTGGCATTAACTAGTGCTCAGTTAAGACAGCTCTTTGTCAGTCTTGGGGACATAAATAAATGCATTTATCTCCCAGTATAACAAATGACTGTTTCTTACCATGCTTGGGATGTACCTGACCATCCTATGTTCTTGGTAAAATGGTCACACTGACCCTCTACTTTGCCCACACACTGCTAAAATGCATACTTTTAATTAATTTTAAACAGTCCTGGTTGGGAAAAAGACATTTGGCAATGAAAGAAAAGCTCAGGGGAAAAAGATTTCACTCCAGATTTTCACTTTAGAAAAAAAATTCACTTCAAATGGGTAGATCTCCTTTTTTTATGTGGATGGAACATCAAGAAGATAGAATCCATTTTAAGACAGTTGGTTAAAAGTGTGATTCGCCAAACCACCTCCATTCCCTTAATGCCTGAAGCGTAAAGCAAGCTGAAATGCAGGGACTCAAACTTCACACACTCAGATGGAAAGGCACATGAGGGAGAAACATCACGTGGTTCCCAATGGAGCTCTTTCCCAAAGGACGGTGCTACCTCTGTGTGTGCTATGATCATCAGTTAAACAGGGAGACACCAGATGGGGAGGCAACATTGCATTCCAACACCATTTCTTTCCTACAATAAAAGTCAATGTTATGATAATCATGAGAAATTATTTGTAGAGCAAGTTACATGGTCCAAATATTCCTGGAAAAATGGCAGTATTTAGAGTTAGTTATTAGGATTGAGCAAGTCAATAACTCAACAAGTACAAAAATGTTTTTTAAAAGCTTGGCATGTGATAGACACATAGTCATTGTTGAGATTATTGTAGTCTGATGTTATATTTTTATTTTAAGATCCTGAAGGATAACAAAAACAAATAAAGTAGTTGGAAGGAGCTGTGAGTGGTGAAGTACTTTCTGAGGCCGATAACTTTCCCCATTGGGATGATTAATCTAGGTTTTCTAAAGCATGGAATACAGAAAGTGGTGGGGGTGCTACAGGCATTCAGTGAGCAGTAGTGGGGACTTGGTATGTTAGCCCCTGTGGATCTAGGCACACAGGGACTGCTAGCTGCTTCATCATACCTTCTGGTGCTTCCCAAACATGTGATTTGTTACAAGTTAATTAATGCTCACATTTTTCATCTTTAAAATGATCTGATAGTCCTTAGAGAGCATGCCAATTATGTTCTTCTACCAATTTCATTACAGAGTTAAAAAAGAAGTTTGGCAAATTAGTTGGTTACACAGCAGACATTACATCTCGAAGTTTTGAGAAGCACTGGCTTAGGTGGTTCTGCCAGAGCAAAGTGGTTCACACGTAATGAATGACTCAGGCAACGGTCATGGAAAAGTTGTCATGACTCAGGTCATGGCCTGAGTTGTCAGAGTAGAAGTGAGCAAAGGCATTGCAGGTATCGTGCTGTGAAGAGCATGTCCCATCTTCCAGACTCCTGTGAGACTGGGAACTGAGGGAGGGAAATGGGGTTGGGAATGAGCTTCTTATGAGCTTCTTATACCCTAAATTGTCTCATCTTTCCGAGAGTCCCAGGAATATCCTTCAAGATTCAAGCTTTCCTAGACCAGTAGGCCAAAGCGTTTTCTAGGCCAGGCCTTCTAGTCATGCCCCCCTTTGCCTGAGAAAGTTTTATACAATTCTGGATGTATAGATATGGAATAGATATACAAGTTAGTTAAACATTTATTGATAATAAATCAAAGAATTTTATTTTGCCTGCTTTGCATGTAATTACATGCTAGTATGTGTAAGTGCACATGTTTACAGGTACATGTATGTGCTTGTGTATTTGCGTGTCTATGGAGGCCAGTTCTCAGGTTCCAGCCACCATTTCTTGCAGTAGGGTCTGGAACTTGCCAAGTAGGCTAGCTAGGCTGAGTGGTCGACAAGCCCCAGGCCTCTGTTTTCCTCAGCTTAGCCACAGGCCTAGCTTTTAAAACATGAGTTCTGGGAGTTGAACTCTTGATTTTGTGTTTGAAAGGCAAGTACTTTAGACTACACTGTTTACTTAGCCCAGAAGTTTAGTTGAGTCTGTAAACTTACATTAGTTTTAAAAAAATTACATTAGTTTTTAAACTTACATTTAGTTTGTAAACTTATATTAGTTTTTGGCATGCATATAATTTTACCATTTGTTAAAGATGAAAGCAAACATGCATACCATTAAGATGCATGTGCCTTTCCTTTCACACAAAGATTTAAATCTTGGCTGAATATTTTATCCTTTAGGATGTAAATCACCTTAGGGGTTTCCAGAGTTGACAGACATGTTTATAACAGCAATTAAAAAGTTAATCATTCTAATACAGAATCCATAGATATGCTAATCTAATACTTAAATAACAAAGAATGGGAAAAGAACTCTGTTAAAACCTTTCTTTTCTGCAATTGCACCATGTGAGTTTCTATGTAGCAGAAAATTTTGCACAGAAAGCACCGCAATTCATTACATACAATAGCCCTAAACCAGCCTGGTTGTGCAGCCACTGGTTGCAGAAAAGAAAGCACCCAATGAGCCAAGTGTGCTGGTTGCACATTCGGAACCACGTCTGCAGTGAAACTGCAGGGTACAACATGAGTGGGCGCTGCCAGAAACATCCTGGAATCACTACACATTGATTTTGAATTAATATTTGCTCATTGTACAGTCATAAACCTCTTATTGTCAGATTTTCCATGGCCCACACACTGAAGTAGTCCCCCAGATGAAGTTGTGACCTACCACTGATGAAGCTGTATCCTTGTATCCTGGGTCACAGACTGTTCCACCCTGCATTCAAATGAACTATGCAATCTTCAGAGGAAAGTGTGGCATGGTATTTCTTACAGAAAGTTTGAAGCATGTTAAAATGATGATAGTATTTTGTAGGCAAGCATGGAACTTCACAGAAAACTTTTAGAAACTGGTTACGCATCTCTTAAATGTCTTTAGTTTGCCTAAATTTGGAAAGTTTGGGGTGGATTGATAATCACTATTTGCTCATCAAATTACATCAGGATATTTTGTTACATATAAACCATTCAACTATCACTGAGTAGTCAAGAGTTGGGACACATTACAACTGGGAATGATCTCAAAGTCTGATTCTGGTCTCACTTCATTTATCAAATGAGGAAGAGACTGAGAGCGGAAATGGCCACCTGACACAAGGGGCTGCCAAAAGGTCATGGATTATAACTAAAACAAACATAAAACTTGCAGAGCTAAATTAAAGGGACCAAACACTTAATGGGGCTATTTGCAAAGGTCAGGTTGTTTTTGGTTGTTTGAGAATGTTATACACACATTTAATGTATTTTGGCCAAATTCACCCTCCATCACTGCCCCTCCAACTCCTCCCCCTTCACCACAGGTTAATCTCCCACCTTCTATCTTTTTCTAACCCACTGAGTCCACTTTGTGCTGCCTGTATGAGAATGGGTGTGGGGCTGTCTATTGGGACATGGATAGGGAGTCTCTCATCCCTGAAGAAAACTGAGGAAAGGTTATATTCTCTGATGATAACACACTGCTTTCAGGAATCAGAGTTAATGTCCAAATCTGCCTGGGAAACAGCAGTGAAATCAGAATTCACTTCCTATTTTATTTCCATTATGTAAACTGAGAATATTAATGTCTCACCAGACAGACAGCATGGTGCTGTGGACATAGAACCTTACAGCATTTTTTATTAATTTCATTTTGTTTTGAGAACTTCACACATGGGTATTGTATCTATATCACTTCCACCTTCCCTCCCTCTTCTAATTCCTCCCGTATTGTCTCCCATACTCTCCAATTCAAGATCTTTTCTTTACACACATGCACACATGTGTATAAAACCTGCTGAGTCCATTCAGTATTGCTCACACGTACAGGTATCTCCCTCATCGAAGAAGTTTCTTTTTGCGACAGATGGAACTATTACCGAGCTCTACAGCTTGTCAAAATGTAGAGAGTAAGTGGCTGTGGGCTACACCTGCCATGCAACCCTTACACCCAAGGCTGCAGGAAAAGCTCAGAAGAGGAGGCAGGAAGAGTGTAAGAGCAGAAGCCCGGGATGCCTGCTGCTATGTAGTGTCCCCTAGATGTGAGGAGGGAAATGCACCCATGAAATCTCAACAATATGGTTGCCTGAACAAGACTGAAAAGGTAACAACCTTTCCCTTTTTAGATCCTAGTTTTCACTGGATTGCTTTGGAAAGCCAGTGCCTAATATTTAGCATGCCTAAGAATCACCTACGTGCTACTTTAAAATGCGAATTCCTTGGTTTCAGTCTTAGAGATTTTAATTCACTAGGTCAGTATAGAGATGAAGAATTAAGTTCTTGAACAAATATTTATAAGCACTTACAACGTGCAGTTATCATTTTGTGACCTGGTGTGCCAAGATGACAAAACAGTTTGTGCTCCAGATCTTTCTCCCGTGTTAACACGGGAGAGAAACAATAGGTAGTATGCAGGCTTATAGAAAGCTGCATTTCTAACATGCACCAAGATGATTGTGATAAATGTAGACCCATGATAATACGGGAGAGAAGCAATAGGCAGACAGTTATATAGAAAGCTGCATTTTTAGCATGCGCCCAGATGATTATGATGCAGGTAGACCCAGGTTCACATGTAGAGAAACAATGCTTTATAAATGAACATTCAGCCTGGGTAGCATTTTAATAGAGTAACTTTTCATGTGATCCATGGTTTGGAGCCTTATGGCTATCAGGCAGCAAGCAGAAGGGACTCCAGATGTAGCACAGACACCCTCTGCCTGCCCATATGCTGTGGGGCCAGAGAAAATTGGGTGACCACCAGCAGACTTTTCTGAGGATTTGTAGCTGCCTGTCATAGCCCTTCTAGAAAATCAATAGTACACAAGAGGCACTGTAGGGTAGCACTGCATCCTCTATGCCTGGCCTACCAGAATCTCTACAGCACAAATGTATGTCTTCCGCATTTACTCATCCAGCAGCCTGTAACCTCACAGTAACCACTAGTACCAATAAATCACAGCTCTGAGTGTCAGTACAACAGAAGGCACCGACACCTGGGTGAGGGCTGTTGAACCAAGCTGAGGATTTGGTATGATGATTTTATATTGAGCGTTTTTGATAAATGGTCATTTTATAAAAGCCATGCAAAGTTGCCTGCATAGAACCCCAGAAACACGCTAATCAATTAGAAAAGTCTTTGCTAAGACAGCATAAACTGTGGGCTGTGGTTCATCCCCACATGTCCATGGACTCAAAGGCAAGAGCTACCCCCTACATGGAACTCGATAATAGTGTGTATGTATACAGAGCTAGTTAGTACAGAGGGTGTGTCTACACATGGAGCTCCACAGTAGAGAGGGTGCATTTCTGTGAAGGCTTCTAGATGTTCTGATAGAAGGTGCTGAGTTATTGACTGACCTTGCTTACAGTCCTTCAGAAATGGAAAAGTTTGTGCCAGTTTTTCCTAAATGATTGGAAACCGGCATGGCTTTGTTCAGAGCATTCATGTGCGAAGAGAGGACTCATGAAAACCATTACCAATGTTGTGGTGCCTCTGGCAGCAATAATGAATAGCCAAGCCTAGAAGCATTCACTCCACTGTGCGTTTCCACATGATCCCTGGCCTGGCAACAATGCAAGAGACATGTCACTGCTTACTGACAAGGAAGAGATAGCTGAAGGTGGGAAATGGACACTGTCCATGATTCAAGGCTAACTAGCTGTAGTAGAGGAGTAAAGTTTTTTCTTTTATTCATTTATAAAATAATATTTTTTGCCTTGTTAATTTTCTATGAGAACCAAATGGAGTAGGCAGCATAAAATACAAAACGTGAAACTCTGCCTAGCATATAACACCATGTACTAAATCATGTTTGGTTATTTGAAATAACACATGAGGTCAGGGGAAGATAACAATGACTTTGTAGAACATTAAAAATTAATGACGTAGCTGGGCATAATGTTGAACTCCTTTAATCTCAACACTCAGGTGGCAGAAGCAGAACTCTCTATGAGTTCGAAGCCAGCCTGATCTACATAGTGAATTCCAGAACAGCCTGAGCTACATAGTGAAACACTGTCTCAACACCCCCCACCCCAGTTAATGACGTGAGGCCCACTCCATGAGATGATACCCATACTGGGCACTGCTAAGTGGCCAAGAGCCTAAAAATAGAAAGGTAGTGATCCTAGAGAGAAATCTACTGCTATTACTCTGCTAAAGGACATAGCACTAAAATAACTCCTAATGGCATACTACTGTACCTATAGATGAGAGTGCCATTTGGCCCTCTTCAGTAGATGGGAGCTAACAAAGAGACCTGCAAATGAACAGTGTGCACAGAGTGAGAGGCTTTGGAGCCTCGGTCCTAAACGAGATGTCTTCATCAAACCCTTCCTCTAAGGGTCGGTATCTCTTTGTTAGGAGCCAAAGGTGATGGATCACTCCCAGGAAGTAGCATCTTGTAGATACAATCAGACTGACATTCACACCAACTCACAGACACTGTGGAAGCATGGACAAGACCCAAATAGATTCAGACTAGAAAAAAGTCCCAGCACTGAGAAGGGGAAGTGGGAACAGGGCTCCACCACAACCAAGAATCTATTTTTGATGACATCTGCTGGGAAAGAGAAAGTGGAGTGTCATTGGGCATAGCAACCACATTCCTGGGCAGGCCCATGCCCAGGAATGGCTCACCAACACAAAATTGACTCTGTTGTGGTTCTGTGGGCTTTTTGTTTCATTTTATTTTTGATATTGGTATTATTATTGTTTTATTTTATTTTTGTTGTTTATTTATTTGTTTGCATTAATTTTGTGTGTTTTGGAGAGACAGAGAACGCTAAATTATTGGGTAGAAGGTAAGGAGGATCTGGGAGGAATTGGAGGAGGGGAAAGAATATAATCAAAATACGTTGCACCAAAAAGATTTTACAAAAAAGAAAATAAAAAGTGAAAAAAAAGAAAAATAAAGATTTTAGAGAAAAAATAATGGTGTGAGAGTGAGTATTTTGTCTGAAAATAAGAAGCACACTAAATCTTCCTCAGAAATGTGTAGCCCGAAATGTTTTGAAGTTAAACAGAAAATAGAAACATCTAAATAGCTAAAAAAAGCTAAGGAAACAGCATAAACTGGTGCCAGAGGAGAGCAAGGACGCTGTCCTCGGTGAGAAGCAAGCAACAGAGTGGACCAAACTTGTGAGGATGGAAGCTGGGTCACTTCAGTTACAAACAGAAAGCTCATGCGTGGTTTCCAAGAGAAACGACTGCATTTCAGATAAGAGTGTGGACAAGGACATCTTAACATAAAATGAATTCTATGTGAAACTAGATTAATCTTAGAATTCTTAGGAAATACATGATTCTTCCCTAGGCAAAAACAAACTTTAAGAATTGACTCAAGGATATACAGAAATTTTGAGGCCAGAGGAGAGTGATAGCTCAGTGGGCGAGAAAGCACGTGCTGTGCCAGGGTGAGGACCGAGTTCAGGTCTCGACTGCCCATGTAAAAGCCGGGCGTCTGGCTTGATTTGCCTGTTAACTCCCGTGTTGTGGGAGGTAGGGAGAAGGGGTGGCAGGTTGTTGGCCTGCCAGCCTAGCCAAAAAAACAAATAAACAAGAAAAATGGTGAGCTCCAGGTTCAGTGAGACACTATCTCAAGGGACTAAGGAGACACCAACAGAGGACACCCAACATCTTTCTCCTACTTCTGTGTGCATTCATTCATGACTGCTTACACATGGGGTGGAATTGCACATGCACACATGCATGCACGTGTGTGCACGCACACACACACACAGAGAAAGAGAGAGAGAGAGAAGAAAAAACAAAATATGTATAGGAAAATTGAAGAGAACAAACTAATTACAAAAATAAAAAACCAAAATGAAACTAAAAAAAGCACAATCAATCAAACAGACTAAACCAAAGACAGAAACAAGTGGGAAAAAGGCTGCTCCAAGCAGTGGCCAGAGCAAAGGACTTGGAGCTTGGCTGTGAATCTCAACAAGTTTATCAAGGATAATAATGGATTAAAATTTATACAGAAAATAGTGAAATTTGCTTTCTGAAACTTGCTGGCTCTGTTAAATTTGGAAATATTTTTATAAATAATGTTACAAAAGCTCTAAGAAATCAGGACCTTGTTGAAAACAACAAAGAAGTTAGAAATTCACCAGAACCACGCGGAATTTGTTGCAGGTGTGGAAAGGTGGGATCTTAATGTATGTCACATCAGCAGTAGAGCAAATGAGGAAAGTGTGATGGGACCCAAATGATGGCTGAAAGGCACTTTTCTTCCTGAGAGAGGGCTTCATTATGTTATCTCCAGACACTCCTGCCTCAGTTTCCCAAGTACTGGTGTTACAGGCATGTACCTAGCTATGAAATGCATTTCAACAATCAACAGCATCTATTCTAGAAGAGGAAGAAGGGAAGAAAGGAGAAGAGGAGGAGGAGAGGAGGCAGAGCAGGTGAGAAGAGAAAAAGACACTCCTGGTGATATAAGAAATCTAGGGGGCCCTTTCCTCCGCGGGGTCCTTGGCCCACCAGGAGTCCCTGTTCCTGTGCTAAGGATAATGATCCAGAGGGGTGAGTGTGTGCGCACTCCCTGCCGGAAGGTCCTTGGAAGGGAGTATGGGCACCTCCAGCCTCTGCTGCAGGGGCTACTTTGTTCCACACGACCCTGCCCCCCCCCAAGTTCGCCCTTTCCTCTGTGGGGTCCTTGGCCCACCAGGAGTCCCTGTGCCTGTGCTGAGAC
>JAQHUG010000023.1:9428980-9445780 GCA_028555095.1 Dicrostonyx torquatus | reverse complement strand
TATCCTCAGTGAGATAACCCAAACCCAAAAAGATGATTATGGTATGTACTCACTCATTAGTAGACTCTAGCCATAAACAAAGGACATTAAGCTTATAGCTCACAAGCCTAGAGAAGCCAAATAGCAAGGTGAACTCAAAGGAAAACATATATAGATCCTCCTGGAAATTGGAAGCAAACAAGATCGCTGGGCAAAAGTTGGAAGCACAGGAGTGGGGATAGGGGTGGAGGAAGGGGTGAGGATGGGGTGGGGGAAAGGAAGAGGGGGAAGGAGAAGGGACAAGGGAAGGACTGGGGAGAACTTGGGGGAGTGAGAGGTAGAAATGGAGGAAGGGTGGATATTAGAGAAGGGAATAATATATCTACATTAAGGGAGTCATTTTAGGATTGACAAGAGACTTGGCCCTAGAGGGGATCCCAGGTGTCCATGGGGATGTCCCCAGCCAGGTACTTGGGTAGCAGAGGAGAGGGTGCCTGAACTAGCCTTGTCCCATAATCACATTGATGAATATCTTGATCATCACCATATAAATTTCATCCGTTGGATGGAGATAGAGACAGAGACCCACATCCACATCAGAGCAATGGACTGAAATCCCAAGGTCCAGTTGAAGAGCAGAAGAAGGGAAAAGATGAGCAAGGAAGTCAGGACCACGAGGGGCTGGTCCACCTACTGAGACAGTGTGCCTGATCTAATGGGGGCTCACCAAATCCATCTAGACTGGGACTGAATGAGCATATGATTAAACCAGACTCTCTCAATGTGGCTTCCAATGGGGACAGCCTGAGAAGCCATCGATAATGGTACTGGGACCTATCTCTTCTGCATGTATTGGCTTTTTGGGAACCCAGTCTATTTGGATGCACACCTTCCTGAGCTGGGATGGAGGGTGGAGGGCCTTGGACTTTCTACAGGGCAGGGTATCCTGTCCCCTCTTAAGGAAGAAGCGGGGGGAGAGAGGAGGGGTAGTTGTGGAGCGGGAGGGGACTTGGAGAAGGGGAGGAAGTGTAAATTTTTGAATGAAAAATAAAAGAATATGAAAAAATTTAAATAAACTAAAAGCAAAAGATTGTCAAAAAACAAATATAAGGTACTTATTTGACACAATTAAAATCATCTGTTTCAAAATAAATGTTGGTATTATACCAAAATGTATTACCCTATATACTTGTCCATTAAAGTTAAGAACAATAACACTCTTTAAAATTTTTTTCTGTGGACATTCTTCTTTAGATAATAGAAAGTCCAAATATTAACAAAACAGATTGAATAAGCAATCAAAAATTTACAATCACCTCCTTTCTCAGAGCATGCTGACTTTACTAGTGCATTTTATTAAACATTTAAATATGGATTACTAACATTCTCTACAGTCTTCTGTATGAAGGACAAGGGATGAGTATTATTTCAAACTCTTTCTGCAAGACCAGCATTACCTTGATATGTAAATAAGAAAAAGACACTGCAAAGAAAGAAACATGCAAGATAACAACAGATGCAAGAGTCTTCAGGGGAACACCAGTTAGTTCAGCATGATAATATTTCAAAAGAAAACAACACCACAGCCAAAACATGATTTATCCTTGAGATACAGGGTCGATCAACATATGCAAATCAGAAAGCACAATATGACATATCAACAGAATGAAAGACAAACACATGACCATCTCCATAGTTAACAGGAACAGCATTTAACAGGAATCAACATCCCTATATGATAAAAACCTCTGGACCAATGAAGTAGGTAAAGACAAACTGTGTGGGAATACAGTTGAGACCTTATATGAAAAGCCCACGGTTAGCACATCATACTGAGTACTGAAAAGCTCAAAGCGTAGGATCAGAAACAAGACAAGGATGCCATGTCTTGTCACTCCTATTAAACGGCACTGTAAGTCCCAACCAGGGACGGCAGGCAAGAAAAGGAGGCAAAACACAGCCAAGCCTGACAGAAAGTAGTTAAGTTTCCTTGTTTCAGGTGACATGGCCACATGTGGAGAAACCTCTAAAGACTCGACCACAGGTTGTTTGGAATGGTTGAATTTAGTGATGTTGCAGTGACAAAAAATCCACACAGAAAAAGACATCAGTTGCACCTTATATACCAGCAGTAATCTATCCAAGGGGGAAAATAAGGAAACAATTTCAGTTGGAAAAAAATTTAACCAAGGAGATAACAAATTCATACACCCCAAATTGAAAATGAATCAACAAACGTGGTCCACATGTATACAATGGAGTATTATTTACCCTCCACAAAGAAGAAATTTCAAGGTATAAACATGGATAAACCTTGTGGACATTATGCCAAGACCTCATAAAAAGTCACTGTGATCATGGTTTCATGAGTGGGGACTAAGAGTGGACAAATTCACAGAGGATGCATAACGAACGGCGGGTGGCAGGCATGGGGAAGAGGGTTGTGAGCAGGTAGTTTCCGTTTCCATTGCAATAGTTGTACAGTGTGCGTGTGATACCACTCAATGGACACACAGTGCAGCTAAGATGGTGCCTGGCTTTGATTGTAAGAATGATTGGAGAGGGAAGGTAGCATCTTAACTGCTGAAAGTTAGCAGTTCTCTTCCAAGGCTGAGTGAGTTCTGACTCACCAACCATGCGTCCTTGGAAATAGCATCTGTGGATGTGTTACAAGCTAAATGAGAAGGGAGACTTCGCCATCCTGTTTGAAATCATTGGCTGTGTGGCAACAAATCATAACACACTGCGTGGGTAAGCACACATGTGAGACAATACAGCCCTTTGTGTCTCTAATCAGGTGAATTAATTAGATCTTTATGCACAGCAGGTGGACGGCGCCTGGATGCAATGAGTCTTGGCTGTTGATCTTCTGTCCCTTCCTCATATAGGATGATATCACCAGTGTCTCTGAGGTCTCTGCATAGAAACCCAGGAAGTTGGGTGCTTGGGCTTCCCAACTTTGCTCTCTAATAATTGGCTCAGTGTTTCTTGAATAGTCTGTCCTGTTACTGGGCCCTCAGCTGCTGCCTCGGGGTCTGAAGGAGGTCGGTAGCCTTTGCAGTTGTAGCACTGGCCACAGTGCAGTTAATTTAACAAAAGAGTTTAATGGCCCTGGATTATTTACACTCTCAGCTGCTTCTGGTAAATTGTAAGACAAAGTATGGTGTTTTAACAAGCCCAGGGAGTAATAATCTCAGAAGCTCGGGGAGTGCTTTTAAAACAAAAATGTGTACAAAACACTAGTAGTTAATCTGTGTTCTAAAACTATTAGTCAGAGTAGCTTAATAGAATTCTTGTCGCCTGAGCTGGGTGCAGCCAGTGACCACTTTCCACCTAGGCATCATGTGTCTCTGTCAGATTTATCCCCTGCACCAGTCACAGCAAATTACTAGCAATTGAGATAATGGAGAGGAAAGTCTGAAGGGAAAAGAAAAGAGAGATGGAGAAACGGAAGAGAGGGGAGAGAGTGAGTGGGAGAGGGTAATAGAGAGAATTAGTTTGTGAAGCACCCGTGAGTCCACTCGGGTAATAGAACAAGAGAAAGAGCAGAGGCACAAAGACACAGAGAGCCTTCCCTCCCCCCGTAGAATGCAGGAATCAATAGACAAACAAGAAAGGATGGAGTTGAGAAATGACCATCTTGCAACCATCTAAAGAATTCAGATAAAAATTAAAACGGATGCTGAACTAAATAGAGGCTGAATGCTGCAGCACACAGCATCAAGATATGTACTCCCTGAAAAGATAAAACAACCACCTTAAAATATTTATAGTTGATGTTATTAATAATGAGCCCAACCTCCTGCTGAGATTCCCAGGAAAGACGCTTCCCTGGGAATTCTGTCCCATACAAACATTCTGAGAAAAATCAAACAATCCAAATAAATTACCTAGTTCTTCAGAAATACAGTCAGGTGATCTTAGGCACACCTGCTATTCTAGCACTTGGGAGACTGAGGCAGGAAGGCCAGCTTGGGCAACACAGTGAGGTAGAAATAAAATACATTAAAACAAGAAGAAAACAAATTATCTCATGGAAGGCAAAGCAGGACAGAAGAAAGGCTCCAGATGAAGGAGAGGGGAAAACTGTTTACGGCAGTGCTGGGTGGGGAGGTAGGGGGCACAGTACAGTCAGCCTAGCCTAACCAGGGAGTTCCTGGCCAATGAGAGACCTGTCTCAAAAACAGGTTGACAGCAGCTGAGGTTGTCCTCTGGTTCTAGGTGCCTGTGCTCATGCAAGCGAAGGTGCACACACACAAACTGTCGAGGGTTTAACACTCCCCTCCTGGCTTTGCCCTCTCGATATTAACAGACACTAGCAGACTCATAGTTTTGCTAATCTTATTCAACACACATGGAGGGGGGAATTTATTGTTGTATGAAGCAAACATCCTTTCTTTCAGTCTTTTTTTTCCAGATAAAGAAACTGAAGCACAAAAAAGCATTTGTCTGAGCTAGCATTTGAGCTGAGATTTGAAGTCAAAGAGTTGAGCTCCATTGCTAGCTCTGTGGATTTACTAGAGTACTTTCTAATATTGACTTGTTTCAGTGTATATGTGTTTCAATAACATGGGAAAATATTTACATTATTATATCTACTTAGAAAAAGAAAACATCACCACAAATAGATAGAAGGGAGAATAAAAGGAGAAGAGAAAGAAAAGGAAGAAAAGAAAGAAGGAAAGAAAGAATTAAATATTTAGAAAAGACACTAATTAGACACTAATTGCCCCACAGTTTTTGTAAAGGTTTTTAGGTAAAAAAATTTTTTCCCTTATTTAAAAAAGTAAGAAAGTACTGCTTTTGGTAGTAAAATTATAATGTATTCTTTTAGAATTTCCTGTCTTTTTTCCCCCCCCCCCCCCCCCCCGCCAGTGTTTTTCTCTCCATTTTCCTCTTTGCTTTACCTCCTACTTTGCAATCTCCCCCAGACAGGCTTTGTTTGCTCACCAAATGTTTCTTATCCTTTTTCTCTTTCCTAGAAACAGGGAATCTGTTTCCTTTTTTTCATATTGTTTTCTCCCCCCACCCCATGCCTGCTTTCCTTCTACAAAAACAGAAGGAGAAAAGGCCCCAGGTCCCCACTGTCTGTTGGCTCCGAGGGGACAGACATGAGGAAGGAGCACCTAATAGTGAAACCTTTTTGGGAAAAACCGTACAGCACTGTTCATTTGCTGTGGGATATTTGCACACTATGTAGAGATATATTGCTCTGTGAATAGTTTAATAAAGAACTGAAGGATTAATAGCTGGGCAGGAAGTACAGGGGGACTTCCAGGCAGGGAGAGGAAGTAGGAGGAGATAATGGGGGCACAGGGCAAATGCCAACGAGATGTGGAGGGAGTCGGGCATACAAAGTAAAAGAGAAGAGCCACATGCTAAAATGTAGACTAATAGAAATGGGTTAATTCAAGTTAAAAGAGCTATTTAGGAACAAGTCTACAGGTCAAGCTTTTATAATTAATAAAAAATCTCCATGTCATTATTTGAGAGCTGGCTGGTTGTACAGAAAAGGACTCATCACAATCAGCCTCTCACATGCCTTCTGAAATAGTTGAAGTTAAAAATATACTAACTTTGAAATTAAGAATGCTTGGCCAGTTAGTGATTATGTATCTCTCTGGAGCCCCAGCAATCCCCTTTCCCTACCCTTTTCTCTGTTTCTTGTTGGCTAATGACACCCTTTGGGGCATCTGTGCAGGCAGGCCTGTGTATGGTCCCTTCCTCTGCATCATGTTCTCTTTCTGTTCTTGCTCTGTCTTCTTCCAGGTTTACCCTCCCCTTCTGAGCATGTCACTGTCTCTGATTAACCTGCCACCAGACAGCTAGACTCTTGCTGCAGGTACCGCACACAAGGCCATGCCCATGGTTACACCTACTTTTCAGTGTAGCAGGAACAGCCATACCGATGCCTTAATGCATGGAGTCAAGAGCTCCCCATGCTTTCGTAGGTCACCTGCCATTCCACTGGGATTCTATGTTGGGACAACTGTTAACGAGGCTGGTGACTAAGTAGGCCAGAGAGTCAGGGTCTGCCTGGGTGATCTTTTCTAAATTCTTGGTTTCTTATTTTAAATTTACCTCTATATGTTTTATTGCATTCTAGTTAGAAATACATTTTCCTTCAGCAATTTATTCTAGCAATACAATAAAGAAAATAAATATGAAGCTGATGTTTCTTTTTTTCCTGTTTCTATTCAAATCTTAGCTCTTATGCACCTCATAATGAGTACGAAACAGGTCCTCCACTGAGACACGTTTGCAGTCCTGCTAGTCTTTATCACTTCCTGTCTCTCTTATTGCTACAGCCCCTTTCCTGGCCCTCCCTTGCTTGCTGAGTCACTTTATGTTCGGAGAAAAGCATTCTCAAGTTGCCTTATTTGTTGATCTATCCAGGACAGTGGTAGGTTCAGATCTCTCCCACTCAAAAGAAAAAAGCACATACATTTCACTCCTCTCTCTGTCTGTCTGTCTGTCTGTCTCTCCCTCTTTCCATTTCCATCTTCATCTTTGCCTCTTTCCCACTTTCCTTTGTTTGTTTAGAATGAGGTCTTTATATACAGCTCAATCGTCTTGAAGCTAAAACCCTCTTGCCTCAGACTCCTGAGTCCTCACTGCTGAGCCCGCCCCTCCCCCATTATAAAAATACAGTGTTCATTGCAAATAAAGAAAACCAGGCAATAAAGTGGCGATCTTTATTCTCACCACTTAGAGGTCAATGCAGCTGTCAATCAGTTTTAAGCCTTTCCCCATCCACGTGGGCAAACGTATTTGCCACAAATTTTGGTCTCCCTTCTCTGATCAGGCCCACTCCTTGTGCCTCATAATATGTTCCACCCTGCTTCCTTCTGGGGCTGTACCTGAGGTATTCTGTCTTCTGTAATCATCCCTGCCTTTCCCCCTACCCTTATAACATTCCCTCCTCCGGTCTGCTTCACTGAGTTTCCCATAACTCCGCAACACACATAGTCTTCCCTACACTGAAAATTTAACCATGCAATAGTCACCTTCTAATCTCTGGCCTCTCCCCACTTACACCCTCTGCTGTCAGAGAACTGAGATGTTGCTCTGAGATTTCTGGAACCTGGTGAAATGGTGGGTGGTCAGAGAACAGATGTCTGATAAACACCTTTGGACTTATAAATCGCTCATTGACCTGCTGTCTTTTAATTTAGTGAAAGTTCTCACTCAGTCCTTTAAAGATTGGATCTGATTTCCCGTAAGTTCCAGGTGTATCCATCAGTGGTACTCTATGTGGATAACCTAAAGATGATTACTGCTCTCTCCACAGTGGTACATACTTATTTCCTAGAAAGCTATGAATTCCAGGTGTCAATTAAGACAGACTTTCCCCAAGAGGGCCCTTTGGTTGCTGCCCAAGGCTGCTGAGCTGATGGGGCACCTTTTACTTTAGCACGTTTACATAACCCATGTCGCTAAGTGCCGCCTCAGCATCAAACTCTGCTTCAATCGCCTGTGGCTAATATGCCCCGGTGATAAATGTCCCTCCACACCAGCTCCTGAGGACGTTTTGATTGATTTAGCAGAGTTCCAATTTATCCAGAGACTGTGAAAGGCTCCAGGGTTTCAAGGAACAACATCTGGGGGCTCCAAGCGAGTCTGTGCTCCAAAGAAATAGCGCGCGGGGCTGCGTCTGAGACCGAAGCAGGATTGCTGACAGTAGTCACCACCTCTTTTAGAAAAAAGGTACCTGTGGGGAATTTTTAACTTGTCAACTGACAGGATTGCAGATTTATTGCTCACCTCTCATCACATTTAATGAGAATCACGCTGTCTGTTCCGATTCCTAAGGCTGCAGCTCCCTTCTTGAGAGAAAAGTGACTCTGTTAGAAAAAATAAAACAAAACACATTTATAATCCGTTCTTTATGAAGACAAGATCGAGTCCCTGTTCTGGCTTTCCTCCTTTGTTGTCCTTTTGCTCCTCCGGTGTCCAGACTTCTCAGAGGATAGTCACTCACTCACACTGGTTTTGTTTGCTTTAGCTATACATGTGGTTTTAAATTTTAATTAATTTATTTCTGTGTGTATGAGTGTTTTGCCTGCATGTATGTCTGTGTACCATGTGGGTGTCTGGTGCCCACAAAGGCCACAAGAGAGTATTTGATCCACAATGACTGGAGTTACAGATGTTATGAGCTGCGATGTGGTTGAATCGGACCAGGGTCCTCCAGAAGAGCAACCAGTGCTCTTAACTTCTCAGCCATCTCTTTAGCCCTCCTATTTATTATATGTTTTTAAACACACTATTTTATTAATTCTTTGAGAATTTCATATATGCAGACAGTGTATTTTGATCATATTTGCTTCCTCTCCTCCCCTAGTCTTCCCATATCCATCCCACACCCTTCACATGAAGTCTTCCAACTTCATGTCTTCTTTTTTTTTTTAGTACAACCGAGTCCAGTTTGTGCTACCCACACACTTACAGGGTGGAGCCATTCACTGGAGCAAGTCAACCTACTAGGGGACCACACCCTTAAAGAAAAGTTTCTCTTCCTTCCACAGCGGTCGTCATTTTCAATAGGTCCCCACCCAGGGAAGGGGCTTTTGTTATAGAATGTAGACTGATTTTCTTCTCTTGTAGGTCTTGTGTAGGCAACCACGGCTGTGTGAGCACGTGAGTACAATAGTCCTGTCATCTCCAGTAGACACCATCTGCTCCTCCCTGACCTCTGGCTTTTATAATCTTTCCACAACCTCTTCTATGATAGGCCCCAGTCCTCGTGGGTGGAGTGTGATATAAATGTGCTGTTTGTGGCTGAGCACTCCTCAGATACTTAGGCTCTGTACTTTGATTAGTTATGAGTTTCTGTGTTAATCAGTGTTTCCTGAACAAAGAAACTTCTCTGTTGGGATCTGAGAGCTACAATACTTTCTGGGTATAGAGATAGGAATTTGGAGGGCAGTTAATAATAAGTCAACCTATCAAAATAATAAATAGTAGTAGGTTTACCTCTGGGCCCTATGAGGTCACCAGCCATGGGTTCCTGATGAGATGCTAGGCGTGTATTTCCTCCTGCAGAGCATGCTTTCAATCTCATTGGAAACCAGATGTTCCCCTCCCTAACATTCATGCCGCTATTGCACCTGTGGATGTATCTGCTAGATTGGTTGTTTTATAGTTTAAGGGATCACAGCTGGACCAAAACGCACGATTTTTTAAAATATTATAGTGAAGCACATAGTTGTGTAACTTAAATACCATGTTAGCTATCTCTGGACATAAACATCTCTGTGTTCTTAATTGTTTTCAAGTTGTTGTGGACCAATTGCCATCATTGATTCCCCAGAACTCTTCCATTGTGTAAAACCAAAGCTCTTCACTAAATAGTAACTCCCCATTCTCTCTTTCCTCACCCCTGGCAACCACCATCATGTTCTTGGTCTCTGTCTGGACTGTTTCAGGTGTAGCATTCACTATATAGTGATCCTGTGGAGACCTGGGTTGTTTCTACCTTTTGGCTATTATAAATAGTTCTGCTGGAAACACAGGTGTACAGAGACTTCTTTAAGATGCTGTTTTCAATTGCTTGAGGTGTATACCTAAAAGCAGAATCTCTGGACCATGTGGTTGGTATAATTTTAACTTTTGAGAAACTGCTGAACTACTGTCTACAACTACTGTGTGATTTTTACACACCTACCAACATCACACAAAGGTTACAGTTTCTCCACATTCTCATCAATGTTTATGATTTCTGCTTGTTTTAGAGACAGACTCTCCCTGTTTCCCAGGCTATCATGGATCCTCTTGTTTCTGATTCCATTGCCCCAGCTTGCTGAAGCTGACTTGTGTTTTTCTGGCTCTTGAGGCCAGTCTTCCTAAAAGACGAGACAGTCACACCCTGTGCTTTTAATGCGTGCTCTCTAGTGAGTGATCTAGACTCTCCATGTGCTTCGTCAGTGAATTGTCCATTCAGGTCTTTTGGTTATGTTTTGGGTGGGATTGCTTTAGTTACTGTTGTTCTATTTGTTGAATTCACCTGGGTTTCTTGAGGAAAGATAAAAATATATTGAAAGTTGTAACTGTATGTGCGGTCCCAGCACATAGTAACTCTGAAACTCTGAAACTCTCCTCTCTCTCTCTCTCTCTCTCTCTCTCTCTCTCTCTCTCTCTCTCTCTCTCTCTCTCTCTCTCTCTGTCTCTCTCTCTCTCTCTCTTTCTCTCTCGTGTGTATGAGAAAAAGAGCCTGTGTGAGGGCACATGCATACTTCAGCACGTATGTAAAGGTAAGAGGACAACCAAGGCTACTGTCCTCACTTTCCACCTTCAGACAGAGTCGAAAGCATAAGCCAGGCTGACTCTGGCTCCCTAGTTTTGGATACTTTTCTTATATTTACATCTTTCATCTCCTGGAACAAACACACTAAGGTTACCGGGACTGTGCTACTGTATCTGGTTTTTATGTGTGTTCTGGGGCTCAGCCCCATGACTGTCACGATTGGATGTTGTACCCACTGAGCCATCCCCTAACCCTGAGCCAACTTTTCACACTTACCAAGTGCCTCCAGTAACAACACACTGTATGACTCGCAAACTCACATTTTATTCTTCAAAGCTTGCCTCCCTCCATCCATCCTTCCCTCCCTCCCTGCCTTCCTTCTTCCCTCCCTCCTTTTCTTCCTTCCTTCTGATCTTTTTAGATCAGTATACAAAGAAACAAGTTTCATTACGATAGGTATGTTGTTTTCCTTGGTCCATTTCTTCAGTCCTCTCCCCTGTCCTCTGTCCCTCTCTTTCCCCACTGGTCCCCTTCTGCTTTCACATCGCGTGTGTTCTATTACCTCCCGCACCGTCCCACACACCTCCCGCACCGTCCCACACACCTTAAGGCTTCTTTCTCCTCTTATGCTCATTGTCTATCTTCAAGAAACTATACTTAATTTTTCATGGATTTAGTGACATTGTGTGCATTCGAGTAGGGAGAGAACTTGGTCCTAAGTCTAGCACTCTTCCTCTGGAGTTTTGGAGCTGTTATGTGTCTGGGTCCAGGTAGGTGGGTCATACTGACAGCCTGCTGCCCACTCTTTCTTTGTGCTTTTGCTTCCTGCTTGGATTCTGAGTCTTGATGGCTGTAATCACCTTGGCATTTGGGGAACTGGGGAAGGCTAACCTAAGCCCAGCTGTACTGCATCTGCCCATCAGCCTCTTACGATTAACTACAGATCATTAAGCTGTCCAAAAGGAGATCAGCTCCCTCAATTTACATCTCCAAAGGGTTGTTGAGTGGAATTTTAAATCATGGTTCTAAAGAGGCATGCTCTTCTCAGATGCTCAGGCTCCACTCATCTGAAATCTTAAGTATGCAGTGCATGAGCTCGGAACACGTATATTCTTAGGGAAACTGTCTAATAAAACAGGAAATCACATTTGTAACAGCAAAAAATAACATCAGCCAATAAAGGGGTCACACCAAAGAGATGAGTTTTAAACGCTCGGTGTAGCTAGAAGTAATGAGAAAGGGCCATTAGCTTAATTTTACAGCCACAGAACGACAGCATGGATATCTGTTACTAAGATACCTGGGAGCTAGGAGGAAGAGCTCAGCTGGGCCAGGGATTTTAAGGTTCTGTGACACCTGCCCTCCTTTACCCCTTCAATCACAAACCAATGTTCTCCTTTGTATTCGGTAGAGACTAGGGAAGCCAGAGCAGAAGTTCAGAGGAAAGCAGTGCTCAGTCTCTTCTGGGAGGGCTCAGAGAGGCCAGCTGTCCTAACTGAAAAAGCACAAATACCTCAAATGGTGCCCCTCAGTGAATGTGCTCTGAAGCTTCGATCTGCAGATTGCCAAATTGCAGCTAAGTAGGAGATCGGATGCACCTGCCCATGAGAGGCGCATGCCTGGTCTCTAATGAGAAAGAACAGGGGTCTGTAATTGGGGAGTAATTACAAAGGATAATTGATTGCTGTAAAAATGCCACAGATTTAAGGAAGCCCACATGCCCAATAGAGAGCTTAAAGATGGGGAGCAGAGGTGACATGAGGCATGAAAAGAGAAAATTGGGCACCGAGCACTCTTTATATTTCCAGGAAAGGGAGCAGAGGCATATAGCTGAGTGGTATCCACAAATAGTAAGACATCTATGGGGAGGAAGGAAATTGAGAGTCTCAAAGGCATTTAATAAGGAAGAAACAGCAGATATGAGTTGAGTGGCATGCATTTCTATATATGAGACAACATATGATAGTCATTTTTAATCCTTGGTCTATTTGTCATGGATAAACCAGAGAAGAGCATCTGAAAGCCAATATCCTTCCTGGGTGCTGAGGATTCTGGGAAAAGGGTGTCCAGGGAGAATTTAGAGGTTGCTTGTCAAGAGCAGATAGGTGGTCTTCATTTAGGAACAGCTGTCCCAATAGGGCCTGGAAGGAATACACTATTCTGGGTGGCTTCTGAAAGCAAAATTATGAACAAATTTGGAAGCTTCAAAGATTAAAATTGGTCTTCCAATAATAAGATTAGTATAATACTCTATTGCTCAACAATGGACACATTCACTTCTCTCTTCCGATTTGGAAAATGTAATAAAACTTTGACAGAGCTTAGTACTTATTTAGGACTAAGTCATGCTTCCATTCATGGGTAACAGATATTTTAAAAACCTATTCAATTTTTATTTTTTAACTAAACCAAAATTCCAGTTTGATGGAAAGTTTTGTTTCTATATTTTTAATATTGAAATGTTGAACATTTCTAGAGGGAAATACTTCAGGATATAGGTACAGGCAACAGTGTCTGAGCCACACTGGCAGAGAAAGCATCCCCCCAAACTGACAAATTGACTTCATGAAATTAAAAACTTCTGCATAGCAGAAGGAACCTTTCACCAGATGAACTGGCAGTCTGTAGGATGGAAGAAAATCTTTGTCAAGTCTACGTAAGATAAGAGGCTAATATCTAGCAAATATAAAATGGCAACATTAAACACTGCAAACCCCCAACTTCCAAGAAACAAATGGGCCATAGTCTGAACAGATAGCTATCAAAACAGAAATGAAAATGCCAAACAAGTGTTTTCTAAATGCTCACGACATCTCTCTAGCTGCAGAGAAATGCAAATCACTCCAGTTACAATGACTATAGTCAAGGAGACAAATGATAATGAACACTGGCTCACCTCTCACAAGGATATGTGGCCAAAGAGGAACCTTTATACATACAGGAGTGTAAATTAGTGTAGCCACTAAGGCAATCAGTATAGAGACTTCCCCAAAAACTAAAAATAGAGTTGTCACATGACCCAACCATACCATTTCTGGGCAGATACCCAAAGACACTATCGAGATTTGTGAACATTCATGTTCATTGCCGCTTCACAATATCCAGGAAATGGAATCTGCTGGATGTTTATAAAGTAACGGATGGATAGTGTAAATGTGGTAAGACACACAATAGATCTGTACTGAAGTATAATGAACAGAGAAATTATGAAAAGCCCAAGAAAACAGATGGAACTGGAAAACGTTAAGTGAGGTTACCCAGGCTCAGAACAACAAAAACACTGTCTCTCATGTGCGGATCCTAACCTCTGAGTGTCAGGTACCACATATCTAAGAGAGGGTAAACAAGGAGCCTAGACTGGAGAAAAGGAGACTTTAAAGGGGGACATAGCACAAGTGGAAAGGAACGTGTGGAACAAAAGAGTACAGCAGGGAAGTGGGAGCAGGGAGATGAGGAGAAGACTCCTCTTTCTCTTGTGTGTGTGTGTGTGTATGTGTGTGCGCGCGCGCGCGCGTGTGTATATCAGCCAAAATGAAAGTCCCATATGGAAACCTGTTATGTCATAAGCTAATTTTAAAAATAAAAATATTTTAAAATAAATGATATTGGTAATTTAGAGATAGTTTATATTATTCAGTTTGCACTAAAAATGTGCTTTGAAAATTCATGGTTTTGCCGGGTGGTGGTGGCGCATGCCTTTAATCCCAGCACTTGGGAGGCAGAGGCAGGCAGATCTTTGTGAGTTCGAGACCAGCCTGGTCTACAAGAGCTAGTTCCAGGACAGGCTTCAAAGCTACAGAAAAACCCTGTCTTGAAAAAAAAAAAAGAAAGAAAGAAAAAAGAAAAAATAAAATTCATGGTTTTGAATGGTGTGTAATTATCTAGTAGGAATTAATGAAAGGTCAGGTATCGGAACACACAATATTCCCAGAATTAGAGAGATTGAGGTAGGGAGATTGCTCAATAATATTTCAAATCAGGAGACACATCATATTGAATTCCAGACTGGCCTGGAGAAATAAGGGAGGGGGTGGGGAGGATCATTCTCAATGAGAATAGGAAAGTCATCTGGAAGAGGATCCAATTTTGATTATTCCGTTCGTCTTTATGGCTGCAGTTTGTGGGGGCTCCTTTAATCTTTTAGTGAGTGTTGTTGTGTGCATGCGCACACGCACAAGCTCATGGCCAACACTGAGTGTCTTAAATCACAATCATGATCCACCTCATTTCTGAGGCAGGGTCACTCAGGGAACCTAGAGCTCACTGATTGGCTAGCTAGCTGTCCTGGCCAATAAGCCCCAGACACCTCCCTCTCTGTGCTCCTTCAGCACTGGGATTACGACTGCACATGACCATGCCTGGCTATATTACACTGTTTCTGGGGGATTAAAGCCGGGTCCTCACGTTTGCACAGCGACACTGCTGACTGCCATCTCCCCAGCCTGTGCGCCTTCATTTTCTAGTAGGGAGAAGTTTCACCCTCTTTTGGTGATGGTAGGAGAATAAGTGGGATGACAAGCAACCCGGAGACAAATTAGGTCCTAGAGTCTGGAGTCTTGGCACACTTCCTTCTCACCTTCCGTTAGAATTTAGATGGGAAGTCTGAAGAGTCCCAGAAGTTCCTCTAAGTCATGGCTAGTCACAGGCAAATATTTTATTGTTTTTAGAGGACCACAGCCTTTACTAGTCTTGGAGGAAACAAAGATGATTTAGACAGCCCTCAGTACCCAGCCACCCCTTCTACTCCCCACACTCTTCCCACTCTCTAGTTTGGTAGTTTGGCCATTCTGGTTGTCATTGAGCTTGCTAAAATTATTTTCAATCAAAGTCTTTGCTTACTGTTCCATCTTCCAGGACCTCAGTACTTATGATTATATTGTCTTTGTGGTAATTTTATGTATCCATCCCTTATTCCATGTGGGTCTCTGTATCAGCTCCACATCTTTTATGCCTACTCTGTAAAATAGCCCACTACTGCCACACGAAATTACAGTGATAACTAGTTCGCTGTCTGTTTCCTAATGGGACAAAGGAATTGTATGAGGAATTGTATATAGTTGATAAATATTTGTTGATATTATTGGCCATTTGCTCAGAGAGTAAATCCAGGAAAATGTCCACTATTTATTGTTTAGGTTATCTAGCCGAAAATACTAGTGTTGAGGCATAAATTTGGTGGCTAGCCATATCACAGAGGACTAAATGGGCAAGGTCCATTCTGAGAGCAAATCCGAAGGCTTTTATGATACCCCAAAAGACTTGGGATGGGTTCCTTCCTAAGCACGAGATAGCCACCAGCTTCTCTATCCTGAACATCTGCTTGGTGAAGGAGAAGCAACCCCTAGACTTCAAACGAAGACAGAGAAATGACATGATAGTTTGGGAATCTCAGCTCCCAGCCCTTCAAGTTTTCCATCAAATGCTATCAGTTATCTTTGGAATTGATACTTTTTGACTGATATATTTCTCAGATCTTTATACAATGAGGATTTCCAACAACTTGGAAGATCTGGAAGACAAATCTATATTTTTTGGTTGTGAGCCTAGCCTTTAACGGCTGAGCCATCTCTCCAGCCCAAGACAAATCTATGAATGAACTAGAAACTGCTTCTTTGACTGTTTCTCAAGGGATAAATTCTATTACTCCTCATTGATCAACAGAATTTCCCTTGTCCTCCTGCACATGCGTCCCACACACAGGTTGGTTTGCCATCACTGAGGTTCAATAGAGCTGCCTCTAGGCAGGGCTGGTGTGGGAGCTGCATATATTATATGAAGTACGTATGGAGCACTTGGATAGACCTCAGTAGATTTTCACAAAGTATAGTCCTTATTCTTGTACACTCCTACCAAGTGTGATAATATCCTAATATCTCAGTTACCTCAAGAGGGATTTTGAAGTCTTTAAGTAAAATAAGTGATTTGTTAAAATGAATATATGTCATATGGAGTGGTAAGGAAATCTGAACATGATGATAACCATAGCAATAGAGAATGTAAACTCTGCCAGCACTGTGAATTCTTCGGTGCGGCTCTGCTATTGGAGGTGAGTATGCATACATGTTTCCAAGAAGGAATAGTTCCCAGACATGAGCTTGTCTCACACCTCTCTCTCCGTGGCATCCATCTCCACAGGGGACACCAGTGGGCAGCTGGCTAGAGCAGCAAGGCTGGCTGTGCCACTAGGGCTCAGGTCGGGGCCAGCTCTACCCTTCCTGTGTATTTATTAGCTTACTTCATCATCTGAACAACTATACAGGTAGTGGTTCCTTTTACAGAGGAAAAGGAAATGATGTCACTGCCCTGAATTAATGTCTGTGGGGAGGCCAAGAGGCCTTACACCATTTTGAGTTAATTTTAAAACTCATGGGCTTTATATACTATCCTTGAAGACAAACACACCTATCCAGGCACTTCTAACCTGGCCTTCCACCTGACATGGGATGCAGTGTTATGGGTTTTAAGAAAGATGAATTCCCACCAGACTATTAAGAGCAAACACTGGGTTATTGCTGCTCTCCCCCTCAAGTATGGCTCAGAACAGCACAGGAGGGAAAGAAAGGGGAGGAAGGGAG
>JAQHUG010000023.1:9396388-9428937 GCA_028555095.1 Dicrostonyx torquatus | reverse complement strand
AACAAAGGAAATTAGATTTAAAGTTTTTATTTTGAAAAGAAAAAAAAAAAGAGGAAGTACTGTGGGACAAGGGCTGTACCTTGTAAAGATTGGTGGGTTGTATTGGTTTAATAAGGCACGAATGCACCAGTAGCCAGGCAGGAAGTATAAACAGGGAAACCAGATTAGAAGAATTCTGGGAAGAGGAAAGGCTCAGTCTGCAGTTGTCACCCAGACACAGAGAAAGCAAGATGAGCTAGGCAAGGCTTTGAAGTTCTTTGCCCGGAGTAAGCATGAGGAAAAAGCAGAGGTACAAAGGCAGAGGCAGATCAGGGGTATTAAAGTTGAACTGACATTAGCTCCTATTTTCTTATTCTCCCTCTGTCAGTTTGTGTCTGATGTGTGCCATTGTGTTACATGAGAGTTGCCCTTTTCCATGCTGTGTGAAACATTTCTTCTTAAATAAAAGTTCTGTCTTTTTGTTGTTTTTTTAGGATAAATACTTTGGGAATTGACTCCCTCCAGAATGCCATTTATGAAATGTACAAACTGTTTTCTGGTGTAGTTAGGAGAATTACTTCCCTTCTTCCCATGAGAGGCCTGAGCAGATGCCTGATGACCTATTCTAGAAGACATGGATACATCATGGTGTTCTTGATCTGTGAAAAGTGGAGGGAGTATGTCCTGGTGATCTGCCGGAGAGAGCCTTCTCTTTCTTACATTTATGAAGGACATTTTCCCTCAATGACATTGAATTATTTTGTGGAAGCTATTTCTGGATGAGCTTCTGTCACATGAGGAATAAAGAGAGATGTGGAATGCATCTCAGAGTATGGGATTTTGAGAGTTCAGAGCGACAGATGAGATTTGAGCTAGGATTTTAGATCCTTGCTACATCAGCTTTTAAGAACTTATCTAGAACTCATTCAGTTGCTCTTCGTTAAGCTTTTCTTTCATGGAAGGCTTGGGGGAGGTGATGATTCAGCAGGGGGTGAATGTGGAATGAAGGGCTATTTGGCCCCTCTGGTGTCGTGATCTTGTGATGTTAGATATTATAGGGAAGTCATCTCGGAACTCATTGCTCATGGCCACAGTACCATTTTTGTTGCAGCTTACTAGTGACTCACTCACTTCTAACGCTGTTTGTTTAATGTAGTCCTATCCAGGTTTTGCAAGAAAGCAGCTCATTTGAACAGAGAGAAAAATGTAACAGCTTGTCCTCCTTATCAGCCAGATGAGTTCCACTCTTCGCTGTCTCTAGACGAAGTTCCAGTCTGTACTGATCATGCAGGTAATAAAGGGTGACTTCCCCATCCCGAATGTGTGATGTTTGCAGTTGGAAGTGATAGACTATGGAGTCACTAAACACCATTTTCCTCCCAAGTCACTGTACTGGTGAGTTTTATGTCAAATTGACACGAGCTAAAGTCACTGGAAAGAAGGGAGCCTCAAGTGAAAAGACACCTCTAGAAGACTGGGCTATTGGCAAGCCTGTAGAACGTTTTGTTAATTAGTGACTGACTGGGGAGGGTCTAGCCCATTGTGGAAGATGCTCTCCCTGGGCTGTTTGTCCTGGGTTCTACAAGAAAGCAGGCTGAATGAAGCATGAGGGGCAAACCAGAAAGCAGCACCCAGTCATGGCCTCTTTATCATTTCTTGCTTCCAGGTTCCTTCCCTGTTTGAAGTTCTGTTCTGACTTCCTTCAGTGATGAACAAACTTGCTATTGGTCAAGGTGTTTCGTTACAGCAATAGTAACCTTAACTAGGATTATGGCTCTAACTCAACATGTCAGATGACAAAGTCAGCACCCAGAATAAAAGATTAACTTAACCTGGTTTGGTACATTAGGAAGCATTAGCACTGGAGCAACCAGAAGAGGAAAATAGCACCTGAGACATGATACCACAAGTAAACACGGGAGCCTCTAGCTACAGGATGGCATTTAGTGTCTCAGTCTAGCAGTTGAAAGAGCAGAACTGGATGGCAGAGGAACAGGGGCTATAGGTCTGGCTGTGCCACGCTGGTTGTGCAATCCAGGACAAAGCATCTCTCATGGCTGCAGGTTGGTTTTTCCCCTCTACAAAGCAGGATTGGTGTTTCATGAAGTTACGTAAGTACAGTTTCCTGTGCCCCAGGCATGAGGCAAGGGTTTGCTGACATTCTCATCTGTGTCCTGCAAGTATGGGGCTGGGATAACCTCTCAAAGAAAAAGAAGAAAGACACTGTAGCCATTGTCCTCCCCACTCCAAAACCAGTATGGAAGCTCCTTTTTCTTCCTTATGGGAGAAACCCCACCACAAGAACTGACCGTGTTTAGATAGGAGAAAAGGCCATTTAGGAAAGACTTGATACTTTTCTTTCTTTAGCCTTTTCGGAGCTATTTCAGGAGCATGTACAAACAAAACAGTTGTAAAGCCTGAAAATACGTAGGAAATCTGTACCCTTGCCCTGAAGTCAAGAAGAGCTATAGGAAAGGATGAATCAGACCCAAAGGAACTAGGGCTGGAAATCAGGTGAGTTCTCTGCCTGATGCTTCCAGAGCGGGACTCACACGTAAGCCTGGGTGAAAGGTGCAGGTAGGTGCTGTGCCACTTTTTCCTAAACGTCCCTCTAGCCTGGTGTAGGAGAGTGGTTTATTCCAGGCACAGGCAGGAATTGATAATTTAGCATCATCTTCTAATTAAGAAAAAAAGCTCATGGCAAAAGTTTGATTATGAAAACTACAAAACCTTAAGTTTACAGCACTTATATAACCCATTGAACATGGAGAAGTTGACCTAGTGCCTACATAGAGCCTTCGCCCCGATGTCCTGGAATCTTTGGTAAGGAAGGCATGCTATCCAAAGTAAATGTAAAAACCAACTCAGCCACACACCTTGATGCACAAGGTTGGACTGCTGCACCACATTTTAGGGCAATGGTGGCACAAAGCTGTGATTAGTCAAAGTCTGCTCTGACTTAAGATCCATTCCACAAGGAGGAACCCATACCTGCTACTGCTTTGGTGACCAAGGACTGAGACTAGATATCCCAAAAACCTAGGGTAAAACCAAATACTACCATTCTAAAAAAATATAGTAGCCAGGCNTTTAATCCCAGCACTCGGGAGGCAGAGGCAGGTGGATCTCTGTGAGTTTGAGGCCAGCCTGGTCTACAAGAGCTAGTTCCAGCGCAGGCTCCAAAGCCACAGAGAAACCCTGTCTCGAAAAACCAAGTATATATAGAGACTCCTAATAACGGGCTGCTCTAATAGATCAATGCCTTGCTCAACCATCATCAGAGAAGCTTCTCCTTGGCAGATGGGAACAGATACAGAGATCCACAGTCAGACATTATGAAGACAGTGAGAGACCTCAGAATACTCAGCTCTGAATGGAATGCTTCCATCAAATCCCTCCCTTCAAGGCATAGGGAATGCTGTGGAAGAAAAGGTGGAAAGAGCGGAAGAGCTAGAGGGGATGGAGGACGCCACCACCACCACCAAACCAAGGCCTCTAAACCAACATGAACAAAGCTCATATGAACTCAGACTGAGGCAGCAAGCACAGGCCCTGCCTCCGCCTGTGCCAGGTCCTCTATATATTTCATCACCATCCCACAAGGCTGTGAAAATCAAATAACTTTATTCTCATTATTTATTGAAGTATTTTAGACTGTCAAAAACTAATCAGATATATCATGTTTTAAAAAGAATAATTCGTGTGTCAAAATGGAAAGTCTATAGCCACAGTCAATTGCTATTCTAGGTAAGAATCATAGTCAAATTATCATTTTTTTCATTGTGTGCATTGAGAAATAAACGGCTGAGTTGCCTTTCTTCCTCTTAGTAATGAAGGAATGGGCTTCAAGTTTATAATGTGAAGAACAGAAAGTATGGCAAAAGTAGTCTCAGAGCATATAGTCTGAGCTTTTTAGAACAGGCTGTCAACTTTTGTCAAGTGTGAGGCTCAAAGCTTATGCTGAAGGTAGAGATACCTGACAGATAGCACAGAACAGCTTCTACTGGGCTAACCTTAGGTAGCCAAAGAAAAGAATGTCTAACATAAAACAATTCTGAGCATTTCGGAGCTGAGTATATAGAAATATTTAACTATTTAGAGATCTGGATCTGCTTCCGGGAAACCAGGAGAAGGAACATATACTTGTTTTATCCATAGAGAAGCTAAATGTAAATAAAAGTTATCTTTTACAATGGGTCAAAACATGAGGCCCAGGTCAGCAGGGATCGGCCCTGCTGTGTGGCATAAGCGGCTGCAGTGTAGCTTCTTTGCTGATTTGCCCTGCTAGGTGAGAGAGAAACGGAGAGCTGGTTCTCTGATACATTAGAGCCGTTTGCTATGTAAACAGATTGGGACATTATTTTCTTGCCTACATGGCAGTAGAAAGGATAGCGTGTATTCTTTGAAGGGCACAGGAGGAGCATGAAGTTCTATACCATGATATCCAACAAGGAGGACCAGAGTATTTATCCTCCATCTAGCTAACCCCCAAAGGTAGGCAGGAGCCAGTGCATGACAGAAATACGGCTCACAGATCAGACAGGAAAGGCCCCTATGCCATTTCTTTGTGGTACTTAGGATGCTTAATCTTCATTGGAGGTTTGACTGGATTCAGAATGACCTAGGAGGTGCACAGCATTTCTAGGTATGCCCATGAGATGAGAATGTTTCCAGAGAGGATCAGCTGAGGGGGGTACAGCCCATCCTGAAGTGGGGTGAGGCTGAGACAGACTAAAAGCGGAGAGAAGGGAGCGTGCTCAGCTTCTGCGTCCTGGCCCCATCATGATGTTAACTGATCTGCTCCACCATGCTGTCTCATCACATTGGTTGGATTGTCTGAAACCATGAGGGAGATTAAACCCACCCTCAAGCTGTCTAAGAAACATAACTAATACAGTATTAAATCAAGCCAGCCAGCTTGGAGTTAAATGGCTAAAGGCACAGGGTTGAATCTATTTAATCACTAAAACCGCAGTTCTAATCGGAAAGAGTTCATCAGTGGGGCTTCTTAGAACTCAGATGATATGAAGCATGGCTTCAATGGTTTGGAAGGGTTGAAAGCCACACTGCCTTTTCTCTTGCTTCTGGCCCTCAACACACAGTCTAGACAGACATGGAGGACGGGAGCTGGAATTCAATATATTCTGCTTTGGGGTTGGAGAGATGGCTCAGCAGTTAGAGAGCTAGGTACTGTTCTTGCAGAGGACTAGAGTTCCGTACCCATCCACACTGGGCGGCTCACAACTGTCTGTAACTCCAGTACCACATGGAGGCCTCTGGCCTACATGGGACCTGCATACATACGCATATACCCACACGCAGATATACACATAACTGAAAATAAATCTTTAAAATAAAAGGTATAAATTCTGCTTTATGTTCAAGGTTTCCATGCATTTCAGAGACAAAGAAGATTTTGGGCAGCTCAGCTCAACTCCAGGAAATGGAACATGTGGAGAAAAGGCACTTGGGGTGTTATTCATTCAACTGAGGATCACAATGCCACGGTAACCCTGGGAAGAGTGCAAACACATACGTGCTCTGACGTGAAGGCGATGAGCCTGGGCACGGCAGCCATTCCTTTCTCCTTGACTTCCGGAAACATCTTATAGCGGGCGATAAGCATGGCGTACATGTTGGAGATGGCGCCACCTGAAGGGCACAGAAACAGTTACTTTTTCTAATCTCTGTAGACACTTCTCACGCAAGCAGCATTCTTTATTTCGCAGACCTACAACAGTTTCTTTCTCTTGTGGGTCACAGCCCAGGATGGGATTATAGAACTGAATGAGGTGGGGGGGCAGGGTCGAAAAAACTGCCGAGAGTAAAACGTCTCACAATATACAACGACCACAGGCTATGTCAAAATCAAGCATATAATGAGTCTGAGATGTTTTTGGCAGTGCTTGTCCGTTTTACATCACGCAAGGTAACTGTAACTTTGGTTCTAAACACATATAATATTCACTTGGTCTTTAGCATCATGCCACATAATACCAATACTGACTGAAATGGCTTGATTCAGATTTGAGATTATTGTATGTTATAAATAGCAGAGTTTTTACTGTACATGCAACACTCTTACAGAAATTTAAGAGCTTAGTTATGGAAAACAAACTTAATATTTCTCTATCAATGTTCCTTAGCTGGTCCTTATCAATGTATCTGGATTGTATTGTATTAGGATGTTTGATTTTTAAAGTTGCTATTTGAGTTGGTGATATGAGTATCATAAATAAACAATGAATGATTATCGATTTGGGACTCAGGCATAATTTTTGACAATTTATTAAATGTCCCTAAATACACTTCTGTCATTTAATATTGTGTATTGATGCAATGTGGCATAGGCTATCATAAAATAAAAATAAGAAGTAAGTCTAAAAATGGTGATGCCTATACACAGTGCAGTATAAGTGTCTTGCCAAAGCTTGATTCTTTTCGTAAAATTAAACATATATGTCATTATTATGCAAATTTGCTTGTCCTTAATAAGTGGCAAAATATTATCTATAACAAAATTACTTTAAAAATAATTATTTATGATTTATTATAAGTGAATATCTTATTTGTGTGCTTATTTTACACATCTAGAAACTCAGGTAGGTTAAAAAAAAAAAAACCTTCCCAAGTAAAAAGGGATAATGAGTGGGAAAAGTTGACGAAACCCTGACCTAAAACTTCCAGGGAAAATCCTTGTACTTCTCCTTTGAACTGCATCCTCAGATTCAAGGTACAGCTACGATGGTTCAGAAAATCTCATTTGCTCTGACCACAGTAAGAAAAGCACCTTAAATGCCAGGCATGCTGGTGCACATGTTCAAGTCTAGCCTGGTCTCATAGTGAGTTTCAGAACAGCCAGGACCACAACAAGACCTGTCAAAAAGGATGGGGATGGGTAGGGAGGAGAAGAGCAAAGCACCTGAAGGGGAAGTTTTAATTTATTTGTCTCTTGCTGGGGAGCTCTTTGCAACACCTTATGACATAGCTGGCTTTGAACTCATGATCCTCCCATCTCAGCCTCCCAAATTCTGGAATTTATGTATGTACCATTATGCCCATCTTGAAGAGACTTTTGAAAAGAGATGTTTTTCTTTCTTTTCTCTCTAGTTTATAAGTGTAACCAGTTGGCATTAGGCCTATAATAATCCTGGTACTATAATAGTGGCAAATAGTTATTTCTTTTCTTTTTATAGCAGTGCCTTATGCTTGAATTAAGATAATCAAACCACTGTTAATGCTGCAGGCTGCTAATGGCTCCTATAGAATATATGATAAATGTCCACACTCATCTCATTGTTCTCTGTCCACTCCTTTTAATGGGTCTTTTCTTTCAAAGATATCTCTGAGATACAATTGCACTCTTTGATGATGTCAGCTCCATATGGAATTGGATATCCTATATTTCCCCAAAACTACCAAGGATTTTATATGATAAAGTTTTACCCTACTCTGTAAGTAACATCTCACATGACCAGCGATGAAACTCTCTGCAGGACTATTGGGAAGCTTAGGAATTTTGCTATCAAGGAAATATGAATGCACAGGAATATGTTGGCAAACAAAACAAGAGATGAGAAGGCAGAGTAAAATTGTATCCCTCTGCTCACTCCAAAGAAGAAACTCTTGGGACTATTTCCTGGATGGTTTAAAGGGTCTTTTCTGAGGAGCAGGGAAAGTAGGATTACAGGCACCTGGGTTGTGCCTGTGTTCCTAGGACTAAATCTTAAGAGTTGGGTCTTGACTTGGACAAAACGCTCAACTTGTTTTGATTGTTGTTCTGTTCATCTCTACCACTAGCACCCAGAGACTTGGTACTTCCTGGAAATTCCACTCTGACTCCTAGAATTCTATGGAGAGAGGTTTCTGTCCCTTTTGGTCTTGCAGCCATTCAGTCCCAAAGAAACATGCAGAGGCTTATATTAATTATAAACTGGTTGGCCTATTCAATCAGGCTTCTTATTAACTCTTATATCTTACATTAACCCATAATTCTTGCCTTAGCCATGGGGCTTGGTACCTATTTTATCAGTGAGGCATTCTCTTCTTGCTTTCTCTGTGTCTGGATGACAACTGCAGACTGAGCCGTTCCTCTTCCTAGAATTCTCCTGTTCCGGTTGCCCTGCTTATACTTCCTGCCTGGCTACTGGCCAATCAGCAGTTTATTAAACCAATAAAAGTGACAAATCTTTACAGGATGAAAGACTATGTCCCACAGCATAACTCTGTATATGTGATATTATCTACACCTGAGGATCAAAAAGCGCTCTAGTCTTTGGCAGATCATAAAGGATAAGGACTAAGGGAGAAGGGCCTGGCCTGGCCACAGATCTCTTCCTGGCGTAGTCATTCAAACGTCCATCCTCATCCTCATGTGCTTCACACAAGTCTCTTCAGCATCCTCAAGGTTGCAGGTGGTCAGGGCTGGAAGCTTCTAGTTTACACTTGAAGAGTGCTTTCTTTGTGTACATCTGCCTTTCTTTTCTCCTCTCCCCTACCCTCAGACTGAGAATACGAGATCTGTAGCTCTCAACTAGAGAGCCAATGCTTCCATCCCACCCATCAGAGTGTACTGAAGACTGGCTTCCTCTTATTGATTAGGTTCTGCTCTGACACCAGACTTCTTTTGCATGGGTCAGTGACTTTTTCCATCACCCTTCTAACTTCTCTTTCATCAGTGAATCAAGTCAAGGTTGCAGTCATGAGCTAAGGGCACAGCATTTATTTCAGGTTGGTTCTATGGGCTGGAGAGATATAAATGTAGAACCTAGGGTGCAGTGGCTGATATAAAAGGCAAAATGGAAAACACTGGGTGCCATAAAAAAGGGAAGGAAGGAAAAATATCTCAAGGAAATCCCTATTCTCTTTCAGCTGTAAGGAATCATCTCCCATGCACTGTTTGTCCTCCTTGAAATTCAAAATTAGCCTAAATCCACTTCCTGCTCATTATTCCAGAGACTGGAGAAGGGAATGAGCTCTACCGAGGACACATGCCTCAGCACACGCCATCACACACTGATGCCTCTTTTACATTTTGCTAATCCTGGGAAATGCAGCAAGTGTGAATTTCCTTATTAGCAATCGTTATTCCTTTGTCCATACATCTTATATACAGATAGAAGTATTGGGTGACTATCATGTCTGATTATACCGTTGAGCACAAATAACTGGCATTAGTAAGCTTGAAGATGTGTTCAATGGATTCCGCCACATTTATTATTTTTATAAGCACACAGCCTAGGTATCCTAATCATAAACACAAAATAGATGTTTGCTCTTCTTAAGTTTATAACATAGCATGTAAGAAGAATAAAACAGAGAAAATTTGAAATATATATACCAGGAAAAAATATTCCATCTCCAGAGCCCCCTGGCCAGCCAATGATCTCTCTCATTTTCTTTAGTGTGACATATTCTAACAGCACAAATACAGGAGCAATCTCATAGGTGAACCTGAAATGTATAAATGACAATATTTTATGTATGTAGCTCAAATAAGTTATTTACCATTATAATACCACAGAATATTTTCTGATTTTTGAAACTTAAATTCATAGGTGTAAGGATTATAACATTAAATATAAAAATATTTATAAAGGATTTTACAAAATATTACTCATTTTTCTGTTGCCTTAAAGCCAAGGTCTTCAGTTACTGACATAATATGCAGGGGTAGCTTATCGTACTGAATATAGAACATGACGCAGTGTGACATTGGAAAATGCAACAGCGGGCTCTGTTCTCTTTCACATTACTTATTATTTTAAATCAAAATATTAAAAAGTCTCTTTTGTATTTTAATATTTCTCATAGTTTGATAAAATCAAAGACATATAAAGGCGTTTTAAAAATTGAGCTCGAGTGAGAATACATGATGCAAAAAGATTTACACAAAAGAGGATTCTGTGTAATCAGCTACTTACATATTAGTGTTTGCAGTTGATGTCAGCCAGTCTGCTGCTAACCCAACCATATCCAATCCAGTAGACAGCTGATTAAAATACCGGGGATGCCCTGAATAAAATGGAATTAGGATTGCAACCAGTGAAAATAAATGTCTCCCAAACACGTTTTTTTTAAACTAAAGGATCTTGAAAGATACTTCAGTTACAAGAGATGCATATTCAGAAATATAATATACAAGTGTGCCTGTGAGCACAAAGACACATGATCACGTGCACACATGTGCACTCACACTCAAGCAACCCTTCCTCTAAGCAGAGGCTACTTAGAGTTTAGTAGTTCCCAAGGCACTCTCTAAAGATCTTCTCTCAAATGGGCCCTTTAAAAATCATATGTACTTTGCAATATGGGATTAGATTACTTCCTACTATACTTTCAATATAATTGCAAATTAAATTTTATGGTATCCCAAATCATTACTCCCATTTGCATTGATACTGCTAACAGTCCTTTTGTTGAGCTGTTCCGAGAATCAGTCATACCATGACATCTTTCAGGCATGCCAGCATTCATAATAATATCAGTGACAAATGACTGATGATTACAAAGACAGGACAAAAATGAGAAACTAGGACACTCTGCCGAGTGATTTGCCCTGGATTCAAAGGTGATGAGTGTCTAGAGATGGCATAGACAAAGCTAATTCTTGACTGTTTTCCCTGTCCGAATTGTGATTATGATCAACAAAGCCCCCTCTTAGTTGAGATTTAGAGCAGAACTAAACACAGATCTGTGAAAAATATAATCAATGGCTAGACTGACCCATTAAAAGGATTATCTAATAAACTTCTAGATTTCTTTAAAATTCTGTAAGTGGATTGCCCTCCACATACCCCCTGAGGCTGTTATTAAAATGTGGTTATAAATATCTCATCAGGAGTCTGTTTTCCCATCTTGTCCCATAGAATAGAAGGCTATCAATAAATCCATGTTTTGTTTAGCAACAGCAATTTGGGAAGAAGCAAAATTCTAGAAGTAGCATCTGGTTTTCAAAAAGGTATCTGTCACTTGCTGGACATCTGTCTGGTGCCTGTGATGTGAGTCTCATGTCCCAAGTGTGGGCAAAACAAGATAAAGGAGAGCATTGAGAAAAGCACAGTGCTTATCTCAGGGACTAGAAGGCTCTCTTATCAGCTCTGGACATGTGGATAGGGAGTTCGACAATGGGAACAGATAGGCACTGGGATGGAGCACATTTTAGAGGGACTGGAATTTTGCGACTCTAGTTAATTCCTGACATTGCCTCCTTTATGACCTCAGCTCATGCCTCCGCCCCTTTTTTCTCTTCTGCAGGCCCTTTGACTCTGACCTCATCAGTTCACTCATTCAGAAAAGGTAGAAAGTCCCTCAGCTGCAGCAGATGCTGTTGCAAGATGCCATCCCCTTCTCTCTGCCTCATTGACTCCCCATTTCATTGTAGCCCGAAGCTGACATCACAGCCTACTTCTTCCTCCAGAGGGCCCTCCACTCTGCTGTCCTGAACTCATTTTTGAGTGAGGAAATCAATTCGGATTTATAGCTTATATATGTATTTCTAGATGAACCTACTTATTAGTGCACAGAATTTAACTCTGTGGAAATTCTGGTATGGCAACCTCTGCATAGAACTGAGAGGATGTTGAAGGTGTGTGCAGGAGCTCTGGACACCGGAAGTCCAGCCCACTCTGCTTGAACAGATACTCTTGGCGAACTAAATACAAGTTTGATGCTTCTTACCAGGTTTCCTTAACTCTATATAGTTTTTGACCTCGGTCTGCAATTTCATCTGACTTTCTCCTGAATCACAGCTTTCATTCACTGCTAATGATGTGAAACTACAGAGCAAGGTAACCTAACAGTCAGGACAGCATGACCTTTGGGGTTCTGGCAGAAATGTTCCCCCAATTACATCTGTTCTGCTCCTGTGGCCTCTACATGCTGCCTGGAAGGGATTGCCGCTGCATCCATCCAGTGTTGCCTGGGAGTGTGAGAAGCTGCATCTGAATCTGATAGCAGCAGTGCTGGGGATCCTACCGCCCCTGGCCCATGTGATGTGAGCACTCTGAGAGGACCATGCTCTGTTCCAAGCATGGGAAGGCTCCTGCACAGATTGGCGAACCAGTCTCAAAGGATGTGCAAAAGTTGGCACCTGGCAAATGAAACCTGATGCTCATAGTCAGTTGGAGAGGAGCCAAAATTCCTCCAAAACTGCTCTTTGTGAACTGACAACCTGCAGAGGGGTGATCCTTGGTTTCCTTTGTCTAAGGGCTCTCTTAAAGATTGAAGACCACATAAGCATTACCCTGTTTGGCCACCACAGCTAAAGAGAACAATTCCTGCAGACGCTAGTCTAAATTCCCACCGTTTACTGAAGCTTCTAGTTCTAGCGTTTCTTGACAAGTGATTTGAACAGACACCTCATTTAAAAGTCTTCCTTACTGCTCTTCAATCCTTTCTAAAGTTGGAATCTAAATGGAAATCGGGTTAAGGATTGTTATCAGAGACTAAATGACATTTTATAAAATGATCTCTCAAGGGTCATAAGAATACTGAATGGTAACAGGGAGGGTAACTGCTTTGATGGATTGTGTAGTTCCAGTTGACAAACAGAATATTAACAGTATAATAAGCCATAAGTTTGATAGCTGAAGACAAAACCTGCCTGTGGATGATTTCTTGAATTGCTATTTGGGGATGTATGGAGAGAAGACAAAATGTGGCATGAATAATATGGAAATATTCATCTCAATCCATCAGATTTTTGTCTTCACTTTAAATAAAATGCACCGCAGCAACATTTGACTAGCAGTTTTACAAAAATATATAGCAAAAAAATCTAAGCATTTCATTGATCCATTCATTCCCCTCGACAGCACTCCAGCACTGATACACAGAACTGTTACTTCCATTGACTGGCAGATCCCATTGTCTTAACTCTAAATTGAGTTTTAAAGATGACCAGCTTTTAAGAACATGTAAAAAAAGTACGTATTCTTTTTTTATTTGTGAGTAATATAAACAATATGTAGCAATTTGTCATTAGTGAATTTAAATGTCAAATATGGGGGATGGTTATGCAGAAAAGAATTAAAACCATTTCCTAAGCTTGCACAGAAGGATACATGAAAAGTAAGTAGAAGCAGAGTATCCTTTCATGCCTGGCATGTGTATCCTTTTGGCTTTTCAGGAGGACTAGCTGATGATATCTAACAAATCTCAAAAATTATAATCCACAGAAATAAATCAACAAGCTAAACTCATTTCCCCTCATGTCTATGTCCAAGCCTTCCAAAGTGGACAATAGTTACACAATAAATCAGTTTCCCAAGGCTTTTACGCAATCCTTTCTCCTCTGATGATATAAAGAATGTTTGGGGGGAGGAGGTTAAACTGCTTGTAGCAAATGTTCTTAAAATGTCTGTCATTTGTTATACCAATAAATCACGCAGAAAATGGTGGCATAAAATGTAGCATTTGCATGACTAATGATTCCTTAATATTTCACATTTATTAGTTACCAGTAAACCTTTTTAATTCTACAAATCACTGTAGATCCTTCAGCCTTCCCTCCTTCACCTCAGAAAGGCATTCATATTTATCACTTTTAATTTGTTTCATTGTTTATCAAAATGATTAGAGACAATGCAGAAAAAAGCAGAACCCTCAGGACCTGGGTAGAAGAAAGCCTGGGAGGCAAGGCACTCAAAGGGATGTGGCATCTAGAACTACATCATCATTTTATCCTGTTTCAAAGAATGCTATGAGAATCAGATATTCTTATTCACATGCACAATCAATGTGAAGGAGACAAATCCTTATGTAATGCCGCTCAGCTGCTAAGCTAGTCTATATTGTGGTGTGTGTGTGTGTGTGTGTGTGTGTGTGTGTGTGTGTGCACTTTCAAAGCCGGAGAAAAACTGGAATTCAAACCTAAGGTTTAGTCACTTGGAGCAATGCCACAACATTCTCCCTCCAGCCTGAAGACTGTATAAGTTGGTTAGTTGGGACTCCTGATTAGTTCTGTTTCAAGAACATTGCCAGCAGCAACCTGGAATTCAGGCTTACAGGATTGCACCTGTAGTCTTTACAGCTCTCATTTTCTCCATTTTGGGTCACTTCTACCGGCCCCTAGTGACAAATGGTTTCTACAACCTCTGATTCATCTCCGTGCCACTCTTCAGATTTATACCCAACGACGGCTCTGACATTATCAACAGGGTGCTTTTTGAATTACTATAATAATGACTATTTTTAAACAAATGCAATTTTGCAATTTTAAGAATAACACAAACCAGTAGCACGGGAACGATTTTATAGAAAAAAAATGAAAATTGCAAAACAAAAAAGCTTTATTATTTCTGGTTGCACAATACCTGTTTTAATTGCATATTTTAGAGTTGTTTGGCAATGCGTCAAAATTTCCTCCAAATTTTGTGGTTGGTCTGCTAATTCCCAATTATATTCTTGAAGGAGCTCGTTGGGGTAGTGGAAGTCAATTACTTTAGTTGATCTATCGAAACTTTTCACCACATACTGAAGCAAAATGTTCATAACATCTTGCAGAAACGCCAGAGTGGGCCTCTCCCCATCACAAGCTGGCAGCAGGTCTGAAGAATGGAACGGAAAGGATGCTTTAGATTTCACTACGCAAAGATCTAGGCAATTATGGATCAGGCAATTTCTCTTTGAGTTGAATTTATTGGCGTTGGAATCGCAGTGCTTGGGAGGGAGGCTGAGGCAAGGGGGCTCTCTGGGAATTGGAGATCAGATCTGGTTTAAAGGCTAGAAGACCCCGTTTCAAACAAAAACCACAGCATCTGGAAACACAAGCGGACAAAGCCTCCTTCCGAAATTAAATTTTGCATTTTTATTCCTAACATAGTATCTTGTTTGGTTTATTCTTTTTTCAAAAGAAAAAAAAAACGACTCGACTTGTCTGTTTCACAGGCGTTTGTAAGCTAAATGTTCTGAGTAATTATTTCAGTTGTCAAGACTCCACGTTGGGAATGTTTGAGAAATGCCTTCGTGCAAACCAGGAAAAGTCAATCTTGCGAAGTCATGATCTCCGACTTCTGAAGGCCAGATGTTGCCAAAGTTGGGGCATGTGGGTGTGTGTGAGCGCACTTTCATGCTGTTTGGGAGACTGGGAATCATATAAGTGGAGGTAAAATTTAGCGCCCAGGGCTCACGTAAACAGAATCGTTCCTCAGTGAAATCACGGTTACAAATTGCTCTGGATCCAATCGAACACCTAAAAAATATCCCTGCGATTCCGATCTGGGAGGGTACCTGGAAATTTGCTCTACTTAGAGACTGGGGCAGCGCAGAGAAGCCCAGACGTCGGCGCAAGCCGAGGCCGCTGCCATCCTCAATTCTCAAGGCTGCGCTCGCGCCAGGCCTTGTGGCCGCCGACTCCTGTTAGGAAACGCTAGGGCAGGGTTCTCGGCGCGCTCCAGCCCCCCGACCCAATGCCCTTCCAATTCCGCGCAAGATTCTCAGAGGGCCCGCCCCCACCATCCACTGGGTTCTTGGGGGTCAGGCGTCGCCGGGGAGTAGCGCGGTCCTGGCCGCGCCTTTTTACCTGTTGCGTGCAGAAATGCGTAGTTGACATCCGCTTTGGGGCAACTGCAGGGTTTTTGGTCACAGGTGCAGGCGACCTTCCGAGTGGCGGCCCGAGGGGCCACGCCCCCGCCGCTCTCTGCTGGCTTCTCAGAGTCTCCATAGAGCAGAGCTAGACAAGGACACAGAGCGCGGGGCCTGGTCAGCCGGCGACAGTCTGGCTCCCGCATCTTCGCCCACCCGCAGCCGAGGCTGCAGGCTCGGCGACATTTCTCCGCCAGCGCTAGCCCCCGACCTTGCCCGCCCTTCTCCCCATCGCGCCACCACTCACCGCACAGCTTGTTTCCGATGCCACCGGTGAACTTTTGAGCTACCTGGCACCAAGCTCTCGCTGCGATCGCCAGGCAGAGGGACAGCGAAGTGGAAAGAGAACAGACGGGCGAGTGAAATTTCGTTCCAAGTGAACGAGGTCTTCAGGCAGGAGTCTGGGAATCCGGCTCCAACTCGCGAGGGGCCTCGGGCGACTCTGTTCTCAGCAGGTGGGGTAGCCCGGGGGAACCTGACTCCAGGGCTAGCCCTGGCTTCACCGTGTCCGGTGAAGAAAGCCACACCACTGCCCTTCAGACTTGTTCACCAGGCGTGCAGGTTTCCAGACCCTCCCCGCAGCGCCAGAACTGCCTTTCCTAGACCCCTGGCTGCCCATTTCGTCGCGCTTGCCTTCCAGACCCTCCCTACTCCCCATTTCGTCTTTCTTTGCCCCATTCCTACCCTGCCTGTCCAGGGTCTAGAGGTCCCAAAGCAAAGCCCCCCAGTTCCCCCGTCCTTGAAGTCGTCGACTCCCTCAAACGCTGCGGTCTTTCAGGAGCCTATGCTTAGGGGAATGGGCTGAAACATCCTGGGCATCTTCCCAGGGGACAAAAGACTGCGGAAGTTTGGGGTTCTCACACAGTTAAGGACTTAACCCAGGTAGCAGGGCGAAGCGTCCGAATAAGTTTCCTGTTGCAGATGTCAAAGCTCTGATCATCTGCGCAGCCCTGCAAACCCCAAGTCATCCACAAAGCTCTCCCGCTGCAGATCCCTATTGTCCTACCTGTACCCGGGTTCTCGGGATCCCCAGAGCCATCTTCAGATCCGAAGGACCAAAAGCCAGAGCCGGGAGAAGCCATGGGCTCTGCAAGACTGGCCGGTCGCCTCCGAGTGGATGCGGGAGAGCTGGCTTCGGCTCGACCCTGCACGCGCGTGCGTGTGTGAGTGTGTATGTGTGGCAGGAGGAGGGCAACGCTCAGGGACTGGCGCGTCCGCGAGACAAGGGTGGGTGTCACACAGGGACAGGAAACGTGCTGTCTGCGTGTGCCGGTGCTCGTGCGTATGTGTTCCAGTCAGAGCATATGGACGCGTCCGTGCTGTTCGCAGAAGCCAAAGAGAGAAGTCGCCAGGATCTTCGCAGTCTAAAGATTGGAAAGTGGAAAGGGCCCAAGAGATTTTTAGGGAGAGAGAGCTCGGTGGGGAGATGAGGGAGTGACGGAGGGGAAATGGAGGAGCTGGATCGTGAGGTGCGAGGCTGTGCGTTGAAGTGCGAGTCAGCTGCGGGGGAGGAAGTCGTGCCTGCGCAGGGCTGACCCCGCCACAGGCGCTCCCCGCTTCCCGCTTCCACACCCTGGACGCGCTGTCCAGGGTGCTACCTCAGTCCGCTGCACTCTCACCCTGGTGACCGGGAGACCAGGGAGACCTTGGAGGGGCTGGAAGGGTGACCGAGACCGATTTTTACGTGGGCATCTATTGGTTCATTGTTTGAGGGCTGACTCTGACTGCGGACAAGCAAAAAACAGTTCTTGCGCCCTCCTTCCTCCAAACCGGCGCCGAGGTCGCTGTGACCTCAAGAGCCCAGGCCACCTGGCCGAAATCAGGCACAGCTTCAGAGCGCGGGGAAGGTACCAAGGAGGGAGGGAAGTGGACCGCCTACACGCCGATGGACTCATTTTATCTCCTTTGCAGAGCCTAGCATCTATCTGCCTGCTGAGCTGAGGCGAGCCAGCCTCGGGGCGCAGGGTTCCTTCGCAGTCATGAGCTGGGTCCCCGGCCCCACTGTCCAGATTTTGACTGACGGCTGAAGAGAAAGACTGCTGATTGAAGCAATTAAAATCCACGCTGGAGTCTATCACTGAGGACCTCGGGCTGGGAAAAATTAAATAAATAAAGCGAACAGAAACTTCTTGAATAGCAAGGGGGGAGAGCTGACACAGCCCACTGGATTGATGGTTGATGGGGGAGGGGATCTGGTTACTAGGTGACCTTGGCCTATAGAGTCCTGAAACAGCCTACTGTTTGTGCGTGACACAAACACGCGGGTGCGTAGGAGGCGTGTAGGGGGTTTCCACGTAAGCAAACCAGACTTTCCGAAGAAGATAACGCATTCCCTCTTTTCAGGGGGACTCAAACCAATGACCTCCCCTTCCCAAAAGGAATCCTTAAGGTCGGGATGGGGATTGCCTACGAATATAAAATTGTCAACTTCCAGGCTCAGGGAGCAGTAGTTCTGCTTTTTCTAATAAGGGATGAAACGATCCTTTCTGTTTTCCTTTCTCTAAAGGTTCGTAACACCTTGAGGCTTTGGGGCCCTTGGAGGAGCTTAGCTCTGGTCTACACTGTAACTACGACTCCCGGCTTACAGAGAGCTCAAGAGAGACAGGAAAGCGCTGGTTTCAGCCAGTCCCAATCGCCTTCCCTGGGCGCCCTGAGTTAGTGTCAGCCTTTTCTGTCGCCCCCAGAACCCTTCATTCCTTCTCTGAATTTTTAAAACAGGCACCAAGGCTGTTTCCAGAGCAGGGACCCTGGAGCCTTCTGTCTTGGCGACCAGGGTGACTTGTTTTGTTAGGGATCCTGAGACCTCGGGTGGCTGTGCAGACACCCAAGCCTTGGGTCTCCAAGTGCATTCTCTTATCTTCTTCCCACGTGTCCGAATCCAGGGGCCCATGGAGGAGCTAGCTAGTGGATGCCCACTGAAACCGCAGGATCCCTGGTTGCAAGTGGCACTGTTGGGTGCAGCCCGAGGCTGTCTCCAAGCTTGCTCTGGCGAGAAGCAGGAGCATGGCCAATGAAGGCTGTAATCTTGACTCTAGGCCTCAGCTGGGTCACTCTTTAGGGCACTCCTGGACTGATCACTTCAGCTGGCAGAGGCAAAACCTCCTGGAATGCCTTGGCTCCGATGTCTGCTGGGCGCTTGCTCCATCAAGCTTTGCCGGTATGACTCGGGTTCTTTGTTTAAATCCATACCAAATCCTGCAAATAATTTGCTTTAAGCCAGCTGGCTGGGGTTGAAGGTTTTTTTTTTTCCTCCCATGGATGAGTTGTTTGAAATAAAAAGGTTCATAAACACCACACACACACACACACACACACACACACACACACACAGCACGCACACACCTTTCAAGGAAGAAATGGAAGAAAACAACAAGAGGAAGGTAGAATCTCAACATCTGAATTTAACTTCTTCAAAAATAGTGACTTAAAATGGTACTGTTTAAATGCAATTAAAGCTCACAGCCTCGAGTATTTTTAAATCAAATGGTGGTTTTTACATTAAGAAATATTTTTGTCACTCCCCACTACAGATGCAAGTGGGATTGGGTTTGTCTTTTAAAAATCCATCTCTTCCTAGACAGCAATTTGCTTCGTAATGTTTTTTCATTTCCCCAAAGAGCCCCCCTCCCCTTGCTCTGATTGGTGATAACAAAAGAGCTCATGGAGGTAATAATTACAGCCATTAGTTGACAAAGGAGGCAGCGCAGACTGGGAAGGCTGCTACCGGGAGGAGGAAGGCTTCCCCTTTCATGTGGGAGACTCACACCAAAATCCTCAGCATAACCCACAGGAAGGTGTCCTGGGACGACCCATTTCTTGTCCACAGTGCATCCAGAAATCCCCGTGGCAGGTGGGACCAAAGAAGGGCATTTGGTACAAGTTTCCCCGTGTCAATTTGGTGCTTAAATATCGAGGGACCGAGAAAGTATAGATGGAAAGAAAAAGGAATGAAAACAGCTATGACCTTGCAATCTTCCACCAAGGGCTGGCTACTTCCTTTTTCAGTCTTACTTAACCCGGAGTGCAGGAGCTGGGGCAGAGTTGTTGGTTTTTTTTGTTTGTTTGTTTGTTTTTTTTTGATGCACTCTACCCACAAATTGACATGCCTTTGCTGATAGTCTTGGGAGGACTTCGGTATTGAGGGGCCACTGGAAGCCAGGATTGAAGGATGGCTCCGACAGGCAGAGGAGCAGCGCTCCTCTTTATAGTACCTGCTCCAGGTGGAGCACGGGAGCACAGAAAACCTAGCCAGCTCAGGGCGCCCTACTCCCGCCTCTCCCATCGGTGAGCCCTGCGGTTCCAGTTTCTTGTGTCAGGTACAGGTGCTGCCAATCGATCCGTGCGTTGGCACATGACAGGGTGACTCCTTTGTCCTGTCTGGCTGGTCCCAAGCTGGAGTGGAGCTAACTAGGGTAGGAGCGGCGAGAAGAGCACTTTTGGATTTGGGGCTTGGCTTGGTCACAGCAGGAGGCTTCTCCTCGGAAGGATCCTGTTTCTAAGATGAACCGGCTGCAGAAGCCCAGGTCTGGGGAACTTTAGGGACCCACTCTGAACAGACCCTGACAATCCTCGGATACAAATGTTATCAGCGCCCACTGGTTTGCGTTTTGGGCAGCAGAACCCTGACCTAACGTTATCAAAACCTGTTTGCCCATCCAGTCCTCATTGGAACCCTGCCTGTACCTTCTTCGCCCGCGCAGGGTGGTGTAGACCTGTTGTCTTTCATGGAAGGGTTAAACCTGGAGGTAAGGAAACTCCTGCTTCCTGCCTGCTGCCCATTTGCTCACTTTTATGTGGCCAACTTCAAATCTGCAGTGCCAGTGTGGGTTGGCCGGGAAGGCTGTGTGGGCGTGGGTTTGGAGGTTCCTCCAGGATTCTAGGTTCAGTTTATGGTGGGCTGTGCTGGGGCTGGGGATTAGCTGCTGAAGACACCTCCTCTCAGCCTCTGCCACCAGCCCAGCTGTACAGCAGCGACAGAGACCCCAAGGCACAAGGTAGACATGCCCTTGTAAAACACACTTTCCAAGATGCTTACTTTATTTAGTAATCTTACTAATCAAAAGAGGAGGGAAAAAAAGCAAGTTTGAGACGAGTTCCCCTTCAAAGTTCTTTCCACTTTGTTCTGGCATATCCAAACAAGGTCCTGGGAAAGTCTTTTCAAGAAAGAAATCTCTCAAATCATTTAAAAATGAGCAAAGGGTTGATGACAGCTCAGACACGGTGGGTTCCCTGAATCGCAAACAGTGGAATCAAGTCCTACATTAGGGTGATGGGGGCAACCGCAGGTGGGAGAAGTCTAGAGGTCCAGTATCTGGAACTCCCCAGGTGGCCCTGGTATTTGAGAGGGAACAGAGCTGGCAGGCTGTCAGATGCTTCCAAGCCTGAGGATTCTGAGGGCACCTCACTGCTGCTTTGTTCCTTGTAGCATCTCAGGGTCCAGCACTTTTTGAACTCAGTAGAGGCTACAGCTGCTTCACCAGGCGCTGGCGCTGGGAGGTTTTGCGCAGGAGCCTTGTGTAATCATAGGGGTTGGCGGAGACCTCCTCCCTCCCCTTGGTGGTCCAGCACCTGCAAGTCAGACAGGGGGTCTCACAGTCAATGGCAACTGCTAGCAGGGTATTTCCAGCTACTCTCCCAGGGCTAGGTGCTTCTCTTCCTTCAGCTATCCACCAACCACACATATTTAAGAAAGATACAGCCAAACTGTCAGGCTAAATGACCCAATTTAACTAGCTGTAAAGATGCTCTGCAGCTTTGCTGAGTTGAAGCTAGTGACTGTTGTGTTTGGATGAGAGCCAACCACTAGAAGATAGAGATCACAAAGGCTGGCTTTGTTTGGAACAATAATTCACAGTTAATAAAAACATACTTACTTTAGTGCCTTATTTAGTTTCTAAGAGACTTTCATCAATCAGGAAGATTCAAGGTGTATAATCTGGATTTTTTTTTTTGGTGGTGGTGTTTTGTTTTCTCTTTTTCAAGACAGGGTTTCTCTGTATAGTCCTGGCTATGCTGGAACTCACCCCATAGACCAGGCTGGCCTTGAACTCAGAGATCTGTCTGACTCTGCCTCCTAAGTTCCGGGATTAAAGTCTTGCAACACCACCACCCTGCTCACCCTTCTGGAATTTTAAATTAAATGTTTCTTTTAAACACTCCCTCGAGATCTAACTAATCACTAATCAACTCTAGTAGGAATACAGCGACTGCTTGTTCTGTTGACTTTTCAAGGCTCTTCTTCTTCTTCTTCTTCTTCTTCTTCTTCTTCTTCTTCTTCTTCTTCTTCTTCTTCTTCTTCTTCTTCTTCTTCTTCTTCTTCTTCTTCTTCTNTCTTCTTCTTCTTCTTCTTCTTCTTCTTCTTCTTCTTCTTCTTCTTCTTCTTCTTCTTCTTCTTCTTCTTCTTCTTCTTCTTCTTCTTCGACAAGGCTCCTCAACTTAACCCAGACTACACTGTACCTTGTACTGTAGACCAGGCTGGTCTTGAACTCAGAGATCCTTTTGCCTCTGCCTCCTGAGTGCTGGAATTAAAGATATGTGCCACCACTGCCAGGCAGGTTTCAAGGTTTTTAATGAAACTGCTTTACTAGACCCACTGTAGGAGCTGCAGTCAATCTGTACTGTTCGTTTTGTCTTTCTTTTTCAGAACAGGAAAAACAAACACAAACAACTCATTTGGCACTACAGAAGACCCTAAATAATAAAAGTAATCTTGAACAAAAAGAATAAAGCTGGTGACATCACGCTATTTGCTTTGAAAAATCTACAAAAAAGTAATAGCAAACAAAAGAGCATGAAAACAGCCCTAAAAACAGATGCACAGACCGAGGCAATGGAACAGAGGGCTCACAAACAGATTCATTTGTACTCCATTGGGCTTGACTGAGATGCCAAGAGCTTATAGCAGGGAACGGCTAATGTCTTTAGTAAATGATTTTAGGAAAACTGGATATTCACACACAAAAGAATGGTAACAGATTTACTTCACAGCATATACTGAAGTCCACTCAGGAAGATTAAAGACTTAAACTACCACCTAAGACAAAAAAAATCTGCTAGAAGGAAATATAGAGGAAAATATCTACAACACTGGTTTGGACAAAGGATTTTTGAATATTACCACCAAATCACAGGCAACAAGAGCAAGCACAAACACAGACAAATCAGATTATACCAAAAAAGCAAGCAAATCAGATTAAGAATATAGCAAATAAAAGAATCAAAACAGTGAAGAGACAACTTGCTAAAGGGTAATAAATATTTGCAAATGATACAAGTGATAAAGGGGACAATGTCTAAAATCTACAAGGAACTCAAGTAACTCAATAAATACATGTGAAATGGTTACAAAAGGGACAAAGGACCTGAAGAGGCACTTCTCAGAAAAAGGCACGCAGATAACCAAATTGTCCATGCAAAACATGTCCAATACAAGAGTGAGCAAATGTCATATTCCAGGAATAAAAGATGCCAGCACCAATAGAGAATCACTGCGACTAGAAATAAAGAATCAAGTTCCCAACTGTCTGACAAGAAGACTGGTTTGCTTAAAGTGACGTAGTCATTAAACAGGAAGTCTCTCTGTTCCGCAGCTTTAACAGATTGCTAAGCCCTTAAAAGAGTGGAAAGTTGAAGTCATTTTGTTAGGTTAGAGAGATGACTCGGAGAGTGATTATATTTGCTGTACCGGGAAGGAGAAAAAGACAAGCTCTCCTGAGAAAACTGGGAACATGGGGGTCATGAGAGAGGGTAGAAGGGAGGGGAGCAGAGAAAAAATATAGCTCAAGAAAAACAATAAAAAGAGAAAAATTGCTGTACAAGCCTGATGTCCTGAGTTCAGATCTCTGAAACTTGTAAAAAGCCGGATGTAGCGGTGGGTATCAGCGATCCACAGGAGGCAGAGCTGGGAGAATTGCTCCGAAGCCTGGAGTGTGTAGCATAGCAGTAAGATCAAGAGGCCCTGTCTAAAAACAAGGCAAAGGCAGAATGCAAAGACCAACTTGCAAATGTCTTCTGGATTCCACATGAGAGCTGTGGCAAAACTCACACACACATAATGCACACACACAAAATCAAAAAAAAAAAAACCCACATGCTAAGGGAAGTAGCCAGAACAAGCCGGTCACGTGTGTGTTTCTATTTATATGAAATGTTCTGAAAGCAAATTGATCAGTGGTTGCCAGGGAACAGGGGTGGAAGGGTGGTGAGACTAGTAGGTATCTGGTTTCCTGAAGTTAGTGGTCAGCATGAAATAAGGAGAATATATTAAACCCACGGAACGGGGTCAAGTGAATTCTGTTGTATAAATTTTATCTTAAAATTTAAAAAGTGACCAACATTACTAATTATTAAGGAAATTTAAACTTAAAATCACAAGGAAACATGGTCTCACCTATGTAGGATGTCTGTTATCAAAATGTAAGTGCTCACGAGTGTTGCTGAGGGAAAGGAGCTCCGCACAGCACTGGAGAGCGCAGGTCGGTGCAGCCATCCATACCGAGGACAGTGGGTGAGTTTTTTTCAAAAACATGAAGGTCTTAGTATTTAGTATTATTAATGAGATCCCAGGCACATCACGACAGGAAATGAAGTGAATATCCTAAGAGCTATGTGTAGTCTAATGCTCACCCCGGTGCTATTCCCAGCACCCATGCTATGCACTCTTGCCATGTGACCACCAGTGGATGAGTGGTTAACATGTGGTTGTTACATACCACGGGAGGAGAAGTTAAATGTCCAGTTGTGGCAATGCGGATAAACCAGGAAGACACTGTGTCAAGAGAAATACCAGTGAAGCTCTGCAGGAGCCCACTCGTGCACATCCTAGGTGCTCCTCAGGGCTTGGAGACAGGGGGCTGGGGACATACTGACTAAGGAATATAAAATTTCAGTTGGTAGGATTAAATTTAAGAGATCTGTTTAGTTTAGTGATGATAATTCACAGCAATACATTGATTGGAGACTTGAAATTTGCTTTACGATAGACATTTTAAGGATATGCAAATGTTTTCATCATTTTAAAATTTATTTTACATATCAACCACAGTTTTCCCATCCCTCCTCTCCTCCTGCTCCCTCCCCCATCCACTCCTCCTCCACCTCCACTTAGGTGGGGCAAGGTCTTCCATGGAAATCAATAAAGCAGGACACATCAAGCTGAGGCAGGACCAAGCTCCTCCCCGCTGTATCAAGGCCTGACAAGGTATCCCACCATAGGGCATAGGTTCCAGAGAGCCAGCTTATGCCTCAGGAACAGGTCCTGTTTCCACTGCTAGAGGCTCCACAAAAGACTAAGCTACACAATTGTCATCCAGATGCAGAGGGCCTAGGTCGGTCCCATGTCGGCTTCCACAAGCTCAGGTCAGCTGTCTCTGTGGGTTTCCCCATCACGACCTTGACCCCTCCTTGCTCATACAATTCCCCCACCCTCTCTTCAACTGGAATCCAGGAGTTCAGCCCAGGGCTTGGCTGTGAATCTCTGCATCTGCTTCCAGCAGGGGAAGGCCAGTTCAGACACCCTCTCTACTACTGCTAGGTTGTGGGTTCCTGGGAGCCTCCCCTCCCTAGCAACAGGTTTCTCCCTAATCCCACAATGCCCTCCTCTGTCAAGATATCTCCCCTATTACTCTCCCTCTCTGACCTGCCCACAGCTTGACCATGCTGATCCCTCATGTTCCCATCCCCCATCTCATTCCCTCTTACCTTCCCCCTTTAATTTATCCAGGAGATCTTCTTAACTATTTCCCCTTCCTGGGCCCTCCATGTGGGTCTCTCTTAGGGTCCTCCTTGTTACCTGCCCACCTTGTTACTGAGGATTATAAGGCTATGCAAATTTTAATCAGTTCAATTTATCTATGCCACAATGTATGTGTATTTCAAAAGTATTCTTTTCTGTACCACAAATACACATGGTCTTAATTTATCAATTTAATTTTTAAAATTTATTTTAAATTTATCAACTTATCAATTTTAATGTGTCAATAAAAAAATCATGAAGCATTATGTTTGTTAGTGCTGGTGCACCCTTCTCCAGGCCTACTTGACCCTTCCTGGGAGATGTCACCAGCAGTCGGTGTGTCTCTGTTAGTTAAGCTATGGATGTACTCATGTACACATAACGATACTCTTTCTGAATTAATACAATTGGACATATAATTTAGTCTCAAATTTTGCTAATTGTTCCAAGATGTAATTTAGAGCTATTCTTCTTTTGCATTTGTTGTCTGTTTTAATCTAGGCTCTTACTGAGGTTTGGCCACACTACCGTTGCTGTGAGTTATCGCACTGTCTTTCTAAGTTTAGAAAAGCCCTCCCCCTGAGAGTTACCTTGTTCAGCACTGGTATGCGAATATCACTTCCCTCTAATCTAAACATTGCTTGATACAAAGACCACACTTTTGTTACCCTGATATTCACTACTTCCTTAAGTCCCCAGCATGGTGCTTTACATAAAGTGGCAATATTAAACAGTAGTTAAAGTAATTGAATTTAAGTTTACAAAACCCCATGTTCAAATTTTCTGGCCCCATCAGTTATTATGTGGGTGACTACAGTTGCTACCCTCTGGAAATGTAGCTTTCACACTCATACAAGAGGGCAGGAATAGTAACTGTCTTACCAGTTCAATGAAATATCAGCATAGCACCTAGAGCTAAGTAAGCACTCAACCAAAGCCAGCTTATTCCAGTGGATTTTAAATGCACATCCGAGGACATTGCTGGGAAGCAGGCAGTGTCTCTGAGATATAATGCCTTCGCAGTAGGCATGGATCTGCCAGTTGGTGAAAGAGAAAGAATATACTAGAGACAAAGTAGTGTCAGCTGTTACAATAGGAAGCAGGCAGACCAGCGAAAAGCAGCCAAGCAGGGTGTGAAAACCCTGGGTTGGAGAACCCTCACTCCGTTTGTGACCGCAGACAAATCATTTCAGCCCCCTGGCACTTGGTGTGCTACTCTCTTACACAGAACTTCGTGCTTCCGCTAGAACCCCACCAAGTGTGGACAGGTTTTTGGTTCCAAGATGGAAGAATGCATCTTTTTATTAGACATCATAGTGCAGGTAGAGTTTGAAAGAGCAAATGAAGGTAGATAATAATAGCCATCAGTATTTATAGAAATCTTCTATAGTGTGCTAAGGAGTTTATCGTTTCATTTAATCTCTATAACAAGATTCCTTTGTGGGTGTGAAAGCAGTGGTTTAAAGAGCTCAGAACAGATAAACAAAACTTCTCAAGTAGCTCAATTGGGGTCCAATTCGAGACATTTGGACTGAAGAATTCTTCTCTCTAACCATCATTGCACACTGTAAAAGAGAAGGGTGAGGGGGTCTGGGCACCCTTGGCCAACAGGAGGCTGGCTAAGAATTTCCGATCAGTTCCCAGTTCCTGCTCAAGCTCCTATTTTTTATGCACCATGTTTATATTCTCTTATGCACCTCTAGTCTCAAAACTTCACAATGAATTTTGAAGAAAAGGGGAAATTATTCCCAAAGTTGTATATAAGTTGCAAGATAAATTATTTAACGACATAAAATTAGTAGTAAGCTGAGAAGAACCTATTTTTTCCATGAATCTTATTTTCTCAAAATTGTTTTTGGTTTTTCATCCCTGATTCTGAAAATTAAAAACATAATTAAAAATCCAGTAGGTGAGGTCAGTTATAGTGGCATACACCTTTAATCCCAGTACTTGGGAGGCAGAGGTAGGTAGATTTCTATGACTTCTAGGCTAGTCTGGTCTACATAGAGTTCTATGCCGGCAAAGTTAAATGGTGAGACCCTGTCTCAAAAAAAAACCTCTTGTAATGATTAAATTATATTGTTTACACCTTGCTACAGACATAAGTATGCTGTGTTGCTTATATTTAAAATGACCATACAGATTATCACTTAAATTGACACATTTCTAAAGGTATAATATTAATAACTACACCAAGCAAAGGGGTGTGAATGGGGGTCTTTCCAAAGAAAACTAGAAAGTTTGATTGTACTGTAATCATATTCATGATTTTACTTTGAGCAATATATCACTAATAAGGTGAAATATTCAGGAAAACAGCAGTTAAGAGCACTGACTGCTCTTCCAAAGGTCCTGAGTTCAATTCCCAGCCACCACATGCTGTCTCACAGCCATCTGTGATGAGATCTGGTGCCCTCTTGAGGAAGGGACCTGATCATTGTCCTCATCAACTTAGACCATGAAACCCAATATGGACAAGTTCAACAAAACCGCCATATATGGGCTGCCCATGCATGCTTCAGCATTGCCAGGGTACAAATTTCAAAAATTTCAAATTTCATTGCATATATATAACAAAATAGCTAAAAATTGGGATTTTTGAATTTCCATTTAAAGTTTACCATTGAAAGTTATACTGCACTGTGCGTGGTTACCTTTCCTTAGCCTCAGGGCGTTGATCCTGGAGTTCCTTCTGTAGTCTCCATTCTCTTACATTAGAGCTATGTTCCTTTGGTCCAGAATGAGAAGGCAGAAGTTCCTTATAATAGAAGTCTTCCAAACCTAGCAATTTTCCTTGACTGAAAATGAGCACATAAGCATGATCAGTCTAATTTCTATACACTCAGTCTAATTTCTACTCCCTTGACTTAGAGGCAAAGTGTTTTCTTCTTAATATTTACTGTAATTTAAGAGCATCACTACAAGCCCACATATGTGGGAGAAACCTTGAAATGTAAAAAACAGTACATCCTGTTAATTAAAAACCTCATCCTTGGCGGGCGGTGGTGGCGCATGCCTTTAATCCCATCACTCGGGAGGCAGAGGCAGGCAGATCTCTGTGAGTTCGAGGCCAGCCTGGTCTACAAGAGCTAGTTCCAGGACAGGCTCCAAAAAGCTACAAAGAAACCCTGTCTCAAAAACCCTCATCCTTACCTTGACTAGCACATTAGCTGCTCACTGGCGCCTCTTGCTTTTGTCAGGTTTGATTTAACATGAACTGGTAGTTTCAGAACTGCCAGTGACATGGTGTCCTATTTGGCCAGTCTACACTCAACATTCACACCAGGCTCATCAAACTGAAGATTGACCTTGGTGAGTGAATACAGAGAACTTTCAAGTGTTTTCATCCATAACCTTAACTGACTTCCATTATAGGTATAGGTGATAAATAGGGAACTCTGCTTATGTTCAATATAAGTACCCCCTTCTATTGCTAGCATCATCTGAAAGTTATTTGGCATGAGAAGAAAATTAGAATGTCAAAACACTGAAAGACTGCAATACTAAAGGGAAAGGAGTCGTGTGAAGGTAAAGTGTACCAGATCTACAACAACTTCTACCCTTGCCAACCTAACAACCCAAAAAAGTATAAGACATGACATTTAATATGTATCAAAGAACCATAAAACAAAAAGGAAGAGAAAGTTTGTGGCTACTAAAGTGTAATGATTGCGTAACTACCATTATTAAATGGGGAGAGAGAAGCAGTCTATCCCAATGATGCAATTCGCCCAAATTATATTTGAGTTCTTAGTTAATATTTGTTATGGTTCTGGCTCCACATATTTAATTTATGAGTTCCATATAGTTCTCACACTTATTATATACATTTGACCATGATACTTTCCAAATATACGTGATTGCTAATAAAATTTGAACACAAAGATTTATAGTTTTATTTGAACAAAATGGTGGTGTAATTTAGAAGAGATGATTACCTGTCTTTCCTTGGTCTCCGTTTTTCTTCTTGGATTGACTTCTAATGGGAATAGAATAATTGAAAATATGTAATTTATAGTAATATGCAATTATAATGTATGATAATTATTATCTTAATGCTGGATAAGAAAGAAGTAGAACCAGGATAAGTGTTATACTAGCTTATAAAATTATTTCATATAACATATACTATGTGATTCGGTTTATATGGTATTCTATAAAAGGCAAATACATAACAACAGTCAATTAGTGATTACTTAGGATTTGGGAAAGGAATGGAGTGTGGTAGTGACTGATAGTGGGTAGAGTTTCACCTTGGAGTGACAGAAATCTTGTAGAATTGACTGTGGTGATGGTTGAACGAAAAGCTATTGTGTTGTATTCTAACTAGGTGATTTATATGACTTGTGACATATCCTAACACATTATAAATGAATGCACATACATATGGACCTCTCTGTGTGCACATCCATGGAGATTATGTGATAAGTATTAGGTAGTTTGCTATTCGTGTTTGGAGCTAGAAGAGTGATATAAGCCAGAGACAACGGTTTTCAACTCAGCAGTGACTGAGGTCATGACAGCTGATGAGATTATTCTAAGACACTCAAAGGTGAAGAGGTTGTAAGTTTGAATTCTGGACAACACCACAAGGGAGAGAAGCATAGTGCAGACTCATGGTGAAGAGGGAGACTAGAGCTGACCCAGCTAACTGGGAAGCCAGATGCGAGCTTCATTTTCCTGCTGGTGGCATGTGAATCTTGTTTCCAATGAACTCTCAGATTCTCTAGGTTTTCATGGGCATGGAGAAATTCTGCTTCTCTCTGTGGCAGTACAGAATGTAGACTGAATAAATCTTAGGAGTGGAGGGACCACTGGGGTCAAAGGGACCCATTGGGTGGGGAAGACTTGGAGCCTAAGGGGATGATGCTCACTGTGGGAATTTAAGCAATTTACTATAGAGAGTTGACACAGGGCAGAAGCTCCTTGTTCAGTGAAGAAGACATTGGAATCTGGACTTGTTGCTGATGGAGTTACTGAACCAACTGAAGGAATAACATAACCAACATTATGGTTCTTGTGTAGGTGGGGCAAGTTGAGAGTTGAAGCTTTAACCAGTCTGATTGAGAAACGGTGATTATCAGAACTGGGGAATGCTACATGGTTAGAGAAGGAGGATGAACTGGTAGCTAGAAGGCAGAATGTAGAACTGGCATAGGTGTCAGGTATAAAAGGGAGCGAAGGCCCAGCACAACCACAAAGTTCTTGGTTTTGGGAACCAAGGTGGAATGCGTGGAGGTCAGGAGCATGAGGTGAAGGGAAGTCTAGTAGAGACCATGACACTGCTAATTGAGTGGAACCAGAAGATCTCAATAAAGTTAATGGCCCTGATATGAACATAAGATGTTCACCCGTGTCTCACAGTTCTGACCCCAGAAGTGAACATAATATTAAGGGCTGCTCTAGGATCGGCTGTCACGTGGTTATGAATATGTCTTACCATGGGCCAGGATTTTGTAGAAACTCAACAAAGTTTCACTTTTCTTTTTCTGCTTGCACAACATACTCATTTGAATGAATGTCTCTGTCCAGAGGGCTTTCCTATGATGGATTTTCCTTTCTAGGTTGATATTTGTATGTAAGCTCAGATAAGTGGTTACCAGAAAAAGGTTCTGGGTGAATACGATAGGTCCAAGACTACAAGAGAAGAGGAAAATGGCTGGAGGGAAACAAAGGGTTCATTTAATGGGATATCTGTGAAATGGAATTTGAGGAGGGCCTCCATGCTGCAAGGGCTGCTGGGGCAGCCTAATGTAGCCACAGTTTCCATTGGTCTTCAGTTTGATTGCAAGAATGAGCCACTTACATGGAGTAGATAGTAGTATGTAGAATCTTCAGGGTTACTTAATGTTTTGGGTTTTCGGGGTCGTCTTGGAGGTCTCAATATTTTTGGCTCTTCTTTAGAGACACCTATAAGAAAGGGAATTGTAAATAAGTTCTAAATTCCAGAAGCTATGTTTTCCTCTGGATAAATGAGAATATCTGTATGTAAACTGTATTTGTTATTCACCTATCTTCTATTTCTTGTCATGTGTTTTCTTCCAATTGTCTGACAATTTAGGACTTTTAGAGGAAGAGGGAGGAAAATAGAGCAAGCAAGAAGAGTTTGGGGACACAGTTCACAGAAGAGATGAGGCCACGACCATTCTTAGAATATTCAGGTTGAATCTACTTATCTCATTTTTTACCTGAATTGCAAGAAAATAAAAATAAAGTATCAAGTTATCATATATATTCTTAGCATTTTCAGAAACACTTTAAAGTTGTTTGTGACTAAATTTTAACTTGATTTTAATACCATTTAAAGTCGTATTGATGTATTAGAACAATCCTGTTGCAACAAAAATAAATTGAAGATGGCAAAGAATCTGAATAATTGCTGTGCAAATGAGGAACAAAAGAAGATTCTGGGAATAAAGGAATTCTTGGCTCTGCAGCCATTAAATTGTCTCTATTCAATCTGAGTATTATTGCAGATTCCATTGAACATGGCTACTGGGGCTGGGCAGGCGCAAAGGAGGAAGGTAGCGGAAGAAAAACAACTAAACAAATTTTGTTTGAAAAGTGTTACAATGAAGCTTAATTTTGCATAAGATCAAGCCAGCCCAATTCTAGCATGGCTGGGGAGGGGCTTATAAAGTACCAACTCTTGTCTATGAAGCTATTGGCAACTGATGACTGTTGGGGGAGGAAGCTTTCTACAGGGAAGAGGGCCCTGAGATGCTACCCACGTTCTAGTACCTTGTGCCATAGATTAAAAAGGCTCAGTGGATATTTAAACAAAGAGAGCAAATGAAGTTGGTTGTGTGGGGAGTGCTGGGGGGGCATAGAGAACTAGAATAAGAGGGTGGACTTGACCAAAATATGTTAGTGTACATATGAACATTAAACAAAATATGTCATTATTATTTAAATCTTTATATATTTATTTTATGCATATAAATGCTTTCTCTGTGTACTAAACGACTGCCTAGTGCCAGTGGAGGTCAGAAGAGGGTGCTGGGTCTTTTGGAACTGATTCCTTGGAACTGGGATTATAAATGGTTGAGAGTCACCAAGTGGATGGTGGGAATCAAACGTGGGTCCTCTGCAGGAGCAGCCAGAGCTCTTGACCACTGAGCCATTTCTCCAGCCCCATGAAAAAAATATTATTTTGAAAAACAAAATGCCTTCCAGAAGATCAAGGGTACCCTCCGCAGACAGATTGTAGGCCCTTTCTGTCCCAGTGTAGATTTAATTAATGATGTAATCA
>JAQHUG010000023.1:9384689-9395556 GCA_028555095.1 Dicrostonyx torquatus | reverse complement strand
TCTCTCTCTCTCTCTCTCTCTCTCTCTCTCTCTCTCCTTCTTCTCTCTGTTTGTAGGCTTGAAGTTAACAATGGATGCCTTCTTTTATTGTTCACCATTCTTCTATTGATCCAGGGTTTTGATGAACCAGGAGTTTGACAATTACTGCTAGTCTATGTAGCTATCTTGCCCCTGCGATCTTCTATCTCTGCTTCCCTAGTGCTTTCCTAGTGGTCACCAAATTTGCCCAGATTTTACATGAGCTCTGAAGATTCAAACTCTGGTCCTTGTGCCTGCAGGGGAAGCACTTTATCCCTGAGCTGTCTCCCAGCCCTTGATGTTCAGGACCATTGTCTATGATGGTTTTTATACACACGCTGGGCACAGCGTGCTGTGGGTGATACTTACTCAAGTTCTGACCTGCCCCTAATGAACTCCTGACCTTGCCCAGGTGGGCAGCATGCGGCAGGGCTTTGGAGCCATTAGGAGGATATATACACATTAGCATTGGGCTGAATGGACAGTAGATGCTCGCTGTAGTTTTATTAAGTGGGTCACTGACTTGCCATCACATATGAAATCAAATATCCAACACTCCAAAGATCAATGTAAATAAGACAGCCAATAAAACTCTGGGAAGAAAATCCAGGTGAATTCATGAAGCACTTAGGGCTATAAATACCTTAATCAAAATTCAGGAGTCAGAAAGTGTACATATTTGTGCATCTTAAAATAGCTAAGGAGCTGAGATGTATGTCAGGGATACAAGACTTGTCTAGCACATTTGAGGCCCTGGGTTCAATCCCCAGCACCATATAAAAAAAGATAAAAGCCTTTATGTGGCAATAAATCAAAAGGGATAAGACAAACTTGGAAAGCTGTATTTTATAGCCCACCGACAAATAACAGGCAGTTGAGGTAAATGCTGACAAAAGCCCAAAAAATGTATAGACCAAAAGGAAGATGGAAAAACATACAGATGAGAAGATCAAGATGAGCAAGTTAATACAGTAAATCAGCATCAAAGGTAACTTTACAAGGAGGGAAGACGGCGACAATGATCATTTTTGCCGCAGACAAATGAGCAAAGATTACAAAGAAACATAACCCTTACAGGCAGGATGTCAGAGCAAGTATATGTTCACAGATGGCTGAAGCAAATGCCAATTGTTACAGACTCTTAGCAAAGTAGGCCCACAATAAAAAACAAAACAAAAGCTCCACCTTTCCCCTCAATAATCCTATTACCTTTAAAGTTTATCCCATACTTACAATTCTAGTAACAAAAGAAATTTCAAAGATGTTTGCTCAATATTTTTCATAGTGGCAATGCTTGGGAAAAAGCAAGTAAGAACACATAAATGTATTTGAAAGCATAGGAAAGAATATGTGTTTTATAATACCATTCGTAAGAGGGCGGAGTAAGGTGGGTTGGAGGCAGGGAAGGAAGCAGGATTAAAGAGAAAAAGAAAATGTAAGCTAAGAATGCATTTATAAAAATATTTATAAATACACATATGGGTTTGAGTGCATCACAGCCCTAACGAAGCACAAATACATCACACTGAAGTTTCAGAATATCTAAGTACTTTTATGCTATATGGAATTCATATTAGCTTGGTTTTCAGCATCTTTGTTTTCACCAGAACATCTAAAACAGGGGCTTGAGTGTTATTAAAGGGGTGGCTTCCTAAGACATTGTCCTGTGTGGTGGACAGCCAGGGGATGAAAACGTCTGATCACTCTGCCAAATGTCCTTGGTCTGTTTTATTTTCTGGTTTCTGCAAGCCCCGCCCCCCGAGAGTTTATCAGCACAGGAGAGGCACAAGTTTATTCAGTGCCCCAATGTCCTTCTTGATTTGGTTCCTTTGGGGAAACACAAGCCTTGTCAACTAATCACCCTGTCCCCATAATTACAAAAATGACACAAACATTTATAATCACAAACTTTCCACAGTGTATCAATGTTGGCACTAGCAAAATTAGGTTTGTGGCTATTTCATGTGATGTGAATGATAAATGCTAGCTTGCACAGGACACCGCCAGGAGGCAAGGCATTTATTCATATTGTAGTGCTGGTAATAATTTCCTTAAGTGCTTTGATTTATCAGAAATGTACCTTTTGGATAATAAATCGACAGGAATTTCAGCATTTTACATCCAGAAGAAAGGAGACAAATTTAAAACTCACTGCTAGCATTTGCCTTTGAAAGTTTAAGTTCAGTATTTTTCTCATTTTAGTGATAATTACACTGCTTTACTTAGGGCTTCACACAGTGAGATTTCCCTGAGGGTCAAGTGCCGAGGTCAGGCGTCAGCAGCTGCACATCAAGTTACTCTCCTTTCTTCAGAAGCCAATTTTTCAGTTTTTGAAAATTTTCATTTCTTCTTGACAGGCTATGACCTTCAGGAAATACAATGACCTATGTAATTCTTAAGGACTTCTCCATAGGCACCTTAAAACCAGACTCATCCAGGACTAATGGCCGCTTGTGGTTTCCCCATTCATCTGCCCTCAGGCCAGGCTTGAAACCCCATGTGTTAAGTTAAGTTCCAAAGTTCTCTTCTTGATTTGGCCTGATCTCCTCCCTTTCTCTCTGGGAGATCTCAGTGCTCACCGAACCTGGTTTGATCTTTTGGTTTTCCCGTGGGTGCTCGTGTTCTCCTAGCTGATTGAAGGAGCAGGGTTAAGGTTCAGGGCTTGCCTTGGTTGGATGTCCTTTGGGGGAACAGTAACATGGGTGCAGCATATCATCCCATTTGAGTGGACTTGTTTCAGTCTCCTGACCTTTTCCACAAGAGAGCTGCTGTTCTTCATCTGATTTGCACAACCCACGGCTTTGGATACCAGAGCTGGCTTACAACCACAGTTACCATGGATTACCATGGCTACTGTGGACTTTCAATGTTTGTGAAATGTCTGCTATGGGCACTTGTTAATAACACACAGAGCCTTGAGAATGTTTAGGCCCCCTGGCCTTAATTTTTTCCCATATATGTTAGAAGGTATTCTGCATACTATGGGAGGAGAAAGGAAATGTTTTATATAACTCAAACACAAATTCTGTGTCCTCCAACAGTGAACTGCCTGTAATATATACTTTTGCAATAAGGGCACAAATGATATGGAATAACCAACTACTTTTTGATTGGATTTAAGCCCCACTCCATAAGATAGAATCTGTACCTAACACTGTTAATGTGGCCAAGAATCAGAGGATAAGTCATAGGCCTAGGGGAAAACCCACTAACATTATTCTGCTAAAGGAACACAGCAATAGTAAGATATTGCTATGCCCACAATTAGTGCTTAACTCAGTCATCATTAGAGAAGCTTCTTCCTGCAGTAGATGGAAATTGCCATAGAGATTCAGAACTGAACAATGTGCGGAGACTTTGGAGCACCCAGTCCTTAACGGGGGATATTTTCATCAAAGTCATCCCCGCAGAGTCAAGTGGTCTATAAATAAGAGGAAGAGGAAAGATTGGGAGAGCCAGAGGTGGTGGTGACTCCAAAGAAGCAGTGTCTTCCAGACACAGCAGGACTGATGCACATACAAACTCACAGAGAGTGTGACAGCACACACCTCCTGCCATTTTAGCCACTTCAAAGAAAAAAGGGCAAAAGCAGTCCTGCTATAGGGTGAGAGCCATAGATAGCTACCCACTTGGTGATCCTTGCCTCTTGGACCTATCACTATACACATGCCACATGCTTTTGTCACCTTCATTAGGCTAAGGTCAGGCATTTCCAACCTCAAAGACCAGTCTTGCTCTAACCTATGGGACGAGTCCTGGCTTTTGCTCACAGACATCATGCATATATATGCCACAGCAGACACACACAGGCATGCACAGCGATGCAGATGGCGACCGAGAGAGCACTGCACTCCAGGCAGGGGGGACATCATCATGAACACCGATTACATCATCAGTGCAGATCATCCAAAGGCTCCAGATGAGGTTCATCAATAAAAACCCATGACTATGTGCTCAGAATACAAGGAAACTTAGCAGTGGCATTTAAGGTCGCTAATTATGCCTTGGCTTCTTTCAAACTTATATTTGGGTATACAGTCTGAGGTAAAATGGTATAACCTTTTTTTTCCCTAAGAGCCAAGTGAAACACACACACACACACACACACACACACACGAGAGAGAGAGAGAGAGAGAGAGAGAGAGAGAGAATATGAACTTTTGAGTTCTCTATGCATGATTTAGATCTCTCCTGCCCATTGCTCTGTAACACAGATGAAAATGTGAGAATCTTCTCAAAGGGTTGAGTTACATTAGTATTTTTCAAAAGCCATTATTCCTTATTAGAGCATGTCCAAACACGGTATCTGGAAGAGATACCAAGCTAGCTTTGACATGTTTGGAGATGAGACACTGCCAGGCAGAGTGAAGTGGCCCTGCTTCAGCGTGCAATGGTGTGGGACAAGTTCTCCACTCTCCCCAGCACTGAAGACGGCGAAGGTGGAAAGTGTCCACTCGGCTCCGATGAGAACTTTGCTCTCTTCAGTCAGACACTGAGCTGTTCTAGAACTCTTGGCAATGAACCACCTCTCTTTGGGGAAGAGTGAGCTGTCTTATTTACAGAATTACAATTCCCATTTTGGAGCAATATTTCCATCCTGTAGTTGGATTAGCTTGCAGACTGCTATGATTACTCTTTGATAAATGCATTTTAAGAGCCGTTAATATTCTATGGATGGGGTGTCATTACTTATTCTTTTCTGTTCGTCCAACCTTGTTTCTTACCATGTACACAAATTTTTCTCTTTTTAAGCTCTGATCATTTCCTTGGCTATTTTCTCATAAATAGTTTTACTGGGTCAATTATATAAACAATTTATTTTCCTTCCTGCCTGCCTGTTAGTTTTTCTTTCTCTTTCTTCTTCTCCCTCTATATTGTCCTTCCATTTTTCAGAATATTGAGTATAATCTCACTCTTATATTTGGCAGTAATAAATGAGGACATTCTCACCATTGTTCAACTTTTCCTTATGCTTTCTATTTTGATAAGTAAAGCAGTCACTTGCTTTAATTTATACTCTTTAGTCCTGGATGTCACACATGTACCTGCTTATACAAACCAATCAGTGTCTTGAGTCTCCTTTCCATCGGGAGTGCTCCTAGCTTTCTTAATCTGTGTGAGCGCTTTCTCTGTCTCACACACAAACCTGCACATTTATCTAAAATGCCCTCACTGGCTTGTTGCCAGTTCTTCAATCTTCAGATGATTCCTTTGAGTCCCCAAAAGGTCTGTGCAGCCGAAATCTTTATCGTTTTTCTCTTGCTCCTTAATTCCCATGCTACTTTTTTTTTCTGAGCAGAGATTGTGAAGTACTCAGACACAGACACTGGTTTCTGTCTTCCTCAACCTTAAAAAAATAACAGCTCTGGAGAAGGTTGAAAAGTCAGTGACAAGTAAGAATCAATTGAATTTTCTCTCTGAAATCAGAAACAGTTTTAAGCACTATCCAACTGTGTCTTGTTGGCTTGCGACAAATATTTTAATAAATATGAGGCTGATTTTCGGCCTACTCATTATTGTATGATGGAATTTTTATGAGGGAAGCATATGTGTTCAGTGATGACATTATTTTATTCACTTTGCTGATCACGTACTTTTTCTGTCTGAAATTTATGAATGACCTTTAGGAATATTGAAGTTCTAGGGAAGGGATTTAGAATGCAATGTTTTATTTTATTTTCCCCTCTTATTGAACATGGATGCTTTTTCTTATACAGTTTTTCCTGATTACAGTCCTCCCCTTTACTTTTCCCAGTCCCTCCCTATCTTCTCTCCCAACCTGATCCACTTCCTCTCTGTCTCTCATTTGAAAAGAACAGGCTTCCAAGAGATAATAACCAAGCATGACAAGCAACAACAAAACCATTACATGAGAATTAGACAAGGCAAACCACGGAGGAAAAAGACCCCCAAGAAAAGGGACAAGAATTGGAGACACTTGTTCACACATTTAGGAGTCCAATAACTATATTAACCTGGAAGCTACAATAATCACACAGAGGACCTGGTGCAGACCCGTGTAGGCCTGTGCTTGCTGCTCCAGTCTCTGTGAGCTCATATGACTTTACTCAGTTGTGTTAAAGGGCCTTGTGTTTCTGATGTCCTCCATCCCCTCTTGTACTTACACTGTATCCACCTCCTCATCTGTGGAATTCCTTCAGCTCTGAGAGGAAGGTTTTGACGGAGACAACTCATTTAGAGATATGTGGTACAAAGTCTTCCCCCACCTCCTCCCTCCCTCCTTCCCTCTCCCTCCCTCCCTCATATGTGTTTGTGATGTTTGAATGTGGGTTCCCACCTACTGGAGAAGAAAGCTTGAGTGCAGTATTTTAAATTCTTGCAATGCCACAGTGTCTCACCTTGCAATCCTGAAGAACAACACATCATTCCATCATGCATCTCTTCTTTATTTTCTTTGTGATTTCCTTGTAAACTTCATTTTAAGATCTTATTTCCCACTGTTATTTCCACTGAGCTATTTTCCATTGTAATAGTTTACAAGAAAGAATAACTGTGATATATATCAACCTATGTATCATCTATGTATCTATGTATCTATCTATGTATCTATCTATCATTATCCATCTCTTACGTCATCCTCTGTATACCCATATTTAACTTTGTTGTTGAAGCAAATTATTGCTTAGACCTATTCCTTGCATTGTTAAGGCCATTCTTTACATTGTTAAGGTATAATTTTTCCACCATCTCACACATTCTCTTTCATGATTATTTTCCTCAGAAATGTCTCCACTTTCATATATCAGCTAAAACTGTTGCTTTTTTCATTTTATTTTAATCTTGCTCTTGAATGGAATGGTTTTCATTGTTTCATAGTTAATTGTGATATTGGTTTTATTTGAGGAAACACACACATTGCTAAAGAATACCCTTCAGTTTTTAGTTTACTGGGGTTTGCATTTTATCAATACTGCATGCTGGATTCTATTAAAAATGGCTTTGGTATTTATCAAGATTTTTCTTCTGATATAGAGTTATATTCATATCATATGTATCATTTGGACAGTCTTTCCTATATGCTGTTGCATTCACTGGCAAGCACTGTTTTCAGGAATTTTACCTTTAAATCCATAACTGAGATGGGCTGATTCAGGTTTAACAGAACATTGCTTTGAAAGCTTTTGTTCTAAGATGTGTAGACTTCCTAAAATAGATGTCATTTTAATTTTTTATATTTTCTTCTCAAACATAACACACACTGTGGGTATTAGCTGTTCTTTGAACATCTGAAGACATTGTCCAAATATGTTCTTAGAAACTGTTTTGGAAATAATTCTTTGATGGAATACCATTGTAATGTTATTCTTTGGAAGACATATTACATTAAGTAATTACTTTTGCAAAGTTAATTGGCTTTTCAGAAGGCAGGCATTTTAGTATGTTCATAGTGTAGTTGGTACAATCTTATCCTTATTTCTATTTATTTGTGTATTAAAAATAATTAAGACTTTTTGTTTTTAGTGGCACTATCTTAGCTTCATTTATATAACTGTATTTCTGTCTTGTATTGCCCTTCATTACTTATGCTTGAACTCCACAAGGGCTGAAACAACTCATTGGGTGAGCCTTCATGATTCAGTGGTCTCAGGGAATGCCCTTCCAGACAGATCTGGAGGTGAGCTTCACTGTACCTAGTTGAGTTGGCAATCAAGATCAGCCATGGCACCTGATTATTCTAAGTTTGGGCTTTATTGATTAGTTTACAACCAAGAATCATCTAAAATTATATTGCATGGTAATTATTAAAAGAAATGTAAGCATTGTATTTATAAAAATAAAAACAAAAGTAACATATCAAAAATTGTTTTAAGGCAGTTTGTCTTACTTCCACAATGTTTACATTGTCTTTAGACTGGATTTCTGACATGTAAACTAAATCCATTCCAACAAAATACTTAAAACCGAAAGCTTGAGGTGGAAGCAAAACTTTTGCAGCCAAATTACTTTTTCATATCACATAGATTTTTAACTCCTCAAGACTGCAGAGGACATGGAATTAACACAGAACCAGAAGCAAAGCAATTAACGATGTGCTTCAAGTTCCCATTAAGTTTTTGATACAGATGCATGAACAAAGGCCAGCACCGCAGGCAGCATGGGGGCTGAGAAGTCCTTGGTGTGTTTGGATACTGTGCTACTCACCTGGACAAGATCAAGTCCAATTGGGGTTCCATAAGTGCCCTTAATATAGCATCACTGCAGTAAATTCACATACAATGTGCTTACTATTTCATACCACTAGAACAAAAGGCCTTTAAAAAATTTAGCATACTTTTAAAAATCTTAATTAGTCGGAATGGGTAGTCCCTAAACTCCTCAAAAGAATAATCAGGTCAGACTATTTTTTTTTAATCACAATTATATTCTGAAGGGAAGAAATAAATGAAGTGAACAGCTTTTTGCCAATCCTCCTGCTGCCAGTGAATCCCTCACCAATGGAGGTGACCATGGCAAACGGAGTCCACTGGAAGCCCTGAATCCATTCTCCTTCCCTTAAGTTCTTCCTGCAGGTATTGTCACATGACAAGAAAGGTAGCTGACACACCAAGGCTATTTTAGGAATGACATAAAACTTTCAAAATAAGTAAAAAAATAAAATGCTGTTTTCCCCTGACATTCACTTTGAAAACAATAGTGAATTTTCCCCCTTTGATCAGCTGTGTGTGTGCAGAGCAAGGGCCATCTGTGGCTTGGGATGCACTGACAATACCGTGGCAATGAAGAGAATAGGATCCTTATTTGTTTGCTGGGCGCCACCTAAGCTTGCAGCCTTGTGGATTAGTCAGGCCTCTTAGTAAGAGAAGAAAGGGAGCTTATGTCTATGGTACCAGGATTATTCACCCCACAATCAGCCTTTGTTTCCCCCTCTTTTCGATGGTCAACAGAAATTGCCAGGTGTATCATATTTCAGAAAAAAAAAGCATCTCCCTACCTGAAAGCCTTTGACAGGCGGAATCATGCAATGTAAGTGACCTGTCTCGACAGTTCTAAGGGCAAGAGTATTTACCAGGATCTGTGTCTAAATGGCCAACTTCTAGCTCGTGTGTACAACATCTAGCTCTTATGTATGGCATACCACATTCTTGTCCTAGTCAGGGCTACTGTGATGAAACACCATGGTTACAAGCAACTTAGGGAAGGAAGGTGTTTTTGGCTTTCATGTCCAGATCACTGTTCATCATCAAAGGAAATATATATAGTTCCTTATAAGGGCACAGTTAGTTAAAATTAATTTGAGAAACATGACTCTTCCTATGTTTTGCAAGTTTTCTGGGGTTTTGGAGAATATGATTGAAAAATATTTCAGGCTGTTTGCATTAGTTAGCCTAGGTTTACACTTAAAAAGGACTTGGGTATAGAAATTAACAAAGATAATTACAGACTTCTGAGGCCTCAAGCAATCAAGTCCAAATCATGGGATATTTTCATAGTGGGATGTTTGAAAATGAGCCTGATTGGGTTTACCAAATGAGTTTTTCCTTAGAGGTGCAGGGTGTGCCAGGAAATGCATGGCAGGAGTGGCCTGTTGAGTCTGTGCTCATAGGGGTGCATCAGCCATATGCCTGAATCTTCTTTCCACAGCTGAAGGAAGGCTCTAACAGAGCCATGTTTTCCTTAGGTGAACTGTGTATGTGAACAGCTGTTCTGATTAATTAAGAATATCTGTATCTGGTCTTCTTCTCTGACCAGAGGAGCTTAGAAACAAATAATATATAAGAAAATCAGCAATGGTTTAAGGAATGAATTGTTTTGAAAAAAGCAAATTTGCAAAGCCTTATTACCCTGGACACCATACTTTGTTATGCTCGTTGTGTTTAGAGGAAATAAAATAATGTTCTAGCTAATTAATTAACAGATATTGAATATCTACTGTGTGGTGAATAAATGGGTACACAGTGTGTGAATGATCTTGGGTTGGAAAGGTTTGGGGTACATAAATGCAGACTGTGGTGTTGAGAATCCATTTCTGTGGTGAAACCCAAACACCTTTGGGAAGTCTGTGATGCCAATAAGATGTGTAAAGAGAACTGGGGGAAAGTTGCCAGAATAGGAAGGGTAAGAAATGCATAATTGGACTTCTGGGTTTAAATGTGGTCACATGATAAGCATACACTGATCTATAGGGGAAACTAGTATCTAAAATTTAAGATGGGGTTTACCTAGCTTTAAGATAAACCTGACCCTGTGAGTGACCCTCACAGCTGGACAGCCCATTCTCTAGGCACTAGACCCTGGGGCAAAAATTCCTGGACCCTCCTCCACCCACCTCAAACACAAGGGCAAGCCTCCTGCAGGCAGGGTGCTCCAGCACCCCTCCATTGAACTCTAATCTACAAGTCCTACTCTTCTCCCAAACCCATCCGTCTCCCAAGACCTCAGTGACTCCCTGAGACACAGACACCGACAGCAACCATTGGACAAAGAATCAAAGGCACTGCCTACTGTATCAGTTGGGAGTAAGAGATGGGTAAACACCCATGTAAGAATACATTCAACAACCTTAAAAGCAATATGGCACCACCAGAACCTCTTGTCCTACAACAGAAATACCTGAACATCCCAACCCAAAAGAAGCAGAGGAAAACAACCTCAAAAATAACTTCATGAAGATGATACAGACCCTTAACAAAGAAATGGAGAAAAAGACAAACAAAAAATTGGAAGATATAAGTAAATCTCTTAAAGAAAGCCAAGAAAAAGTGATCAAACAGGTAAAGGAAACAATTCAAGACTTGAAAATTGAGGGGATCCTGGGAATGGAAAACTTGGGTAAACAAACAGGAAGTACAGATGCAAACATAACCAACAGAATGCAAAAGGTAGAAGA
>JAQHUG010000023.1:9342485-9372155 GCA_028555095.1 Dicrostonyx torquatus | reverse complement strand
TTTTAGTAAGGTAACATGGAGTAACTATGCATCCAGAAACATTCATTCCCTTGTCCACATAGCTTCTTCTAAAACTGTTTTTAATCGAGCTATATTTTTCTCTGCTTCCATTCCTCCATCTCCCCTTCTCTTCTGCCCTCTCCCATGGTCCCCACGCTCCCAATTTACTCAGGAGATCTTGTCTTTTTCTACATCCCATGTAGATTAGATCCATGTATGTCTCTTTTAGGGTCCTCATTGTTATCTTGATTCTCTGGGATTGTGATTTGTAGGCTGTTTTTTCTTTGCTTTCTGTCTAAAAGCCACTCATGAGTGAGCACATATGATATTTGTCTTTCTGGTTCTGGGTTACCTCACTCAATATGATGTTTTCTAGATCTATCCATTTCTCTGTAAATTTCAAGATGTCATTTTTTTCTGCTGTGTCGTACTCCATTGTGTAAATGTATCACATTTTCCTTATCCATTCTTTGATCGAGGGGCATTTAGGTTGTTTCCAGGTTCTGGCTATGAAAAATAATGCTGCTATGAACATAGTTGAGCACATGTCCTTGTGGTACGATTGAGTATCTTTTGGGTATATATCCAAAGGTGGTATTGCTGGGTCTTGAGGTAGGTTGTTTCCTAATTTTCTGAGAAATTGCCATACTGATATCCAAAGGGACTGTACCACTTTGTACTCCCATCATCAATGGAAGAGTGTTCCCTTTACCCCACAACCTCTTCAGCATAAGTTGTCATCAGTGTTTTTGATCTTGGCCATTCTTATAGGTGTTTTGATTTGCATTTCTCTGTTGTCTAAGGAAATTGAGAATTTCCTTAAGTGTCTTTCAATCATTTTAGATTTCTCTGTTGAAAGTTTTCTGTTTAGGTCTGTAACCCATTTTTTATTGGATTATTTGTTCTTTTGATGAACAATTTTAGGTTCTTTGTATAATTTGGAGATCAACCCTCTGTCTGATGTGGGGTTGGTGAAGATCTTTTCTCATTCTGTAGGCTGCCATTTTGCCTTGTTGACCGTGTTCTTTGTTTTACAGACTAGATAGCTTCTTAAAGCAAAACTCAGGATCATTTTTTCACAACAGCAGACTATTTCAGCAACTTGGAATGAACTAATGAATATAAACAGTCTCACTTCTTACTATAAACAGGTAATGTTTAACTGACAGATAAGTTATGAAAATTTTTTAATCAGAACTTTATGCAACTTGGTGTGGAGGATGAGATCCCAAAGTACTTTCATGTCTTGAGGGGAAGTTAGCATTTTGAAATTTTGACTGACAGAACTGAGAAAGGGACATGGGTCTTTTAACGGTTACCTATGATGTCCACCATGTGAATTTTCTTCAGGGTGTGGCTATGTATGTCACTGAGCTAAAAACTGGTTTAAATGAGCCAACACCTAAATGAAACAAAATAGATCAGGAGTAAAATATCAGAGTGAAAGTCAAGTATACTTTTCATTATGGCTATTTAATTAATTTTTTTTAAAAAAAGAATACAGCTGCAAGTCATCCTAGGCATGATTTAAATTTATATGAATGCTTTAAAAGTAAAAAAAAAAAACCAGCAAAATCCAAAATCTATTAATGTATTTTAATAAAAATTTGTTAAGTGTGGTCTTATATATCACTTTCCTAAACACAGAGGAATAGATGCCTTTTAACAAAATAAAATTTAATTAAATTGTCAAAAATTTTGACAATTGTAACCTTTGGAATATAATAGGAAAAATCTTATTCCCTAATGAGTTATGGTATTGTAATATGATTCTTGTGACTCATAATTAATACAATTGTTTGCCGCATCAAGCAAGATGGGTCAACTGTGTTTCATTAATCCTTGACAGGAAACTTAAAACCTTCAATTATTTAATTTAGATCAAAACATTTATTCAAATATTAAAAGTGTCAATCATTGCAACAATCTAATTTAGAGAAGCATGTCAATAAACACAAAAGTCACACGAAAATTGCAGGTCTGTGCATAGAAAAATTCAATTTATGCCCATATATACATATCTCATTATGCTTTCTACACTGAAAGGTGACGTGGTGAGTACCTGACTGTATTATTACAGCACTCTCTTTCCTCTTCTGCTGCAGCTTTTGGTATCTTCTTGAACCCAGGAATGCTCTGACACCAGCTTGAATCAAAACGAGCTTGTCAATGGCTTCCTTCCGCATTAGATTCAACTGTTCCACATGGTAATATTTAAGGAACACCTTAAGAGAATTACAATAAAGTACAGTAAGGTCTTGGCACACCGATGTACAGTGACTGTGTGTCCTGCTTGAGGAAAAGACTGCATGTTGAACCTCATTCAGTCTGGAAAATATATTTACTTATTGGGTGTGACTATTGCCCAGATTTTGATGCATAAACAAAATTTGTCTTTGAGAAGGAAGCAAAAGGAAGACCTGCAAACTCTGGGGTTCTTTGTATCTGAAAATCAGAATGGGGAATTCTGAGCTCTTTCCAGCAAATATTTATATCATATATTCTGGGTTAAGGACATTTTATGCTTAAAGGATCTTTAAAACAATGCTATTTTCCAAAAAAATCATACAAATATATCTAAATAGAAGGGAAGGTATTCATCAAATGCTCATTCACCAAATGATTCTTGAAACCTATTGGGTTTCATTATCTGCCGGGGATATAAAGATGACTATGGCTGGTGACTGTCAAGGCATTGCCAGTGGAGAAGATGAGGCAGTTAGGGTCCCAGCAGAACCAACAGCTGTCCTGGTAGACTAACCACAGGGTGACTTCAGATCATTCTAAAGTTAACATGAACATCTTTTACAAGGCAGGAGCCTCAAGACTAAAGGCATCCCCCCCAACACATCTAAAGATTTTACCTTTACCCCTTAGCTTTAGGGAATATCTTTTTTTTTCTTTTAATGGATAAGTTTTTCAACACAAATCACCTCAAAGAGTTCATTGAGCCCATCAAGAAAACCAGTTAAAATCAAATGTTATAGCTGAGTCATAAGATCTGGTAACCTTGACGTCAGAACTCTCTCAGCATGCCTTTGAACTTGGAAACCTGGCACCACAGGTAAACACTTCTGTGTTTACTATGGATTTTGATTGAATTCAATTTTAATTTCTACAGGATTCTAGATGTTAATATATTTAGTCCATTCTGTTGTTGACAATTCATTTAAAATTCAATGTGTTTAAAAAGGTCATCATTTTTTGCATAGCGTTAGAAATGGTCTTATATTAAACACTCTTATCCATGTTAATGAGTTGGAAAGGTGAAGTGGAAAAATATGAATAGCGTAAAAATGCTACTTAAATATCACACAGAACTGGCAGGCAAGGCCTTTGTACAGTAAAAACTTCATTTGAAGTCACACGTGCATTTCTGACCATAAATGATGAGATTTTAACCTGATACAGTTCATCTTTGTGAGCATTTTACAGAAAATAGTCTGAATAAAATCTATATCCTCTGAATACCTTAAATTCTCCTTTATCAAATATAAAAAGAAAACTGTTACTGAATGTAAGACAGGTGATCAGAAAAAAAATCCCTCAAATTATTACCTGGATAATACATTTTTGAACATCATGAAATTCTCTCCCCTCCTCCTATGCCCAAGACACAATATTAAAGTTTCACTTGCAATTTTATATATTCTCTCACAAAAATCATAATAGTTTCAATAATAGTAAAATGTTACAACTCTTACAAATCCACTAATCATTATCCATGAAAATTATATGAAAATATTACTTTTGTTTTTCCAAGAGCCCAGTTATCGAGACCAGCCTTTTCCAAAATGGCAGCGCAGGTGTCTGGGCTCGCGGGGGGCTCTTCACTAGACTTGTAACAGAGAACGTAATACCTGAAATGGCAAAAATGACTGGTTGGTTTGTACAGCGGTCCAACATCTCATCAGTAGTACCCACCTGGCAACTTTACCATGGCTAGCAGATGCAGCCACCAGACTTAATGCCTGGCTCTCTTTTAGCCCCCAAATGATGGCGGAGTGAAACAACCCCAGACAGACAGAAACCTAGAGCAATGTGTAGTTTCACTCCGGTGTACTTTCTATTTGGTTCTAGTCATAAACTTCACGTGCAGGAAATCTTTGATACTCACAGGCACATGGAGATAGCATGGCATGTGTGCGCAGATTACTGGAAAATCATGTTGAAAGCCTACAGAACTTGAATCACTTTGGGATTGAATATTTTATAAATGATGGGATTGGGGTTCAGAGTTTGTCTTTAAAGCATGTGTATTCATTGTGATGGCTAAACTTGGCTGTCAACTTATTTTTCTCTAAAAGAGAAAACCCCATTGAAGAACTGCCTATGTCAGGTTTGTTTATAGGTCTGTCTGTGAGGTGTTTTCTTGATTGCTAGCCAGTTCAAGAAGGTCTAGCCCACCGTGAGTGGTGTCATCCCTAGGCAGGTGTGCCTAGGCTGTATAAGAAAGCTAGTGGAATATGACCCTGAGAACAAGTCCTTAAACAGTGCTCCCCAGTTGGTTCCTCCCTCAAGCTCTTGCCTTAAGTTCCGTTTTGGCCTTTCGCGATGGAGGACTATAATCTGTAGGCTAAAATAAACCCTTTCCTCCCCACGTTGGGTTTTGCCTGAGTTTTGTCACATCAGCAGAAAGCAAAGCAGAACCTACTGTGTACTATCTTGTCAGCAAAGACCTCTGCTTAGGGACTGTGTATAGGGGTCAGTATGAAATGGAGCTAATCTCTGGGCCTCAGAGTAGGGTTCATTCTGAAAGCAACAACAACAACAACTCCCTGCTCGGCAAACAGTAAAAACTCTGTGCTACAGTTCAGAGCTTGCCTGTCTCCAATGGCCCATTTAACTTTCTGTGTTAAAGAGAATTAACTTCTTCTGTGGAATAACCTTTGGAAGACTGTGGGAAACCTAAGAAGTGTAACCCAGTGGGAGGTCTTCAGGTTACTGGGGATGTGCCCTTGAAGAAGTTATTGGACTTCACCTGAGTGATATACCACCATAGGCCCAAAGTCATGGAGCCAACCAATGGCCTGGAAGCCTGGATCAACCTTTTATCTTTATCAGTTAGCTATTTCACCCTGATGGGTAGAGCTGGTTGCCATGCCAAGTGTCTTCTGAAGAGTTAGTTCTTTGACTACCTTCCCCTAGGCTGAAAAGCTTGCCTGTGATCACCAGGAAAGGCCTGGGAAGTTTTCAACCAAGGAGCTTAGTCAGTGCCAAGGCACAGAGCGGAGCTCTATAAAGTCTCATGGGGAGCTTCAGGAGACCTTTTATAAACGGTTTGCCTTCTAAACGTCTATGCCAATTTGGGTGACAGCTTTCAAAATAGTGACACAGAAAAGGTTTAGCCCTTTTTTTCTGGAACTTCCTGTTATTTACAACAATGATTCATTTTTTCACTATATCCATAGCTTTTACCCCTTTCTTTTTCATTTGTCATGTAGTAATTTGCTATTCTATAGCATCATGGGCTTTGAAACATGGGAGAGAATTAATTTTTACATCTTAATTTCTAAATGAACAACTTATCTGCAAACAAGGCATCATCAAACGCAATAGATTTAGCCTTCTTTGTGATATGTACTGCAAAGCCACGGCTATTTTGAAAGCATAAAGCTCATATTTAAGCCACTGGTTGTCCCGTTTCCTTCCTGTTGCTTCTCTAATGCTTACTCTTCCAATCCAGCTTAATCCAAGTCCCCTTGGTTGGCACACCAACTTATTGGGACCTGAATATCTTCCTTTTCATTTCCTTTTCACTCCCTAGACTCATGAGGCAAGCTCTTTTGCCTGAGTGTACATAAACCCGGTGAGCCATTATAGCTCACTTTCCGTATGAAATCTTTCCTAATAACCGCATGCTCTGCCAGATCCTGGTTTGTGGGTAGTGATCCTGGCATTCAATTCATGCTTCCCTCTGTAGGCAACACCAGTCTTTTGAATTTGCCATTTACTACTTTGCATTGCTTGCTAACTTCCCATGTCTTTGCCTCTGATAATCCTAACTGGGTTTTCAATTACTGAAGATAAGCCAGTTTTAAAACTGTGTCTCCACAGCTCTTAGCATACATGTTCTATATTAGGCATACTTCAGTAGAATAAGATAGAAAAGACTAATGATTAGATACTGATTTATTGGTTTACTTAGTGAATCCTTCTATAGTGCTTACTGCCAAGCATGACTCTAGTCATGCTACCTGGAACATGACCTGGAGAAACAGCTGAAAACCAAACCTGAACCAAGAGCAGTTGCTACCTCAGCGACCTGACCACACAAGCTGACACCTGCCGTAGACCTTTCAAAAGCAGAGGCCCCAAGCTAACGTCCATACACATTTTGCTTCTGGAAGAAGTCCCACTTGATTGCTTGCCCCACTTATAACATGAAATATAATGTTTATATTATAAACTGCACTTGGACTGAAGTTTTTCAGGAGCTGTAGGTGCTGGGTTCAGTCTGCTGGTGAATACATCTCCTCTCTTCTACTTTCATTACTGTCAGGGTGCTTACTCCAGACAGATTATTGCAACAGTATTTATATTGACATTTAAGAAGGTCTACTTTCCTCACAACACATGAAACATATGATAATAAAATTACATTTTAATTTTTAACCTTGAAAGTTCTTTACATCTAATATTTTGAGTTATATACGTTCATGAACAGAACTGAGTATTTATTTACTGGCCAAGTAAAAATTTCAATATTTTAAAATTTCTCATTTATAACAGTTTGGGGACTGAGCTATAGAAAATAAAGTCAATTCAATTCAATCTCTGAACTGTAAATTTCAAATCTATAAAGTTGGCCTCAAACTTCTATGAAAACCCTCTAATATAAATCCAGAATATAAATAGAATTTTTATACATCATGAAAAAGTGGTAGAGTGTTATCGGTTTCAGGGTATTCCAAAAAATGCCTTTATTTGCTTTTTTGGGTTCTTATTTCTTATTTATTTATTAATTTATTCTTTTTTATTATAAAAAGAAGACAAACTATCTCTTCTCATTATACATACCAATACCAGTTCCCACTTCCTCCGCTCCTCCCATTCCCTCTGCTTATCACCCACCCCTCCTCCATTCACTCCTCAGAGAGGGTCAGGCACATTGCTTTAGGGAAGGCCCTCTCTACTATATCTAGGCTGAGCAAGGTATTCATCCAAAGAGAATAGGTTCCCAAAAAGCCAGTACATTTTTGAAAGAAAAAAGTTATGATTAATTGCTGAAAAATAAAAAAAATCGGCAGAAAGGATTCTCATCACATAGAATATGGATCTTAGAGTTATAATAGGTTGGTTAGGAGTGGCGTGTGTGTGTGTGTGTGTGTGTGTGTGTGTGTGTGTGTCCCCATCCCCAAGGAGCAGGTGTTGAAACTTGTTCTAGCAGTGCTGCTGACAGGTCACCAAATCACAAGAATGCCTAGCTTGTCAGTGGGATAGCTATTAGGTGTTGGGCTCTCACTGGAGGAAGTAGCTAGCTGAAGACACAGAGGCACGTATTTTCATCTGCAGGGCTACCTTTCCTGTCCCTGCCCCGTTCTTCATGTCCTTGTATCTTTCCTGTCCCTTCCATCTTCTTCATGTCCCTGAACCTGGTGTGTGGTGGTGGAAAAAATGTAATCAGAATTTGTTAAACAATCAAAAACAAAGCTTTGTTTTCTTTTTAATATTCTGTTACATGCTTTGAAAAAAATATTAGGGAATTTTATAGATGAAGAATTCTTTGAACATTAAAAATTTCTCAAAACTTCAATATATCTAACACTTGAAATTTCTTTATAAATGACGATGAATAGAAATACAGACATTTAAAATATTAAATATTTAAAATATTGAGCCTTAGCATTACCACTAAAGTATTACTTAAAATACATTTACTATATAAAAATTAATTTTACAATGATTTTAAATGTTAAGAACTCCTTGTACCTAGTGGATTCTTTCTTAAATTAGAAAAGATTAAATCGGCATAAATTTAATTGACTTTCTATATCTGCCAAATCTCCATAGACATGACATTATTCAATTTGATCATTATAACTGTTCCATCAGAGAGTCATAGCAGATTGAGGAGGTGTGCCAGGTAAGATGCCAGAGCTGCTGGCACTGGGGTTTAGAGAGGGAGCTGCCCTCTGTGCTGCAGAGGGGCTGCTTAGCAGCATTCTGGGCCTCTACCCACTGCTCTAAGGCCTGATGTCGCGAATGTCTCTAGATGTTCCTAAGCATCTTTTGAGTGGTGCCGTCTCTCTTCCTTGAGAATTGTTGTACTTCCATGGCCACAGTGGTAGCCTTGGGCTGAGAACCCACATCTCCTTGCTCCTCGGTACAGAATCTTAGACCCTTGATGCCCAGCCTTTCATGTGCATCTTCTTCCATCACAGAGACTTCCCAGGGCACAGGAGAGTTTCCCAGACTCAGCTAATGTTCTCTTTTCACTTCATGAATTAAAAGCTTTCTTCCTAGACCTTCTGAAGTATTCTCCACTGCTTTACATTCTACAATTCTCCCGAAAATTTTTAAAAAATAAACTATACAAAGGAAATGCAAGGAACCCACATACCTTCTTATGAAGTTAGCAAACAGTATCCGATGAGAGTAACCAAGCCTCCGAATCCTGGCTGTTTCCAGAATCCCTGTGCAACGCAGCTGCAGCAGAACTTTCTCCTTGTCATACTTTCCTGCCTGCCTCTCATTATTTGGCTTGATGCAACGCACAAAATGAGGTTGGCCCACCACCATTTTAGATAACAAATCCATCAAGGAATACTATAATATACAACAAGAAATCAATTTCATGGTACGACATTAAAAGAAGAATGAATTTGTAGGCCTTCACTTTTGAGAATTAATGTTACAAAGGCTAACACAGTGAGTGGAAAGAGATCTGATAAAAGGAAAAGGGATTCACCTAAAACTCCAGATCCAGGGGTAGAAATGTAGAGGCAATGGCTGGGAGGTCGCCAAGGAACTCCAAAGGCAGCAGTAAGTGATCAATTCACTTTTACATACTTTAAAAGTAATTATGTCCTCTCAAGCAAACATACCAAATTACAATATTGAGACATACAACTTGGTTAATTTACTTTATATACTAATTTCCTTGTTCTACTCTATCTTTGTAGAAAGTGTAGAAAACAAACACTTTAATCTCTGTTGGAATCCTCTACTTTAAAATTAGGGCAGAGAAGTAAGTTTCAAAAATAGGACACAAGAAAGTAATCAAATTATTATCCACTTAACTGTGCTTTATCCACATATTTTACCGTGCTTTAGTTTATTATCTTATTGATTTGGGAAGAATATTTTTATTAATATAGGTATTAAAAGTATTAAAACTGAATTCTGTACCAATGCTTTGTTAAATAATAGCCGATTATTAGACAATTAAGAATAACTCGTTAGGATGAACAGAGTTTATTAGAAGTGGAACCTCAGGAAATTAGTTATCTCCAAGGCCAGGATCAGAATTTCCTGGCTAGGACTGGGAGTTTTAGTGTTGGGAATGCAAACAGCTAGAGTTGCAGGGCCTGTGCAGCTCATGTACTGAAGCCAGACAACTGGCAAGGCTGCTTGCTGTCTTGGTAGGCTTTCCTCTTGGGGACCAAGCAGCTGCAGCTGCCACTGGAGCCTTTGATTACATTATCTGTGAGTCATCACTCCTTTAGTCATGCAAACATCTGCCAGGCACTGGGATCTGAAGGTGACAGCGCCTGCCAGCTTCCCAGCAATTTAGGCATAGTCACCCTCCTTTCGTTCTTGTCAGCAGAAGGAAAAATAGCATGAGAACATGCTACATACCGTGTGCAATCAATCCTCTGTCAAGTTTTGCTTCAGCCTGAGATTAAAATGAGTTCATGACCTGATCAGCTTCAAACAGTGTTTGATGCTCTCACCCGTGGTACAATAATTGTGTGGAGAACTCACTTTAAAAAAGTCAGCTAATCTGCAGAAGCCAAATAGCAAGGTGAACCCAAGGAAAAACATATATAGATTTTCCTGGAAGTCGGAAGCAAACAAGATCGTCAGACAAAAGTTGGAAGCACTGGAGTGAGGATTGGGGTTGAAGTTAGGAATTGGGGGGGGGGTAAGTTGAAGGGGGGGGGGAAGAAGGGAGAAAGGAAGAACCGGGGAGAGCCTGGGGTTGTGGGAGGGTGGAGATCGAGGAAGGGTGGATATTGGAGAAGGGAAAAAGATATCTACATTAACAGGAGTCATTCTAAGATTTGCAAGAGACTTGTCTCTAGAGGGGATCCCAGGCATTCACAGGGATGTCCCAGCTAGGTACTTGGGCAGCAGAGGAGTGGGTGCCTGAACTGAACTTGTCCCATAGTTACTTTGTTGAATATCTTAATCGTCACCATAGAAATTTCGCATGATGGATGGAGATAGAGCCAGAGACCCACATTCACATCAGAACAAGGGACTGAGCTACCAAGGTCCAGTGGAAGAGCAGAAGGAGGGAGAAGATGAGCAAGGAAGTCAGGACCGTGAGGGACTGGCCCACCAACAGAGACAGTGTGCTTGATCTATTGGGAGCTTATCAAATCCAGCTGGACCAAGACTGAATGAGCATATGACCTAACTGGACTCTATGAATGTGACTGCCAGTGGGGACTGACTAGAAGCCAATGATAATGGCACTACGATCTATCTCTTCTGCATGTATTGGCTTTTTGGGAACTTATTCTATATGGATGCACATCTTCCTAGACCGAGATGGAGGGGGGAGGGCCTTGGGCTTCCCATAGGACAGAGTATCCTGCACCATCTTAAGGAAGCAGGGGGAGGGCGGTGGGGTAGTGGGGGAGCGGGAGGGCCGGGAACAAGGGGAGTAAATGTAAATTTTTCTTTTAACAATAAAAAAAAGAAGTAAAAAAAAAAGTCAGCTAATCTGGCTGTAAGTAAGTTTAGTGATTCACCCGTGCTGCCTTGATGGTATAAAGGGACTGAGCAGCAATGGGCGTAGGTTTTAAGCATGCAAGTGTACCAGGCAATACTCAAGTAGGATTTGATACGGTGGCTACTATGAACTTAGGGCTTTGAGAATATGTAACATAAGTATTCAGACAATTTAAAAAGCAGTTCATGGTTCCATTAGAGAAATGCATAAATTCATTGGACAACCAATAGCAAATTTAATATGGCTGCGTCTATGTCTTCCAGGCTACTGTTAGTAACTGCAAGTTTCAGGTGGCATTTTCTCCATTGTCCTGGCTGGCTGATTGGGAGGAGGTCAGTGAAAACTGGAGCTGGACTGAGAGAAGTGTTTCCTTTCTTCTTCCTCCCACTTTGTCCAAAGGAAGGTCACCTTGTTCCTACGCCCTGGTGTGCTACTGTGCCTCCAGTGAGTCTCCTGCTCGTCCTGGTCCTATAATGGGCTGGCTCCTCCTGCTGAAGGTTATCAGCTCGCGTTTGTGCAAGGAAACATGAACTAGAGGTCCATTGTCAACCTTGCCCTGCCTTGTTCCATCCTCAAACCTCTCAGGGACATTGAACTAAAATGTCTGTCTTTCTTTTCTTTCTTTCTTTCTTTCTTTCTTTCTTTCTTTCTTTCTTTCTTTCTTTCTTTCTTTCTTTCTTTCTTTCTTTCTTTTCTTTCTTTCTTTTTTCTTTTTCCTCTCTCTCTCTCTCTCTCTCTCTCTCTCTCCCTTCCTTCCTTCCTTCTTTTTTTCCATTCTAGTGAGAATGCCAAATGCTGTACAGACTTTCTTTTTTTCTTTTGAGACAGGGTTTCACTATGTGGTTATGGCCATCCAGGAATTTGCTATGTAGACTAGACTGGCCTTGAACTCAACAGAGATTTTCCAGCCTTTGTCTACCAAGTGCTGGGATTAAAAGTGTCACTTTGTAAATTTATATACATTTTTTATCAAGTTATAGAATTCAATTGTGATTTTCATGGGGTAAAATATCAAAATAAGCAATCTACAGATGAAACTATATATTAACACATCTGTATCAATGCAGCTAATGGGTGTAAACATTATCTTTTGTCAGTTACCACTTTTCATATGTAACTAATTTAGGATGAACATATCATAATTTAACATCTTACTCTAAAATACGATGCGACCGTTTGCGTTTTCAAGTTGGTGGTTTCACAGGCATGGCGTGTGATGTCTCTAGTTTCACCCTAAGGAGACCAAAGAAGACAGTAAGGCCTTGCCATCTTCTGCACACTGTAATAAAAGGAGTGCATGGCATTTTCCATCAGTTTCCCTTAGTCTAGGTGTTCCAAGGCACAAAGCCACAGAACGTTACCGATATTCTACTTTAAGGACGGTGACGCTAGCCGCATTGTCTGTGTTGACTGGCCTTGTGCAGAATATGAATGTTTCTGATCCTGGACACACATATATTTTTATTTAAAAGTAGTATAAAATTTAAAGATCGAGAATAATTAGGAATATACAAGAAAGTCACGATGTTTGGGATGTTGTCAGTAAAGCAACCGTAAGAATAAAAGTCTTACCTTGGTCAGATGTGTGGCTTTCTCTGAATTCCTCATCTGATAGTTTATTATATTTTTAGCTTTAGAAAGTGGCAGGTTACCTATGGGGATGCAGGTAAAATTAATTTATCTTTTAGAACCTTTAGTGACTGGACAGTTTTCCCATTTATTTAAAGTATTTATATTTTAATATAAAGTATATTAGGACTCAGAGGCTTGGTTACCTATTTATTGAAACAAGAATAAAGAACATTATGTGAAGAATTATAATAAATCTTTTTTTTTCTGTGTAGCCCTCAGTGTCATGGAACTTGCTTTGTAGACCAGGCTGGCCTCAAACTCAGAGATCCGCCATCCTCTGTCTCCTGAGTGCTGGGATTAAAGGTGTGCCTCAAATTCAGAGATCTGCCATCCTGTCTCCTGAGTACTGGGATTAAAGGTGTGCCCCACCTCTGAAAGGCTACAGTAAATCATTTTTTTTGTTTTTGTCTCCTCTTTCTCTCTGTTCTCCTCCTCCTTTCCATCTTCCTCTTTTCCTTCCTCCTGCTCCTCTTCCTCTCGTTCTTCTTCATCATCTTTTAGAGGAGCTTGCTATTCAGTCCAGGATGACCTCACACTCATGGCTATCCTCCTGCTTCAGTCTCCTAAATTCCAAAAGTGCAGACAAGTGCCACCACACTCAGCTACCACACATCCCAAACTCAGAGAGGGAAGGAAAAGCCAACTTCTTATGGCAAAGCAGGACAGGCAGAGGTGAGTGACAGGTTTCCACTCAGTTTTAGAAGACATGGGCAGACGGTGATGGGGGAGCAGTTCACTTGCATCTCTGTGTTAAATGGTTTCTGAGATTTTCTTTAACTTGAGGTGGGCTTCATAGTGACCCCTCACACCTCATGAAGTGCTTTTAACAAGTCAAGTGTGGATGATGTCAATATGAATTTTCAATCTTAGCATCCAAATGTGCAGTTTATACATTCAAGGCAGTGAAACAGGTAAGGTTGAAAAAGCCACAAAGACTTGGCCTTGAATCACAGCTCTTACCCTTAGTTGGGCTGCTGTTGAGTCATATTCTGTAGTTTGAATACTTAAATAAGGGTCACTTTAAACTGTTTTAATAAAATGACATGCAAAGAGTTCAGAACCAGAATTTTATATGTATGTATAAGGATGTAAAAGCAATCCAAGAGAGGAAGAATAATAATGTTTTAAACAAATTGTTTGAGGAACCAGAGAAGGATTATGGGGATGGAAGGAGAGATCACAAGAGTTGTGAGGGACATAATTGTGTGCAATTAACAAGCTCACTATTAGTTACAGGGATGCATATATGGGGATATAACATATGTAAAAACCAAATCTCATTTGGCTAAATATTTCAGTTATACATCAATAAAACCATTAAAATGTTTTCAGAATTAGGGGCTGGAGAGTTGGCTCAGAAGTTAAAAGCACTATTTGCTCTTCTAGAGGTCCTGAGTTCAGTTTCCACCAACCACATGGTGGCTCACAACTATCTTTAGTGGAATCTGATGCCCTCTTCTGGCATAAAGTTGTACATGCAGATAGAGTACCCCACAAAAAAATTAAAAAAAATCTTAAAAAAGCTTGCAGAACAATTTATAAGTAGAATATAAAAAATCCAAATCATATATCCTCCTCCAATTAATGAATGTGAGGAGGCATAAGGAGGAGTGGGGTGAGGACTGACACAGCATGAACTTAATCAGAGAGAGCTCATGACCTCAGGGACTGTCTACTCCCTGCCCACTCCTGAAAACAGCCACTTTCTCTTGAGGAGAGTGGACTCTTCTCAGGAACGATTGGGACACTTCCGTGTTTTTGGTAAGAGTCTCAAATACTTTCCTTATAAGAGCCTCACTTCTTTATATTAATTCCTGTGCCTCCCTCAGATTAGGAATAAATGATTATCGGGTACATCAAAAATTAAAAAAAAAACCACGAAAAAATCAGGGACTAAGGTCACAAACAAATCACAGAGATAGAAACTACTTGATGGAGGCTTAGAGGAACATTTTCAAAAGTAAATTGCCTTACCTGTTTTGGTCAGAGGGTGGTTGACAAGTTGTCGAATTACACTGTTTTCTGATGATCTCAGAAGCAACACAATATCAGTTGGGAGTGTGTCTCTGTTTTTTGCTAAGAACCCACTAGCACTATAGAGGACCTGCGGATACAGGTGTCACGGTGATTATTACAACCCACACCATCACTGCCATCCTTGAGGCTTAAGGAGCTGTCAGTCCATACTGAGCAACAGCCACACAAGACTGTGAGTGCAATTCCTTACGTTTGGTCAGAAACGTTGTCAATTTTCTTTATTGGGAGAATGGGAAGCATGGAAGAACCATCCTCATTTCTCTGAGAACTGGTCCAGCTCTCCTCACTTCAGTATGATAGGACTTACCTAACTTGGAGACTGAACACTGTAGGGGGTGTGTGTTTCTGGAACTTGTAACTAATTTTAAGACTTTAAAAATATAAACATATCCCAAAGATTTGACGAATAATGAAATGTGCTGTTATGGATTGAATCATGTCCATCCAGAACTTATGTTAAAGATGTTCCATAGTCACACAGAGAAGAGGCCATGTGATGTCTGGGTCATGTGACGTCTGTCTACCAGTCAGAGAGGCTTCATTAGACGACAACTCTGCTCAGGAGACCGTGGTCTCAACATTTAACCTTCTAGAACAACAATAATAAACTTTTTTGTTAGAACATTCAGCCTGAGGTACTCTCTTTTAATAAATCAAATAACATGCTTATTAAAAACAGCAGGATAAAATGGCCATAGGCAATTCTTAATTGGTGACCAAAGCAGCCTTTAATTTGCTAAGTCAAATGCTATGAATCACGAAAGGCTACAATGTAAATGATTTATGGTATGTATTGTAAATATGTGTATATATGTTATATAAAATTAAAGTTATATATTAAAATATATTTTTAAAAATTTATATGTATGTGTGCTTTGCCTGCATGTATGTCCATGCACCATATATATGTAGTGCCTACCAAGGCCAGAAGAAGGCATTAGACCCACTGGAAATGGAGTTAGTGCCAAAGCTGGCTATGATGTGGGTGCTGGGACCCAAACCCTCTGATCCTCTGCAAGAGCAGCCAGTTTTCTGAACCACTGAGCCATCTCTCCAGCCCCTCAGCTTAGGGGGATATATTGTTAATGACAAAGGTCATTGGGACATTCTTTGGTCTCTGGAAGTGGTCAAATGGACAAATATATAGGGCTTCTCAATTAGTTAATTTTCAATGATTGTCTCATTTCATACATTCATTCTTGATTTTAATCTTCATAAATTAACAATTATGGCAGAGTTCTGAGGGGATGGCCCATTACTGTCTGTGAGAAGGAGAGTTTCACTTGGGTTTAAGACAGCATATTTGAGGTTGGACAGGTGTACAGTTGTTTTTTCAACCATGTATGAATGCTTCTTTAAATTTAAGGCCATCCATTAGTTTGCTCCACACATCAGGGGCAGCTCTGCTAGCTGACTTTTCCTCTTAGTACTCTCTCTTTCATTTGGAGCAGGGAGGGGCATTGGCTGAAAAAGTGGGGGTGAGAAGAGGGAGGAAGAGAGAAAGAGGGATGCAGGGAGATGGAGGGAGGAAGAGGAGATGAAAAGAGAGGAGAGAGACTGAGGGAAAGTGAGAAAAAAGAGGGAGAGCAACAGAGAGAGAAGAGAGGAGAGAGAGAGAGAGAGAGAGAGAGAGAGAGAGAGAGAGAGAGAGAGAGAGAGAGAGAGAGAGAGAGAGAGAATGGGAAGGAGAGAGGGAGCTACTGCCCCAAGGTACTCTTTAAAAAAGTAAAATACAGATGACCACTGCCAATGGATCACTGTAGTCGAACTGGAAGACAGGAAGACAGGCGAACAGAAGAACCAGGAGCAGATGGAGGCAGGGAAGGGTCATTGTAGCTATCTCCCAACAGTCCGGATCAGTTCTACTGTATTTCATTGACAGAAGACTGAAGAGTCAGTCACAATTCCCGTAAGTTCTTACTTTTCCTGCATAGTGGTGAATGCCAAAACTAAGCTCCAATCTTTTGGGTCTCCAGAAGTACTGTGATTTCAAGTTATCTTCAAATTTTTCTGTAGAAGAAAATTGAAGTCCACTATTAAACATACAGGAGATCCTCAAGTAAAATTGATGGTCCAAAGTTATTTTTTCCCATACAATGCATGATGAGCAGAGATGTTTTAATACAGGGAAGTCATGAAGATTTGGGTTCACAATCAAGTGTGTATCACTGCATCTTACTTTAGAGCAGGTCGCCAATGTCAGAGTGGGTCAGAATCACCTGGAGAGCACCGTGGCGGTGTGGGCTACTGGCTCACCCTGTGAGTGCAGTATCACTTGGCAGGTCTAGGGAGAGAGCCATGAATTCGCCAGCTCCTGGTATTGTTGTTATCTTTCTGGTGTGATGCCAGGCTCTAACCCTAAAGCCCTGGTGGTGTGGCTTTCCTTATTTCCCCTATGACGTTAAGGTATTTTTCTTTTCTGTCTGGTTTCCAGGAGAAAGCAATACCACACTTTTCAAAAGTAAATGAGGAAGAAAAAAATGAATCTACACTTTCTTTAAGTGCTTATATGTATTTTATGAATACCTTCATGAGCAGGGAATAATGACTTTTTCATTTACCTAACAACTCAAAAACTTTTTTTCTATTTTATGTTGGACCTTCTCATTTTAACCACTTTTTTTCTGAGGTAGGGTCTCAGGTATCCCTTGCTATGTAGCCAGTGGGTACAGTTCTAAGAATTTGAGGTTTGCTTCCTAGAGTTCTCATAGAAGCTCATGGGGTACATGGCTGTAATCACAGGGAGCACAGGTGGGGACAGATGGGCCCAGAAACTTGCTGGTCAGCCAGGAGAGCTGGAAGAGTGAGCTTCGGGTCCAGTGAGAGAGCCTGTCTCACAAACTTAGGCCAACAGTGGTAGAGGAACGCATCTGAAGATGGATTCACCATGTCCATATGGGTAGTCACTCCTGACACGCACTTCTACACACAAATAAATCAGTAAAAATATGTGTATATACATATATCTGGATATTGTTCACATTACTGATTTTTTCTTTTTGATTTGTTCTTTCTGCTCACTATTTCCTTTTACATTCTAGAGTTGTCCTTCTGTTTTGCCCCAGTTTCTGACTTAGAGTTTGATAATTTTTATGGTGATTTATAATCCAAGATTCCACATTTGAGATTCTACCATAATGGAAGCAGAAAGCCAATCTCCAATCTTGTTTAACTCATCACTATGAATTTTACCATGCTATAAACACTTGCTGGTTTAGGCATTAAGTCCAAAAATTACTTCCTGAAAACCAGATACCACAGGCTTTATGACAACTGCTTTCTTCCAAATCATTTAAAACAACTAAAAATCAGTGCCTGGGAAAGCCTAGTGCCTTCGTAAATCCATAGTCACAGCAGGTTTACAACTCACCTATGAGAGTCTGGTCAGTGGCCTTGGGAAACCTACTTTCCTCATCAAGCAGGGACAATAAGCCCATTGGTTTCTGTAGGAACATGTCTAGGAGGGGCCTGTTGTCTTCGTATTCAATAACTCTAGCATCCACATCTTCATTTAGGTATTCATTCTAGAACAGGTTATGATCCAAATAGAAAAAAATTACTTAAAACTGAATAATGTATAGGTGGAAGTAATTACCCAGGTTTCCATTTTACATATATTATAATAAATTGCTATCTGTGACATTGCCTTAAACAGAGTGTATCATTTCATTTCTTTCTTTGCAGAACTGCTTGCTTATTAAAATCAACACTGATTATAATCAAGAGATTGGTAAAAGGACTTTGCCAGTCTCTCAGAATTTCAGAAGACTATGCTATGAATGGAAAGTGGTTACCGGAAATGGCTGTGTCCCTGAACTTGACAGCAGGACTGAAGCAGATCTTAGGGTTATGCTTTTCCTACTGTCTCTCAAGAGCACTCACACACGGTTCAGTGGTGGTCTCAGAGGCTGACCCCTAGTGGGGTGGACAGCAGGAGGCCGTGGAAACAATCTACAGGTTCAGTATCAAGGGCACGGAGGCCTAATTCTAGGCTCAGCTACATAATATCTGAATTTTCTGACTCTTTAAAAACTTCCTCATCTATCAAACCAACTCAGAATATGGTCCACTGATAATTGTTAGTGAGTGTATCATAAGATGTGTGAAATAACCATACATAGCCACTGGCAATGACAGCAGAAACATGGTGTGGTGGTTTGAATGTTCTCGATCCAACATGTATTTTTAAATAAAACAAAACCTAAATCCTAAAAAACATAAAGCTCAAAAAATAGTTTATCTAGCATTAAAAATGAAAACAATTTCTTGAGGTTTCACAGCTTTTACTTTTGAAGGTAACCTTGGGAGAAGTCTGAAAACCTAGAATTATTTTACTGTTAGACACATTATGCTGACAGCCTATAATAGCTTAAATCACAGTTGCAAAGTTCAAAAGAATTTTGTATGTTTTATATAGAAAGTCCATGAGGTTAAGGTCTCAGCTGATGCAACTGTCATTTCTTTCTGTTGTTGGTGTCAAAATCCAGTCCATGCTTCTGTGGCAGGTCACACAGTGCAGGAAGAAGCAATGGCTTCCTCAAGCACCTTTGTTATTATGAACTCCAGATAAACCACAAAGGAAAACTTCTATAATTGCAACCAGGGCTCGTAAATGGCATATAGTAAAACAAACACACTCCAAACCATACACTACAAGTTATAGGAAGGATTATCGCAGGATAGTCAGTTATCTTTAAGCATATGTGGACACATGTCTCATCATCCTTAGTCCTTGGGTCATGTAAAGAAGATAGTGAGAAGAGCTGTACCCTGCACTAAGCTGAAGTGTTGAGAATATGCACCCGGCTCTGCTCTCACCGTTGGGATTCCCTTTAGAAGGCTTGAAAGTGCACCCTAAGCCTCAGGGACCATCATGAAAGAGGGGAAGGAAAGATTGGAAGTGGTCACGAAGGAAGGGAGGGAAACAGTGTCTTCGGGACAGGACAGGACCACTGCACTCAAGAACTCAGAGCTTGCACAAGTTCAAACAGTTAACATTTTATCATGGGATAGGGGGAGCTCAAGAGCCCCACCCCCTAACTGAAGAGCTATGGACAGTTGGTGGCTTCTGAAAGAGGACAAGTCAGTTTTCTTTAAGGGAGTGACTCCTGGCAGACCAACCAAATTCTATACTCTCACATCTAGAAATATATGGGCAGCACCAACTGGAGTTCATTGGTTACACATGCGTGTGTGCACACATGCATGCACGGGACACAAAGATGAGAGGAGGAAGAGAGGTATCGGTGGGCCTGGGAGGACTTAAGTGGTAGCTTTGGGTGGGTGGGATAAGAACAAAATACATAGTATAACATTCTCAAAGAAGTAATAAAAATATTAAAAGTGAAAAATATAAAAATTGGTATAAAAAGAACTCAAGAAACTGGACATCAACCCCCCCAAATAATCCAATAAAAAATGGGTGCAAACCTAAACAGAGAACTCTCAAGAGATGAATCTAAAATGACTGAAAGACACTTAAGAAAATGCTCAACATCCTTAGCCATCAGATAATACAAATCAAAACAACTCTGAGATTCCATCTTACACCTGTCAGAATTGCCAAGATCAAAAATACTGATGAAAGTTTATGGTAGAGAGGATGTAGGGTAAAGGGAACACTACTCCGTGCTGGTGTGAGTGCAAACTGGTACAGTCACGTTGGATATCAGTATGGCTATTTCTCAGAAAACTAGGAAACAATTTAATTCAAGATCCAGAAGTACCACTTTTGGATATATACCCAAAAGATGCTCAATCATACCACCAGGACATGTGCTGAACTATGTTCATAGCAGCATTATTTGTCATAGCCAGAATCTGGAAACAACCTAAATACCCCTTGACTGAAAATGGATAAAGAAAATGTGGTACACTTATACGACAGAGTACTACATAGCAGAAAAAAGTAATAACACTTTGAAATTTGCAGGCAAATGGATGAATCTAGAAAACATCATACTGAGTGAGGTAACCCAGACCCAGAAAGACAAATATCATATGTATTCACTCATAAGTAGCCCTTACACATAAAACAAAGAAAACCAGCCTATAATTCATAATCCCAGAGATCTAGACGACTAAGAGGACCCTAAGATAGATATGAATGAATCTAATCTACGTGGGAAGTAGAAAGAGAGAAGATCTCCTGAGTAAATTGGGAGATTGGGGATTATGGGAAAGGGTAGACGGGGAGGGGGGAGGAGGAGAGGGGAGCAGAAAAAAATAACAGCTCAATAAAAACAACAAATAAAAGAAAAAATATAAAAATTTTAAAAATGGAAGTTGAAAGTCATTTAACTACTTATTAGCAAAGCAAAGGAAACCAGAAAATTGGAAGGTTTTTCAAATTGTGTTCTTCACTGCATTTTGAGTGTGTTTGGTCAAGAAAACTCATATGAGGTGCATCTCGGAGGCCATAGCCCCAACAAGCTGAAATAAAGCATCATCTCCTTCCCGAGGGAGGTTTAGGATAATGCCATGATCCCTCAGGTTCACGCAGTAGCACGGGAGGATTTGCCATATTCTGATGGAGCCACGCATTTCCACATGGCTTCTTAGGCAGGCACAAATGTAAGCATCATTTCCTCAACACAGGTCAGTAACATGGGAAGCCCAGTTGTTCTCTTCATGGGCTCACCTCACCTAAGAGACCATCCTCCAATCTCCAACTGCTCCCTCTTTGTACATGCTGTCATACTTTGAATTATTTTATACCATTCCTAGTATTTCTATTTATTGTTTTCCGTGTCTCTCATTGTAATGAAAATTTTATGAAAACAGAAGCTTTCTATTGGTTACCTCTGTATGTAGAAAGAATCTTACCTAGTAAACATTACATGCATGTGCACCCAACAACAGCTCCATCCACATGTTCAGGCCCTAGCACCTAATACATTCAGAGACAGGACTTTAAGCAGCTACTTTGTAAATGAGATCCCTAAGGGTGGGGCCCTACTCTAGTGTGGCTGCTCGACTTCTAAGCAAAGTAAGAAACATCTTGATTCCCATCCACAGAAGACACATGGACATGACAGACATGGTGACTCTGGAGCCTTGGGAGAAACCGACTCGATCAGTGCTTTTATCTCAGACCTTCAGCCTCTAGAACAATGAAAGAATGAATTTCTGTTGGTTAAACAAATTTCCTTAAAGTTCATGGCTTTTTATTACAGCAGCCAACTAGCATACCAAGTTTTCTGGATTCTTTATGCCTGTACAGGTTATTTTGAAAAATCAGTTTTCCACAAGTGACAGCTCATGCTGTGGAATAAAAGAACACTAATACATTGCTGGTGGAAGTGCAAGCTTATAAATCACTATGGATATCAGTGTGACAGTTCTTCAGGAAGATAGAAATCGATCTACTTCAAATCCACCTATACAACTCTTAGGCGTACACCCAAAGGATGCTTCATCCTATCACAGAGACAGTTGCTCAGCCATGTTCACTGCTGCTCTGTTCCTAACAGTTAGAAATTGTGGTACATTCAATACATGATGCAGTATTATTTGACCATTTAAAATGACATCATGAAATTTGTAGGCAAATGGGTGAAACCAGAAAAAAATCATCGTGAATGAGGTATCTTAGACACAGAAAGACAAATATGGTATATATTTGTGTATATATTGACTTTAGTTGTTAAGTCAATGAATGATAACCAAGCTACTATCCACAGAACCACAGGTGGTAGGTATAGAGCAATGGACTAGAGGGAACAGGTAAATCTCATTGGAAAAGGCAAATAGAATAGAATTTTGTGGATATATGGGAGATGGAATAGGAGGATCAAGTGGGGATGGGAAAGGGAGAGGGGGTACTGGGAAGGAATGGGGGAGAGACAGCTAAAATTAAGAGCCATTGGAGGGTATTCTGGAAACCTAATATGGTTAAAGCTTCCTAAAATATATGCATATATGAAGGTGATCTAAATGAAATGGCTAAACAATCAGGAAGACAAAGATTCAACAAGGTCCTATTGCTGAAGACAACATCGATATAGCTCATTGAATGTGAAGGTGTGGAGCTGTTGCCGACATAGAGCCTTCATCCCATATTCTAGTGCCTTTGTGCAGGAAGGCACTCTGCAACCATCAAAAGAGAAATGTCAACACCAAGCCATCCACAAACCCTTCATCTACAATGTGTAGAGAGAGGTTTCTGTCCCACTTGGTCCTGCAGCTGTTCAGTCCCAAAGAAACACACAGAAGCTTCTATTAATTATTAACTATTTGGCCTATTGCTCAGGCTTATTACTAACTACCTCTTACAACTTAACCCATAATTCTTATCTATGTTTAGCCACGTGGCTTGGTACCTTTTCTCAGTAAGGCATTATTATCTTGCTTCCTTTCCTTCTGACTGGTGACTGCATCTCTGCCTTTCTTCTTCCCAGAATTCTCCTAGTCTGGTCACCCTGTCTAAACTTTATGCCTGGCTACTGGCCAATCAGCATTTTATTAAACCAATATGAGTGACAAATCTTTAAAGTGTAGACAAGCATTATCCTATAGTATTAAATGCATTTCACTGTCTTAATAATTAAATGAAATGCTTAGCTGGGTGTGGTGGTACACACCTTTAATCCCAGCATGCGAGAGGTAAAGGCAGGTGGACCTCTGTGAGTTTAAGACCAGCCTGCTATACAGAGGAAGTTCCAGGACAGTCAGAGGTACAAAGAGAAACACTGTCTTAAAAACGAACAGAGGGCTGGTGAGATGGCTCAGTGGTTAAGAGCACTGACTGGTCCTCCGAAGGACCTGGGTTCAGTTCCCAGCACCCACATGACAGCTCACAGCTGTGTGTAACTCCAGTTCCAGAGAATCTGACATTGTTATAGCAATATGCATGAAGTAAAGTTAAATAAAGTTTTAAAAAAAACAAACAGACAGACAGACAAACAAACAAAAAACCCAACCCAAAACAACCAACCAACTAATCCAATAAAAGACTACAAAATGCTTTTTATTAATTGGAAAGTTAAAATAATACAAAATTACCACCAATATGCACACCGTTTTAAGAAGGAAAAAATTAGTGCATATAGAATAAGTCATCCTTCAGCAAAATAACTTTTAGTCTTTATAAAAGGTTTGTTTTGAATCACCCACACAGTTTTTAAGATCAGACTACTGATTTTTATCTCCTACACATTTTTTATCAGATAACTGATTTCTTTTACTTTACAATTTTAAAAAGTTTGAAATGTAGGCATTACATATTGAGTACATTTTTATTCAAGTGCTACAAATTATGTGGTGAAGCCTATGTTAGAAATGTACAACACTCTAGGTCGTGAACAGCTGGAGACAAAGTTATCTATATTTCTTTCCACAGGAGCAGATAGAACAGTGATTTTTAATTTATCATTTCAATATGTACTTTAGTTTTTTGTTTGTAGAACAGATCAATTTTCAGCTTTCACGCACTGTGGCTTTTTAAATGCTATAGGTAATGGCTTATCTATGTATAGAAACAAATATAAACACATCATGTTAAAAGCCAACCTCAGTCCAGCTAATGTGTTGCTTGAATGCATGAAGAAGGATTATCCAAAGTATTGGGAACACGGAGTAGGTTTTCAGTCTTCTAAAACAGTGCCTCGCTAGCACCATGTGCCTGTACTGAGGAGTGTGCAGTGGTTCTTAGGAACGATGGCATTTGTTCCGATTCAAGCTGTGGTTGATGTGCTTTCCCTCAATTTGAAATGAAAATGAGTACGGAGGCTTCATTCATTGTGTGTGTATTCTATACCACACTGAGCACACAACGGTATAAAAATTAAATCGGAGGACAAAACCCACTCCAGTGCCAGCATGGAGAATTTTTAACAATGGGTACACATTTCTAACATGGCAAATGGGCTTATACACCACTCAGACTGCCTAACACCCTTGATTCTTGTTGGAGTTTTTTTCTCATATGAAAGAAAACCATAACACACACACACACACACACACAACACAACACAAACAAAACATTGGCTATTTCTTGTAGAAATTCAGATTGAGGGCTGTTGCAGGATAGTTAGTGGCTTTTCGATGAAAATCAGATAATGTCTTTGTTGCCCTAGGCTCTATCAACCAAGAGCCTTTTGGAAAATAAAAAAGCCAAGAGTGTGTCGATTACACACACAAGTGTCACAGGGAAGGCAAGGATGAATGCTGAATCTGTAGGACTCTGATAGATTTGAGAAGACCGTGTGCTCTCAGCTGAGCTCCTGAGGAGGATTTCAGCAGCACATTTTAACAAGATTATCCAGTGCGTTCCTCAACTCACCATCCTTTGTTTCCAGGGAGGGGATCTAGGTGACTAAGAATTGTTTCACGTTGCTGTTTTCAGATAGCATTGACTTAAATGTTCTTAAAATCAATATACACATATAAATTTGTTCTAGATCCAGGGAAATATAAAAGCTCTAAATACTATGAGATATCATATTCTAAGAATCATCCAGGACAAACAAGAAAAACAGTGTTACCATAGACTAGATGAAAAACAAAAGAAAGGGATATGAGTTATGGATGCTCTGGATGGATTGCTAAGAGATCCTTAGATATTTAATCAATGTTCACAGAGAAGTAGGTTAGGAAGAGAAAGGCAGCATGGCTGCCAGGTTGACAGTATAAGCCATTAACTTATCAGATGCATTAGGATGCACTGTTCACGTACAGTAAAGTCCAAAGACAAACAAGCTTCACTTATTTCAAACTTTTATGGGTTCTGTATTGAGGCATTAGAGAAAATGACATTAATTTAATAAATATGTAAAATTTGTTATATGGTCAGCCTCTGAAAGCACTAAAATAAGATGATCTTAGACATCAGAGCTTATGGCCAGGTGAAAAAGTCCATACCAAGAGAAAGGCTGAGGCCATTTTATGTAGTAGGGAGGTTGACTCAGATGCTATGCCCTAAGAATTCCAAGGTGTGCTGTGGGGAGTGAAATGAAAGACATGTGGAACATGCTTTTCTGGAGCTTGGCAGTGAGGGCAATAGAATGAAGGTCTTGGCCATAGACACAAGCAGAATAAGAAAGGCTTTAAATCTTATTTGCTCTTAACTTTTAAGGTGATTTAATAATGTATCTGGGCACTGGGAAGATTGCAATGGAGAGAGGTGGAGAGGGGTCCAGGAGAGGGTTAGGAAGATACCCATCAGAATCTGAACGGGTATAGTGGAGGAAGAACTAAACAAATGAAGATAGTGTCTTCAATTTGTGTGCTTTTCTTGGACCAAAAAGTGTCAAGATGGAGAAGTCTTTTGTGAGCACTGCTTTCAGACTGCAGTTTGGGAATGAAGTCTGTCTAAGTCTAAGCCTTTTAAATAAAAGACTCATGGTCCTTCAGTTTACATATTTGAATTAAAACATCAGTGTAATCAGTCAACACACTTGGAAGGTAACAAATGACATGAGGACTCATAGCAAGTATGGCTCTTCTGGGTTTAATGAAACAAACAGTCTTAAAATGAAAGTATGCCAAATGAAATTCAAGGCAGTTCCTGCTTTCTCTGTAGAAAAGTATTGTTGGAGCGGAGCCATAAATTGCACATTGTACCTGACAAAATTACTGCTTCGTGTCATTTGCACCAAACCCATTATTTTGGATTTTGTTGCCTGGATACTAGGATTCGAAATTTTAATGTACTGTAGATGAATACTGAAATTTTAAACAGAATTCAAGCAATGCAGTCTAAAAAATAAACACTTGTAGACAAAGAACATGTCCTTGTTTGCAGCAGCTCAGAGTGGTTACATTTTAAACAAAAGTGCACTGGTCTTAAGTGAAGGATTTAGAACGTCACCTATCTAAGTCACATTAAATTCACATCATATTTTTTGTTTGCATTTTTACTACAGGCATGGAGAAAAGTAATAGTTTCCTTATCTTTGAATGTTACATGAAATGTACGGTCGAGGTACAGTTTATCCTATGCAATTATGCACTAGCACACACATATGTATCTTTACAATCCATACTTCAACTTACCTGCTCCCACGCGAACACATGCTGATTGAAATAATACTGGATCTGTTCATTTGCAATGTTAATGCACAGCTGCTCAAAGGAATTTTTTTTGAAATTTTCAAAGCCGAATATATCAAGAATGCCGATGCTTAGCTCCTCATCCCTACTGGAAGAATTAAAGAAGTGTTTGTTGAGTTATTGCTCATTTCCTTAGGAGGCAATGCAAAGCAAAACATCTTGGGATTTGCATTGGTGATTGAGTTAATTAAACAAATCTTTCCACAGAAAACAAAGATAATGGAGGTAAAATTAATTTTAACATGTGCATAGAACAGTATTTTCCTTACTAAAGAACCCACTCCCATGTTTTTATACACCTAAACAGAAGTCCTTCCATGGGTTTAAACACAGTCATAGCCCTGTGTGAGTCCAACATCACAGAACCTGGCTTTTACACAACACTGCAAACACACAGACAAACGAAACTTTACCAGCGAAACAAAAATTCTTTTCAAATTTAAAATGTCTAACTACAAATGTCTTAATTATTCTCAAAGAACTGTTATAATTTTTTACTTATTTGCTTATTCATATTTACATACAAATCAAATGATAACCTAGAGAAAGATACAAGCATGTAGGGATTCATCTTGTAGTTAAATATTTTAATCCACTTTTGGTGCCACACATCTGTATTTTCAGCACTTAGGAGACAGAGGCAGAAGACTTGGCAGGATGCACAGTGGTATCCTGTTTCAAAAGACAACACAAACCAACCCAAGGGGGAAAAACCAAATAAATGAATTTCAAAGTACAATTGAATACTATTTTACACACGAATTATTCAGATTTACATTACTTTCTGCTATTATATGTTGCTGGTTATGTACACAAAAATTAGATAAATGGTTGAAACTTTTGCTTCTCTCAGTAAGTAGGTAGACTGATGTAATTTTTATGTGTACTTTAAAAATGAAACTACAAAAGCTTCCCTTTGGGTCTACCCGTTAGTGTGAGCGATGCTCAGTGCTATGTGTTGAAGCCGAGGGCCAGAATCTGCGTGTGCTCCCACACTAGGAGAGAGTCTGCACGTGCTCCCACACTAGGAGAGAATCTGTGTGTGCTCCCACACTAGGAGAGAGTCTGCACGTGCTCCCACACTAGGAGAGAATCTGCGTGTGCTCCCACACTAGGAGAAGGTGATTGACACAGAGCTCAGAGTGAAAGGGGATTCCCATAACTTTAGCCCCATGGATTATAGGTGTCATGCATCTGTAAGAGGCTGTGCCATCCTGGGGTCCACAGTAAGACTGCCTCAAACAACAAGAAATCTTAGTGACTGACTTGACAGAACTAAAGTAAACTATCACAACAGGTCTTGGTTCAGTTTTTTAAAAGACTAACCACAGTTAAAATAACTCTAAGTCTTGGCTAGTTATGGTTCATGTAAGAACAATTATTATTTAGGAGACATGCTACCATTGGATTTATTTTAGCACATCACCCTTCTGGGCACCATCTAGTGCTAAACATGTGGACAAGAGCTAACAAAGTGATGCCAAGAATTCTAATTATCTTGTTTACATCATGTGGAATATACAAATATAAAAACATTACTGGATGTTTCCAGTTTTTATGAGATGCTTAACATCATACAGATGGCCACAAATGAGCAAAAAGCCATTTTGATATTTAGTCATTCTGGACAAACTATGTTATGATCTGAGACTCAACTTAATAGGGACTGGGAATGTTCAGGGACAATTGTGATGGTGACGTTCAGGGTGTTAAGACCATGGGGGCAAAAATGGGCAATCTAGACAACCTAGATATAAAATATGATTGTACGATGGATTTTAGTGGAAAATAGTGAAAAACTGCATATGTGAAAAGTGTATAAGATGATCTTTTATACTGAATATCTACGTATGTATGTATGTGTGTATGTATGTATCCAATAGACTTAGATACAAATGAAGATAAGATCATCTTAATGTAGTGTCCACCTTGCTTTTTCACATGCAGCATTTCTGAAATTCCTATGCCTATGGCAGAAAGAAACTTCAGACAGAGTGTGAGAACTTTCATCTCTGCAGATATAGTCAATGGTGGCTGGGATTCACTTTCTTCCTACTATGAAGTTCTCGGAGAACCACAGACACAAGGTGTGGGGGCTTGTATCCGGGTTGTATTGACTATTATCTACCATGCTCTTGTGCATTTCAGAATCAAACTTCATTGGAAGCCACAGCACCTCTTCCTGCATGGTGCAGAGGGAGTTCAATGAAGGGAAAGCTTTACTGTGTAGTCATGCTTTAATTTAAGCCCATGAAGCAAAAGCAAAAAACTGCTTGACTGACATTATACAAGTGTAAAATGGTACACAGCCTAATTAAGAGAACATTTGACTTGATAATATGATGATGCCATGTTTAAAATCCCTTTCTACCACGATTACTAACACTGCTGCAGTTTTTGTTATAGTAATCAAGATATTTCATAGTTACATGGAATGATAATGTGGTGCTGCTGCTAGGAGATGGAGCATATCCGTAGGAACACAATTTCCATAATTAAATTAAATAATCAGAAACATATTCAAAGGGACATACATAAATCCAAAACAGACATACCACCTAACATTTGCAGAAAACAGATGTATAAAACATTTGTTTACCTTGGTGATGTGTCATGTTTCAGTAAACTGTTAATACAATTGACTATCCAGCTAAAGAGACGTCCATATAAAGTTTTAGCCATGGCATCTCGCACATCAGTAGCTTTTTCTACTGTGTTGGGTCGTATAATTGTTTCTCCTCTAGTGACCACACAGTGGGAGGTAAGAGCTTCTTGTAGCTCATCTGCTTGAATGCAAAGCAAAGATGCTGCTGCAAAACCAAGAGATTATTGTTAGGAAACAGTGAAAATGACTATTTTCAGAAAACATAAATGTCTGAACTCAACTGCAACACCTGACATTGCGTAAATACATGACTGTTTCACGGTATCTGAATTCTACTGCAGAGCCTAACATTGCATGATACATGACTGTTTCATGGTATCTGAATTCAACTGCAGAGACTGACATTGTATGATACATGACTGTTTCATGGTATCTGAATTCA
>JAQHUG010000023.1:9311683-9342385 GCA_028555095.1 Dicrostonyx torquatus | reverse complement strand
TTCATGGTATCTGAATTCAACTGCAGAGACTGACATTGTATGATACATGACTGTTTCATGGTATCTGAATTCAACTGCAGAGCCTGACATTGCATAATACATGACTGTTTCACGGTATCTGAATTCAACTGCAGAGCCTGACATTGCATAATACATGACTGTTTCATGGTCTCTGAATTCTACTGCAGAGCCTGACATTGCATGATCCATGACTGTTTCACAGTATCTGAATTCAACTGCAGAGCCTGACATTGTATACTACATGACTGTTTCATGGCATCTGAATTCTACTGCAGAGCCTGACATTGCATAATACATGACTGTTTCACAGTATTGAAGCCACCATTCAGCATTAGTCTCCCTGCCTCTTCTTGATCGCTCTCTTCTTGCCTCCCCTAGCCAAAGTGTGACTGCTGCATGGTACAACGTAACACAACCAAACTGTCTGAACTAAGGAAACAGCTGCACAGTTGTGCAGCTACTTATGTGACATCAACACTAACTTCGCCAAATTGTGCTAAATATTTTAAAAGCACAATGAATAGGTTTGGTAGAATTTTGATATGATTATGTGATGATGCCTAGAATGTAAGAATGAACTAGAAAACGTGTGCAGTTTTGGAGTGAATTTGAACGACATTTCACAGCACATATCTGACAGAGTGGGAATCTGATGTTTCTGTACTTCTTGTTAAGCTTTCTTTTTGATACTAAATTTTCTTAACACACAATACTCAAAAACATATTTAATATTAAAAATATCCAAATATCATAGGAATTCACAACTCAGTAAGGAAAATTCATTTTTTAATATAACAAATATCTTTTTTCTTCTCCTAGGGAGGGCTGAGCCCAGGGCTTTGTGCGCTGGGCTGGCCTTCTACCCCTGAGTCATCTATTCACATGTACAATGGGCATCTTTACTTAAGCCTCCTGCATGAAGAGAGTCTAAATCTTCAAATTTAAATTATTATGTTTAAAGTTTTACCAACACTTTGAATTTTCTCTTATACATCTGACAACTTAGATTTCGATTTGCCAGTAAGATCACTGACCTCTGTCTTTACCTATTCCTTCATGTTGAAGAAGCAAGAAGCCATATAGAGTCCTCACAGAAATTTTACCTTCCAAGTTAATACGATTCATCTCTTTACTTATTTGCATGACTATTGCCATTATTCTGCAAAACATTGTATCCTAATATCTTACACATTTATTATTCTCAGTATATTATATAAATAGCTTAATTTGCAAACAATATTTTAGCATCTATATCAATATGCTAGTAATTTTAAAAATTGTTGAATGATAAGTTGTTTCCCTAAGTGCATAGTTTTGAAAAATGTTAGCATCTCTTGAGCATAAAAGAGCAAAGAAATTCTACGACTGTTGCAAACTATGTAAACACACTGAGGCTTTTTGACACAGATATTTACTATCCCTCCAAATACTTGCCAGTTCTGTTCTTATTGGCCAATGGAAGACCAAGAAGATAAATGTAATTTTATAGATGTCAGCCATTTTACATTTCAAAGTAGGCAGTTTGAAAGGAAAAAATTCTTCTATTTAATTATTACTTGTAAAGATGAACACATCTTTTCCTCCAAAATTTTCTAATTTTATGGACCACCTTCTTTCCTACATACTCACCCTTTCCTAATCAACCTTTGAGTGCTCTTTAAGCTGAGAGAGAGAGTGAGAGAGGGAACGAGAGAGAGAGAGAGCGAGAGAGAGAGAGAGAGAGAGAGAGAGAGATGTTTTGATATAAATGTTGCGAATATTTTCTTTCATTTCCATTTGCACAAAATGTTCACTTACGTTTCTTTACCATGGGAGAGTTTAATTTTTTTTTGTTTTTTTGAGACAGGGTTTCTCTGTGGCTTTGGAACCTGCACTGGAACTAGCTCTTGTAGACCAGGCTGGTCTCAAACTCACAAAGATCCGCCTGCTTCTGCCTCCCGAGTGCTGGGATTAAAGGCATGCACATGCCACCACCGCCCAGCGAGAGTTTAATTTTTACAGTCAAAAGCCACTTTTAGAAAGATCTTTGCTTTTGATCTTCTGAATATAAAGTCCTTCTCACCTCAGGATTATGTTTCATCAGTACTTTCATCAACTTTCTTGCCCTAAATGTTGTAGAATTTATAATTCTTTAGAGGGGCCAGTTAGAAAGTTCAGTGGGTAAATGTGTTTGATGTTAAGTCTGATGACCTGGGTTTGACCCTGGGACCTACATGGTGGAAGGAGAGAATGAATTTGTCCTCTCACTTTTACACATGCCATATAATGCATAAGTAAATAGATGCACTAAAATTTAAGAATCTATTCTGGTATAAGATGTTTGGAGAGGATTCAAGTCCCCTGCCTGTCTCACAGTTAGCAGTTAGTTGTCTGCAACGCAGTCTCAATTGATTTGTAATGCCATTTTGGTCATTTTAGTTGGTTATTTACTGAATGTTATCTCCCACTGACCTGTATGTTGGCTTTCATTCAGATACTATTCATTCACCTGGCATAATTCATTTAGTGTCTGCTACATGCCAGGCATTTTACATGAGGCTATATTGTTAAGAACAATGCTTTGGAAACAAAGTTTCAGTCTCAATGGCCTTTATCCAGAGGACAGGAAAGCCAACCAAGAAATTTAATTTGGAGGAAAGAGGAAAGAAAAGGAGGGAAAAGGATGGGAAAATGAGATAGAGGTAGAAGAAAGAGGAGGAGAGGAAGATAAGATGGAAGTGTTGATGGAGGACAGGGAGCAGATAGAGAGCCCATGGATATATTGGCTAAGTGGTTTCTGAATGAGCATAGAAGAGATCAATTCTTTACTCTAGTAAATGATGGGGAGGTCACTTGGTTCAAACAAGAAGTGACCATGTCATGAATGAGAATAGTGACAATAAACATAACATGGAAATAGTTGGCCTTAATTTAGAGATAATTTTTAAAAATGAAGTTATAAGTAATTTCAACACAAATTAATGCACTTAATTGTTTTCTACAAGTGCTGTTCTGGGAAGCGGTTTCAATAATTTTAATTATATACATATTAATATTACTCTTTTGTTAACTATTTGGTTTTCCTGCTATATAAAAGTAGGTTTCAATGATTAAAGTAATTTTTTCAGTTTGTTGGATTCTAAGTGTATTCTCACACATGGCTATTGTGTTTTGGACCTGAAGTGTCTCCCAATGGTCCACATGCTCACGGCTTGGTTACCAGATAGCAGTAGTTTTGAGAGGTGTTGGAGCCCAGTGGAAGAAGCTAGGTTTAGGGTGGTGCCCTTGAAGGGGATGTTGGGATCCTCCTCTCTTCTCTTTGTGCTTTCTTGTCAGCAGGAGGTGAACACATTTGTTCTGTTCATTGCACCCTGTCTTGATATTTTACTTCACATGGGCCCAAAACAACAGCTAAATGATTACAGACAGAAAACTCTGAAATGATGAGCTGACATATTTTCGTTTTTAAAGTGATTTGTCTTATGTATTTGTCTCATCAATGCAAAGCATAATAATATAACCTAACAATATTGTGTCTCACTCATCTGGCCACATATAATACTTTAATTATGACTGGGGTGGGGAAAAACTTCTTTTTATCAATGATGTTACATTATTATTACTTCCCTTTAAATAATCTACTATCTTGTGTGTCAATCATATTATTTTATACTTGAAAAATCAGAGCATGCATTACCAAGGTTTCCAGGTACATAGCAATCACTACGTCAACCTCAGACAACTGCTTCAGTTCTATTACAACCTGCTTCCAAAGTCACACTGGATACAGAAAATAGGTATCTTAAAGGCAGGTCTGGATCAATTATATAAGTAAAATGAAGGAAAAAAATGAATACATAAAAATTAGTATCATGATTCTCTAGGCTGTGAATTAAATTCACAACAAATAAGGGATTATGGGGTGTATGCCAATATTAAAAATAAAAGAACAAAAAGAATATATTCTTAATAGGTAAAACTATGTTGCTGGAGAAAATCAGTTGGATGCCTTAAATTATTAGGGACATTTTGTCAAGCTCCACTATTAAGAGAAAGTTTGATTTGGAACAAGAATGATGTGTGTCTCTTGTATGGAAAATGAAAAATTAATTAACCTAAGACAAATGAGTCAATGTAATTCAAACAGTAAAAGACACAATGGATACGGGTTATACACACTAGAAGACAATTTCAATTCTTTTTTGTACAGGTCAACATCTTATCAATATTTTCTGCATTTTCATATTAAAACCCAATTTCTTACATATTCATAAAAGCTTGGTTTCTGAAAATATTGCTCATAGTAATCATTTTGCATGTGTAAAGACTGCTTTTCTTAGTTGACTTTTTTTTTTAAGTTCTTCAAGACAGGATTTCTCTGTGTAATTCTGAATGCCCTGTAGACCAGGTTGACATTGAACTCAGAGATCCCCCTGCTTCCCAAGTGCTCAGACTAAGGGCATGTGTCACTATGCTTGGCTTGATAACTGGTTTTTACAACTTACTTTTATACAATCGAGTCTGAGCCTTCTTTGTGAGATCTACAGGAGTAAAAGTGTTTAAAATTATTCCCACATGACCCAGCATAAGCTATGAAAGAGTTCATTCTTGAATGGAAGGCAATACAACTCACAGTTCTCCAGAGCTGTGTGATTGCAGATGTAGCTCTTGTCCATCTGGTACTCAGTAGCCACAGAGGAGAATTCAATGTTTCCAACATTCAAGATTGCGGCGAGCACACTATAAACACTTCCAAGTTGCTAAAATATATCATAAAAATAGTAGCATCAAATGTGGTCTACAGCAATATGAGGGCTTGTGACTGGGAACAGATGGAGGAAAAGCCTTGGATTCTAGCACAAGAAGGTCACTCTTCATATGGTGATGCCAGGCTAAGACCCAATCAGGCAAGGATTCAAGCAGGCTCAGTCTCATTCATTATTTTGAGTTTGGAGATCAACATAAAGCTGTTTCCTTGTGAACACTTGGAATATTTTATAAATGTTAGTATAAATGAAAATAGGAGGAACAGTCCTCAGAGGAAGTAGAGATATTCATTAGGTTATAGATATTCTATCCATGTGAACTTTAGAATGCAGTGTTGTTTTTATCACATGTACATTTTCTGCAGGCCATCTTAGAAGTGAGGTTAGTGCATGGATTAAGGGAGAGTCTAGTGAGGTTATATGTGTGGACTGAGGGAGAATCAAAAGACCCCAGCATCCAAATCCAAGGAGACATGATGCTTAGGACTAGGCATAAGACTATAGACTACAGCTCAGAGTGTTCATAGTATTCATTACTATCAGATTCTTAATGCTCAGGAGCACACAGGCACACATGCAAGCTTGTATGTGATTCTCTCTGAGACACTGGGGAATTTATCAAGGAATGTCTGCAAGTCACAGTTATTATTCCAACTACCTTCATGGTACAGGAGACCGGAAGACAGCAAACCATGACTCCAATTTAGCATGCCTTGCAGCTCTATCAAAGAAGCCTATGCTCAGGTCCAGGCACTGTGAAGTTATATTGCTTTGCTGGTACATGAGGCCCAGAAGACAGCAAAACACGACCCCAACTTAGCATGGCTTGGAATTATATTGAAGAAGCGTAACCTCAGATCCAGGCATGTCTGTGACTGAGGGAGAAGTTGAACTGTTCACAGCATAAAAACTTGTCTGTCTACCCAACTACCCATCTTCAGGGCTGACAATTACCAAACAGCTTAAAGTAATTCTTAAAGTAATTTGTGTTCTGTAGTAAGCAAAACATTTCTTCTTACTTTAGTATAAAGTCAGCAAAGTTTGATAGATCTAAAAACATTACATGGACTTTGAAAGAACTGGGATTTGAAGCCTGTGTCTTTTTTTTTATTATTGTTAAAAGAAAAATTTACATTTACTCCCCTTGTTCCCGGCCCTCCCACTCCCCCACCACACCACCACCTTCCCCGTGCTTCCTTAAGATGGGGCAGGATACCCTGCCCTATGGGAAGCCCAAGGCCCTCCCCCCTCCATCTCGGTCTAGGAAGATGTGCATCCATATAGAATAAGTTCCCAAAAAGCCAATACATGCAGAAGAGCTAGGTCCTGGTGCCATTATCATTGGTTTCTCAGTCAGTCCCCACTGGCAGTCACATTCATAGAGTCCAGTTAGGTAATATGCTCATTCAGTCTTGGTCCAGGTGGATTCGATGAGCTTCCAATAGATCGAGTACACTGTCTCTGTTGGTGGGCCAGTCCCTCACGGTCCTGACTTCCTTGTTCATCTTCTCCCTCCTTCTGCTCTTCCACTGGACCTTGGTAGCACAATCCCTTGCTATGGTGTGAATGTGGGTCTCTGGCTCTATCTCCATTCATCATGCGAAATTTCTATGGTGATGATTAAGATATTCAACAAAGTAACTATGGGACAAGTTCAGTTCAGGCACCCACTCCTCTGCAGCCCAGGTACCTAGCTGGGAGATCCCTGTGAATACCTGGGATCCCCTCTAGAGACAAGTCTCTTGCAAATCTTAGAATGACTCCTGTTAATGTAGATTGATGTGGGAGTGTTCTCCTGTATTTTGTATTACACTTATTGGTTGGATAAAGAGCTGCCTGGCTTATAGACAGGTCAGCCCTTAGGTGGGCAGAGTAGACAGAACAGAAGTTCTGGGAGGAGAAGAAAGGAAGTGAGCCAGACGCCACGAGCCACCGTTGCAGATGGATGCAGGTTAGACCTTTCCGGTACATCACCACGTGGTGACTTACAGACTTTTATAATGGGTTAGTTTATGAGGTGAGGGCTAGCTGGGAAAAGGCTAGTGATAATAAGCCAGGCAGAGTTTAAATGAATACCGTCCTCACGTGGTTATTTCGGGTGCAGGTGGCCAGCTGCTGAGCGGGCCAGTGGCTGGCGGCTGGGGAACACAACACGCACCTCTCTCCCCTAATTACAACAGTTGATATCTTATTCCCTTCTCCAATATCCACCCTTCCTCGATCTCCACCCTCCCACAACCCCAGGCTCTCCCTGGTTCTTCCTTTCTCCCTTCTATACCCTCCCTTTCACCTACCCCCTCTCCCAATCCCTACCTCCACCCCCATCCCCACTCCCGTGCTTCCAACTTTTGTCTGACGATCTTGTTTGCTTCCGACTTCCAGGAAAATCTATATATGTTTTTCTTTGGGTTCACCTTGCTATTTCGTGAAGCCTGTGTCTTAGCGCCCAGAATGCATGTTCCTTTTCCACTGAGGAAGGAGAGCAGCGTGGATCCCAGTCCCATGGACCTAGGCCAACTCCAGCACTAGTTTCTCTTTACCTGTGGGATAGCATACAGCTACATGGAATCCCAGAGCCACAGACACTTCTGAGTCATATCAAAATAAGAATAAATTCACCAGGTGTAAATTCTAGCCCTTCAGGAAAAAAGTTTGTTTTTTTGTTTTGTTTGTTTTGTTTTTAACAAGGAAATGAGATAATAAAAGACTGTACATATTCTAAAGGAATTCTGTGAACTTTCAAGTGTGTTAGTGGTTCATAGCTCTTGATATATTTTGTCTAATTTAATTTCTACATACGTTTTTTCGGATATAGGTGTTAATATACTGTGAAATAAAACAATTGCTTGGGACTGGCAAGATGGCTTAATGGGTAAAGGTGTTTGTTGCCAGGTCTGACAGCTGGAGATCAATCTCTGGACCAACACCATGAAGAAAGAAACCAATTTCATTTTTTCATTGTTTTATTGAACTATATTTTTCGCCATTCCCCTCCCTTCCTCTTCCCACCTTCTACCCTCTCTCATGGTTCCCATACTCCCGATTTACTCAGAGATCTTGTCTATTTCTATTTCCCATGTAGATTAGATCTATGTATGCCTCTCTTAGGGTCCTCTTTGTTCTCTAGGATCTCTAGGACTGCAAATTGTAGGATGGTTTTTCTTTGCTTGATATCTAAAACTCACTTATGACTTATTTGTCTTTCTGGGTCTGGGTTACCTCACTCAGTATGATGTTTTCTAGATATATCCATTTGCCTGCAAATTTCAAGATGTTATTATTTTTTCTGCTGTGTAGTACTCCATTGTGTAAATGTACCACATTTTCTTTATTCATTCTTCAGCCAGGGGCATTTAGGTTGTTTCCAGGTTCTGGCTATGACAAACAATGCTGCTATGAACATAGTTGAGCACATGTCCTTGTGGTATGATTGAATATCTTTTGTTTATATATCCAAAAGTTATATTGCTAAGTCTTGAGGTAGATTGTTTCCTAATTTTCTGAGAAATCGCCATGCTGACATCCAAAGGGGTTGTACCAGCTTGCATTCCCACCAGCAATGCAGGAGTGTTCCCTTTTCCCCACACCCTCTCCAGCATATGTTGTCATCAGTGTTTTTTATCTTGGCAATTCTTACAGGTGTAGGATGGACTCTCAGAGTTGTTTTGATGTGTATTTCTATGATGGCTAAGAATGTTGAGCATTTCCTTAAATGTCTTTCAGCCATTTTAGATTCCTCTGGTGAGAGTTCTCTGTTTAGGTTTCTACCCCATTTTTTATTGAATCATTCGTTCTTTTGATAACCAATTTCTTGAATTCTTTGTATATTTTGGAGATCAGACCACTGTCTAATGTGGGGTTGGTGAAGATCTTTTCCCATTCTGTAGGCTGCCATTTTGTCTTGTTGACCATGTCCTTTGCTTTATAGAAGCTTCTCAGTTTCAGGAGGTCCCATTTATTAATTGCTTTTCTCAGTGTCTGTGCTAATGGGGTTATACTTAGGAAGTAGTCTCCTATGTCAATACGTTCAAGTATACTTCCCACTTTCTCTTCTATGACTTTCAGTGTGGATGGTTTTATGTTGAGGATTTTGATCCATTTGGACTTGAGTTTTGTGCATGGTGATAGATATGGATCTATTTTCATTCTTCTACATGTTGATATCCAGTTATGCTAGCACCATTTGTTGAATATGCTTTCTGTTTTCCATTTTATATTTTTTCTTTGTCAAAAATCAGGTGTGCATAGGTGTACAGATTGATATCTGGGTCTTAAATTTGGTTCCATTGGACTTCCTGTTTGTTTTGATACCAATACCAGACTATTTTCAGTACTATACTTCTTTAGTTGAGTTTGAAGTCATGAACTATGATGCCTCCAGAAGTTCCTTTTTTTGTACAAGATTGTTTTGGCTATCCTGGGTTCTTTGCTTTTCCATATGAAGTTGAGTATTGTTCTTTCGAGGTCTTTGAAGAATTTTACTGGGATTTTGATGAGCATTGCATTGAATCTGTAGATTGCTTTTGGTAAGATTGCCATTTTCTACTATGTTATTTCTATCTACCCAAGAGCATGGGAGATCTATTTTCTGGTGTCTTCTTCAATTTCTTTCTTCAAAAAATTTAAAGTTATTGTCATACAGGTTGTGCACTTGTTTGGTTATAGTTACTCCAAGATATTTTATGTTATTTGTGGCTATTGTGAAAGGTGATTGTTTTTTTTAGTTAATCTTGTATCGTGCTACATTACTAAAGGTGTTTATGAGTTGTAGAAGTTTCTTGGTATAAGTTTTGGGGTCACTTGTGTAAACCATCATATCATCAGCAAATAGTGAGAGTTTGACTTCTTTTCCTATTTGTATCCCCTTGATCTTTTGTTGTATTATTGCTCTAGCTAGAACCTCAAGTACTATATTGAATAGACATGGAGAGAGTGGACAACCTTGTCTTGTTCCTGATTCAAGTGGGATAGCTTTGTGTTTCTCTCTATTTAGTTTGATGTTGCCTATTGGCTTGCTGTATATTGCCTTTATTATGTTTAGGTATGTTCCTTGTATCCCTGCTCTCTCCAAGACCTTTATCATGAAAGGATGCTGTATTTTGTCAAAGACTTTTTCAGCATCTAATGAGATGATCATGTGGGTTTTGTTCTTTCAGTTTGTTTATTGGTGGATTACATTGACAGATTTTCATATATTGAACCATTCCTGCATCTCTGGGATGGAGACAACTTGAACAAGTTGGTTGATTTTTATGATGTGTACTTGGATTCAGTTTGCAGTATTTTATGGAGTATTTTTGCATTAATGTTCATGAGTGAGATTGGTCTGTATTAAGAAAGAATAATTCTCTTTCTTAGTAATATCCTTGTGTGGTTTGGGTATCAGGGTAATTGTAGCTTCATAAAAAGATTTTGGCAATGTTTCTTCAGTTTCCATTGTGTGGAATAATTTGAGGAGCATTGGCATTAATTCTTCTTTGAAAATCTTGTAGAATGCTGCACTGAAATCATCTGACCCTGGGATTTTTTTTTTTTGGTTGGGAGATTTTGATGACTGTTTTTATTTCCTTAGCAGTTATAGAGCTCTTGATTTGTTTATCTCATCTTGATTTGATTTTGGTAAGTGATGTTTATCCAGAAAATTGGTCAATTCCTTTAATTTTTTCAAATTTTTGAGTTCAGGTTTCTGAAGTATAATCAGATGATTCTCTGGATTTCTTCCATGTCTGTTGTAATGTCCCCTTTTTCATTTCTGATTCTGTTAAATTGGATATTATGTCTCTGCCTTCTTTTTAGTTTGGCTAAAAGTTTATTTTGTTTCTTTTCTCGAAGAACTAACTCTGTCTCATTGATTCTTTATATTGTTTTCTTTGTTTCTATTTTGTTGATTTTAGTTCTTAATTTGATTATTTCCTGCCATCTAGTCCTCCTGGGTGAGTTTGCTCCTTTTTGTTTGGTGTTGTCAGGTGTTCTGATAATTCACTAGTGTGGGATTTTTCCAGCTTCATTATATAGGTATTTAGTGCTATAAGTTTTCCTCTTAACACTGCTTTCATTGTGTCCCATAAATTTGGGTATGTTGTGTGGTCATTTTCATTTAATTTTAGGAAGTCTTTGACTTCTTTATTTCTTCCTTGACCCAGTAATGATTCAGGTGAGCACTGTTTAATTTCCATGTATTTGTGGGCTTTTTGAAATTAGTGTTGCTGTTAAATTCTAACTTTAAGCCATGGTTCTCTGATGAGATACATGGGGTTAGTTCATTTTTTTGTATCTGTTGAGGTTTGTTTTGTTACCTAGTATGTAGTCAGTTTTTGAGAAGGTCCCATGAGGTGCTGAGAAGGTATATTCTTTTATGTTTCGATGGAATGTTCTATATATGTCTGTTAAGTCCATTTGAGTCATAACATCTGTTAGTTCACTTATTTCTCTGTCAAATTTCTGTGTGACAAACCTGTCCTTTGGTAAGAGATTGGTGTTTTAAGTTTTTCACTATTAGTGTGTAGGTTTTAATGTGTGAATTAAGCTTTAGTAGTGTTTCGTTTACATATGAGGATGCCCTTGTATTTGGGGCACATACGTTCTGTACTAAGATTTCCTCTTAATGGATTTTTCCTGTGACTAATATAGAGTGTCGTTCTTTGTCTCTTTTGATATGTTTTAGTTTGAAGTCTATTTTATTAGATATAGGATAGCTACGCCAGCTTGTTTCTTAGATCCATTTGATTGGAAAAACTTTCCCCAACCCTTTACTCTGAAGTGATCTCTGTCTTTTAGGTTGAGATGAGTTTCTTTTATGCAGCAGAAGGATTGATTCTGTTTTTGTATCTAATCCATTAACCTGTGTCTCTTTATAGATGATTTGAATCCATTTATATTAAGGGATATTACTGACAAGTGATTGCTAGTTCCTGTTACTTTAGTTTTCATTGTTGGTGATGTGATTGTGTGTGTTTTTTTTCTTCTTTGGGATTTTCTGTGGTGAGATAATCTATTTCTGTGTTTTTGTGGATGTAGCTAAATTCCTTGGGTTGGAGTTTTCCTTCTAGTACTTTGTGTAGGGTTGGGTTTGTGGCTAGGTATTGGTTACATCTGGTTCTGTCATGGAATATCTAGTTTTGTCTCTCTACGATGATTGAAAGTTTTGCTGGGTATAACAGTCTGGGCTGATACTTGTGGTCTCTTAATATCTGAATAACGCTTGACCAGGATCTTCTGGCTTTCATTGCTTCCATTAAGAAATCAGGTATAATTTTGATAGGTCTTCCTTTATATGTTACTTGGTCTTTTTCCTTTGTAGTTCTTAATATTCTTTCTTTATTCTGTATGTTTAGTGTTTTGATTATTATATGGCTAGAGAACTTTTTTATTTATCTGGTTTTTTTGGTGTTCTGTAAGCTTCTTGTATCTTCATATGCATATTTTTATGTTGGGAAAGTTTTCTTATATGATTTTGTTGAATATATTTTATGTGTTTTTGAGTTGAACTTTTCTTCTATCCCTATTATTCTTAGGCTTGGACATCAAATCTTGCCCACCCAAATCTATACAGAATTATTCAAAGAAGTTATGTTAGAAAAGTTGAAAAGTTAGTAGGAATGACACCTGAAAGATACACAAGCCACTTTTTTTCCTCCAAAAAACTAATTAACTCTTCAAAATATCAGAGTTGCCTGGTTGGAAATGGCATGATAGCTATTGCTCTGACTTTGTTCTGTGATGAAAATCAAAGTCCCTTGAGAATGATAGCTTTGACCCTTTTGGTGACATTCCTTTCTTCTAACCTGAATCTACACCTGAAGCCTCACTGAAGATCATGCAAGGGAGGAGAAGGACACTGTCTGAAATGAGTGTTGGTGCATGGTAGGTCAGGACAAGATGATCTCCACCCTGTTGAGGAATGTGGCACCACACAGTCTAGGCCAGGAAGGGCAAAGGCGCTGATGCTTCCATTGACAAAGGGCATAGGAGACAGGCTGACGACTTCATGTTATGGGAGATCACATACTGCTATAAGCACTGTATATTCTTTAAGGGTGTGTGTACTTCATCTGTAGGAAGGAATCACAATACACACATTGCCAATTTTGCTGAGCTAACCTTCAATCTAGGTGTAACACAAATGAATGTAACTCAAGACTCAATGACTTTGGTGTCTGTGAACACTGGTCCTACTATGAAGAGGAGATGGTAGGTAGAAAATTACTGGAGTGTGTGCGAGCCCTGCTGGAAGGTCCCTGGAAGGCAGTGCAGGCATCACAGGCCCCTGCTGCAGGGGTCTCTTTGTTCCACACAACTCTGCCCTCCACCTCCAAGTTTGTCCATTCCTCTGCAGGGTCCTTGGGCCACCAGGAGTCCCTGCTCCTGTGCTGAGGTCAGAGATCCAGAGGGGGTCCTTGGCCCACAAGGAGTACCTGTTGCTGTGTTGAGGTCAGCTATCCATAGGGGGGAGTCCTTAGATCCACCAGCACAATTGGCTCCAGTACCCTGGGGTCCTAAGAGAGGACAAACCAAGAAAATTCTCCAAGTACACTGTCACTCAAAGCAAAGATTGGATCAAGATGCCAAGGCTCTCCTGGCTATATTTGAAGGAAGAGATGGGCAGGCACCAATGCAAGAATTCCTCCAACAACATGAAAAGCATCATGACAACACCAGAATCCAGTGATCACGCAACAAGAAGACTTGAGCACCATATTCCAGAAGAAGTAGAAGAAATCGATGTTAAATGTGACATTATGAAAATAATAGAGACCCTTAAACAGGATGTGAAAAACTCCTTTAAAGAAATCGAAGGGAAGACAAGCAAAAAGTTGGAGGAAATGAACAAAGCTCTCAAAGATACACAAGAAAACTAAGAAAAAGCAATCAAACAGGTAATAGAAACAGTTCAAGACTTGAAAAATGAAATGGAGGTAATGAAGAAAACACAAACTGAGGGAAGGCTGGATATGGAAAATCTGGGTAAATGAACAGGAACTACAGAGACAAGTATAACTAACAGAATGCAAGAGATAGAAGAAAGAATCTCTGATGCTGAAGATACGATAGAGGAAATAAACTCATTGATTAAAGAAAACAACAAATCCAACAAATTCTTAATACAAAACATCCAGGAAACCTGGGACACCATGAAAAGACCAAACCTAAGAATAATAGGGGTAGAAGAAGGAGAAGAATTACAGCTTGAATGCCCAGAAAATATATTCAACAAAATTATAGAAGAAAACTTTCCCAATCTAAAGAAGGATATTTCTATGAAGGTACAAGAAGCATACAGAACACCAAATAGACTGGATCAAAAAACATCCCCTTGCCATATAATAATCAAAACACAAAACATACAGAATAAAGAAAGAATATTAAGAGCTGCAAAGGAAAAAGGGCAAGTAACATATGAAGATAAATCTATCAGAATTACACCTGACTTCTCTATGGAAACCATGAAAGCCAGAAGGTCTGGGATAGATGTGCTGCAGACACTAAGAGACCATGGATGCAAGCCCAGACTACTATATCCAGCAAAGCTTTCATTCACCATTGATGGAGAAAACAAGATATTCGAGGACAAAAACAGATTGAAACAATAGGTAGCCACAAACCCAGCCTTACAGAAAGTTCTAGAAGCAAAACCACAAACCAAGGAACCCAACAACACCCAAAGTAGCACAGACATCTGATAACCCTCCACCAGCACAATGCAAAGTAGGGAAATACACAAACACTTCCACTGGGGGGTAAAATAACCAAACTTAACAACCACTGGTCATTAATATCACTTAATACCAATGGTCTCAATTCACCTATAAAAAGGCACAGGTTAAGAGAATGGATATGAAAACAGGATCCAACATTTTGCTGTTTACAAGAAACATACCTCAACCACAAAGACAGACATTTTCTCAGAGTAAAGGGTTGGGAAAAGGTATTTCAGTCAAACGGCCCCAATAAACAAGCAGTTTATTTAGATAGTATATACTAATATCTAACAAAATCGACTTCAAACTAAAATCAGTCAGAATAGATGGAGATGGATACATTATACTCATAGCAGGAATGATCCATCAGGATGAAGTCTCAATTCTGAATATATATGCCCCTAATATAAAAGCACCCACATATGTAAAAGAAACATTACTAGAACTCAAAGCACACATCAAACCTCACACACTAAGAGTAGGAGATTTCAACACTCCTCTCTCACAAATGGACAGGTCAACCAGACAGAAACTTAACAGAGAAATATGAAGAGTAACAGATGTAATGAATCAAATGGACTTAATAGACATCTATAGAACATTCCACCCAAACAGGAAAGAATATACCTTCTTCTCAGTATCTCATGGAATATTCTCAAAAATTGATCACATACTCGGTAACAAAGCAAACATCCACAGATACAAAAAAGTTGGAGTAATCACCTGTGTTCTATTGGATCACCATGGAGTAAAGTTAGAATTCAACAACAATTCCACCCCCAGAAAGCCTACAAACTCATGGAAATGGAACAGTCAACTACGGAACCATTCCTGGGACAAGGAAGAAATAAAGAAAGAAATTAAAGTCTTCCTTGAATTCAATGAAAATAAAGACACAACATACCCCAACCTATGGGACACTATGAAACCAGTGCTAAGAGGAAAGTTCATAGCACTTAGTGCCACATAAAGAAAATGGAGAAAGCACACATTAGTGACCTAACAGCACACCTGAAAACTCTAGAAAAAAAGAAGCAGACTCACCCAGGAGGAGTAGAAGACTGGAATAATCAAACTGAGGGCTGAAATCAACAAAATAGAGACACAGAAAACAATCCAAAGATTCAATGAATCAAAGAGCTGGTTCCTTGAGAAAATCAAGATCGACAAACCCTTATCCAAACTAATCAAAAGGCAGAGAGAGAACACTCAAATTAACAAGATCAGAAATGAAAAGGGAGACATAACAACAGAAACTGAGGAAATTCATAGAATCTTTAGGTCTTACTACAAAAGCCTGTATGCCACAAAATTGGAAAATATGAAAGAAATGGACAATTTTTTAGATAAATACCATATACCAAAATTAAATCAAGTCCAGGTGAACAATTTAAATAGACCTATAAGTCACGAGGAAATAGAAGCTGTCATCAAAAACCTCCCAACCAAATAAAAGCCCAAGGCCAGATGGTTTTAATGAAGAATTCTACCAGAACTTCCAAAAAGAGCTAATACCTATACTCCTTAATGTGTTTCACACAATAGAAACAGAAGGGTCATTGCCAAGCTCTTTTTATGAAGCTACAGTTACCCTGATACCAAAACCACACAAAGACGCAAACAGAAAAAGAATTACAGACCAATCTCACTCATGAACATCGATGCAAAAATCCTCAATAAAATACTGGCAAACTGAATCCAAGAACACATCAAAAAAATCATCTATTATGATAAAGTAGGCTTCATCCTAGAGATGCAGGACTGGTTCAACATACGAAAATCTATCAATGTAATCCATCATATAAATAAACTGAAAGAAAAAAACTATATGATCATTTCATTAGATGCTTAAAAAGCATTTGACAAAATTCAACACCCCTTTATGATAAAGGTCTTGGAGAGATTAGGGATACAAGGAGCATATCTAAATATAATAAAAGCGATATACAGCAAGCCAACAGCTAGCATCAAATTAAATGGAGAAAAACTCAAAGCGATTCCACTAAAATCAAGAACACGACAAGGCTGTCCACTCTCTCCATACCTCTTTAATATAGTGCTTGAAGTTCTAACAATAGGTACAGGACAAAATAAGGAGATCATGGGGATTCGAATTGGAAAGGAAGAAGTCAAACTTTCGTTATTTGCAGATGATATGATAGTGTATATAAGTGACTCCAAAAACTCTACCAAAGAACTTTTACAGCTGATAAATACCTTCAGTGAAGTGGCAGAATACAAGATCAATTAAAAAAATCAGTAGCCCCCCTATACACAAAGGATAAAGAAACAGAGAGGGAAATCAGAGAAACGTCACCTTTCACGATAGACACAAATAGCATAAAGTATCTTGGGGTAACACTAACCAAGGTAAAAGAATTATTTGACAAGAACTTTAAAACCTTGAAGAAAGAAATTGAAGAGGATATCAGAAAATGGAAGGATCTCCCATGCTCCTGGATTGGTAGAATCAATATAGTAAAAATGGCAGTTCTACCAAAGGCAATCTATAGATTCAATACAATCCCCATCAAAATTCCTACAAAATTCTTCATAGACCTTGAGAGAACAATAACCAACTTTATACGGAAAAACAAGAATCCCAGGATAGCCAAAACAATCCTATACAATAAAGGAACTTCCAGAGGCATTAACATCCCTGACTTCAAACTCTATTAAAGAGCTACAGTAATGAAAACAGCTTGGAACTGGCATAAAAACAGAGACGTTGACTTATGAAATCGAATTGAGGACCAGGATATTAATCCACAAACATATGAGCACCTCATATTTGACAAAGAAGCTAAAATTATACAATGGAAGAATGAAAGCATCTTTAACAAATGGTGCTGGCATAACTGGATGTCAACCTGTAGGAGAATAAAAATAGATCCTTATCTATCTCCATGCACAAAACTCAAGTCCAAATTGATTAAAGACCTCAATATAAATCCGATTACCCTGAACCTGATAGAAGAGAAAGTTGGAAGTAGCCTGCAATACATTGGAACAGGAGACCACTTCCTATGTAAAACCCCAGTGGCACAGACAATAAGAACAATAATGAATAAATGGGACATCCTGAAACTGAGAAGCTTCTGTAAAGCAAAGGACACAGTTATTAAGACAAAAAGGCATCCTACTAAATGGGAGAAGATCTTCACTAACCCCACATCAGATAAAGATCTATTCTTCAAAATATACAAAGAACTCAAGAAACTAGACATTAAAATTCTAAATAACCCAATTTAAAAAAAATGGGGTAATGATCTGGACAGAGAATTCTCAACAGAAGAAGTTCGAATGGCCAAAAGATACTTAAGGTCTTGTTCAACTTCTTTAGCGATCAGGGAAATGCAAATCAAAATAACTTTGAGATGCCATCTTACACCTGTCAGAATGGCTAAAATCAAAAATACCATTGATAGCCTATGCTGGAGAGGATGTGGAGTATAGGGAACACTCCTCCATTGCTGGTGGGAATGCAAACTTGTGCAACCACTTTGGAAATCAGTGTGGCGGTTTCTCAGGAAACTAGGAATCAACCTACCTCAGGATCCAGCAATACCACTCTTGGGAATATACCCAAGAGATGCCCAACTATACTACAAAAGCATTTGTTCAACTATGTTCATAGCAGCATTATTTATAATAGCCAGAACCTGGAAACAACCTAGGTGCCCCTCAATGGAATAATGGATCAAGAAAGTGTGGAATATATACACATTAGAATACTATTCTATGGTAAAATACAATGACATCTTGAATTTTGCATGCAAATTGATGGAAATAGAAAACACTACCCTTAGTGAGATAACCCAAACCCCAAAAGATGTACTCAATCATTAGTGGACTCTAGCCATAAACAAAGGACATTAAGCTTATAGCTTACAAGCCTAGAGAAGCCAAATAGCAAGGTGAACCCAAAGAAAAACATATATAGATCCTCCTGGAAAATGGAAGCAAAAAAGATTGCCAGGCAAAAGTTGGAAGCATGGAAGTGGGCATAGGGGTGGAGGTAGGGGTGGGTGGGGAAAGGGAGTGGGGCAAAGAGAAGGGAGAAGGGAAAAACTGGGGAGAGCTTGGGAGAGTGGGAGATGGAAGAAGGGTGGATATTGCAGAAGGGAATAAGATATCTACATTAAGGGAGTCATTTTAGGATTGGCATGATACTTGGCTCTAGAAGGGATCCCAGGTGTCAATAGGAATGTCCCCAGCTAGGTGTTTGGGCAGCTTAGGAGAGGGTGCCTGAACTAGCCTTGTCCCATGGCCACATTGATGAATATCTTGATCATCACCATAGAAATTTTGTCAGATGGAGGGAGATAGAGACAGAGACCCACATTCACATCAGAGCAATGGACTGACCTCCCAAAGTTCAGTCGAAGAACAGAAGGCGGGAGAAGATGAGCAAGGAAGTCAGGACTGTGAGGGGCTGGTCCACCCACTGAGACAGTGTGCCTGATCTAATGGGAGCTCACCAAATCCAGCTGGACAGGGGCTGAATGAGCATATGATCAAACCGGACTCTCTGAATGTGGCTGACAATGGGGGCTGACTGAGAAGCCTACGATAATGGCACTGGGACCTATGTCTTCTGCATATATTGGCTTTTTGGGAACCTAGTCTATATGTATGCACACCTTCCTAGGCTGGGAGGGAGGCAGGAGGGCCTTGGACTTCCCATAGGGCAGGGTACCCTGCCCCCTCTTAAGGAAGCAGGGGAACGGAGGAGGGGTAGTGGGGGAGTGGGAGAGGACTGGGAGAATGGGAGGAAGTGTAAATTTTTGAATGAAAAATAAAAGAATATGAAAAAAGAAAATTACCAACATCACATATCTTAGAAACAAGACTGACCACCTTATCTGAGGAACAAGAGTAAACCTTGAAACATTGCCTGCCTTTGTTTCCCTCTCTGTATAACCTGCTGACTGGAGATGAGATGTGAGGAAGATCTTCAGGATAATTGGCTATTGTCGTCTCGGAATAAAACACAGTTGAAAGATTCAGTTTTTGTTTGTGCCTATGTAATGGGCAGCAGGACCACTTATAATACCAGGCAAATGTAAAGGATGGGAGAGTAGGCCAAACTACAACTGTTCTGCAGAAGGGATTGCATGTTCTCCCTCTCAGGTTAGATTCTGCAGACATGACAGTAAAATAACATGAGTGACCTGGAAAGACTAGAGCAGAGTGCCCAAAATTCCTCAGCTGTGGTCACAAGATCACAGATGTCAGGAGGTTGGCAGTGACTCAGAAATTAGCAGTCCCCACACCTCCTTTTACTAAATAAGAAAACAGAGAATCCCAGTTATTGGTCTAAATCCACAGCCAGAAGCAGTCAATGCCAAGGACTGAGCGCCTAGCAGGGAGTTGTCTGCACTAGCAGTCTCCTTGGTCTAATCAATCAGATGAAGTCATCACTGTTAGTTGAGCCATGAAATTTTAGAATTGTGACTTGTGTTATGATTTTCTGAAAGAAAACCATACCTATGCATCAAATTATTACCTTTGTAAGTGACTGGGTAGAAGGGGTCATATTCCTTCCATAATTGGCACGGCTAATCTTAACAGCTAAGGTGATGACATTCAGGGAAGCATGGTGCTTTGTATGATGTTTGAAAATGTTTAATTTCTTTCTTAAATAGTTTTTGATCTCAACTAAAATTCTGGCTGAGAATCCAAAGAAAACATGTCAGCCTGTGACTTTAGACTATCATAGGAAATGTTTTTAAAAAGTTAAAGAGAAAACAAGGGTCCTTCTTGGTTTAGATATAACAGATGACTTTATGCAAAGAAAAACAAAAGTTCTTGCTTTAGTGTAAACTAAATGGTGTGGCAACAATGTTAAGGAAGCCAGGTAAGTCCCCAAACCTCTTAATATTTATTGTAAATGTATAATGGCAAAGTGGACTTGGAAATTGCATGGTTTAAACATTTTGGGGTTTTCCCATTTGTGTTATTTTTAGACAATGTCTAACTTTGATTTGCCTGCCTTTGGTTTGTGCTGATTCACAAATGCACATGTCAATTGTAAACCCTGGGAAGGTTTAAGAGACAAGGACACTATGGGTGTCATCAACACTGACAACAGAAAAGGGGGAAGAAGACAGAGAGGCAGAGTTGCAGCCCCTGTGCTGCAGAAAGCTGTGATGGTGGGCTGCTGTGCTCAGAAGGCGCAGGGCTCATGCTGCATGGACTGCTATGGAAGCTCCTCTTTCAGCTACTGACAAAGGACAGACCAGAGAAAGCCAGTAGGAGTGCAATCAATTCAGATCTGGGTGAAAACAAAAATAAACACACACTCAGTTCAAGTCTCCTGACTCTGAACTGGGCCAGGCTGTCTTCATTTAACTCCTAGAGTCAGCCTTAGATTGGCAAGAACTTCCAGGGTAGGTTACCTTGAGCCAGGGCAACAGCTTTCCTAGAACAACCAGCACTGATGATGCTTCAGGACCAGAAACGGGTGTTCTCGACTCATAACTCTAGCCTCCTATATAGATGTTCAATATACCATGAATATGTTTAAAACTGAAGAACACAGGTTGACATGCATGAATGATAGTCACAGGTCGATTTGAGCACAAAGCTGGTTTCATCTCATTGTTACTCAATACTGTCTGCCATCAAGAGTGATGGACGTGAACATTGACACCTATGAGTGTGACTTAGATGTGAACAAACCAATTTTAAACTGGTTCTTTGTTCATCAGACAGAAACCTTTGGATCTTGGAACGACTGGTTAGAAGCTAGGGAGAAAAGTGATGAAAAAGGCAGTGCTGGACTTGAACTTTGACAGAGAGGCACTGGAAGTGACTATGTCCAAGAAAGGGTCAGCAGAGGGGTGGAGTTAGGGTTTGACACTAGTATCATAGCAGCTGGAGCAGCAGATGGCTTCTCTGTACTTAGGGTTTATAGTAAGATGAAATACCCAGGGATGGTGGTGGGGTCGGGGGGAAGCTTTGTCTTTTGAGCAAGAATAAGAGCAAAAGATTCCAGCCAGTCCGAGTGGTGCAGGATGTAATCTCAACAGGCTGAAGCAGGGGGATCACAAGCCTAAGATCTGTGTGGGTTACAGAGTGACTTTAAGGAGTTCAGAGCCAGACTGAGTTGCTTAGAGATCCTATCCTAACAACAACAACAAAGGACTGGATATGTAGGTCAGTGGCACAGCATCTGCCTGACAGGCACAAGGCTATCAATTCAATGCTCAGTATGAGAAAATTGGGAAAAATATTCAAGTGGCCACTTCTGATATCTGGGACACTGATTACAGCATGTTCTCTTGCTTGATAGAGCAACACTGAAATAAAGCCAGCTTTGCTTCAACCTGTGAATACCATTCATTTATTTCAAATTTAAACATACTTAAGACTAATTAAACAGCTAATTATGAGCCTATGTTTGGGAAAGAATGAAATCTCCACAGCTTTTCTTCCATCTCTGGATGGGGGTCATACTTCACCCACATATGGCTGACATGTGATAACTGTTTCAGAGTTGCTCTCTCACACTGAAAGCCATTATAAATATTCACTAGTAATAAAGAGATCTAATTTCCTGATAGCTACCAGTTATCTCTATCTCCAGATGCTACAGTTCATCTTGTTCCCCCAAATTAAGACCAATAGTAGAGATTTCAACATGACTGGGAATCTACCCTTTAGACTATATAGCATATATAGGCACACACACTGCCATGCTTCACATATGGTCCACAATGAGTTCTTCATATCTTGGACTTGTCCTTTTAATTTATATCACAGCACAAAACAGGCAGAGGATGCTATTAATCAAGTCCATTCTCCTGTCTCCATATACCAATTCAGTCATTCTGCTTTGTCCACTGCCACCACTACCACCACCTCCTTCTCCTCCCTTCCTCTATGGTTTTGGAGTGAGGTGCAAATAGAAAAACTAAATTCACATATTGGAGTCTTTTAAAAACTAAATGCTGGAGCTGGAGAGATGGCTCAGCAGTTAAGAGCACTGTCTGCCCTTTCGGAGGACCTAGGATCAGTTCCCAGCATCCACATGGCAGTGGATATAATTCCACAACTGCCTGTAATTCCAGTTACAGGGGACGTGACATCCATGGCAAACACCAATGTACTTTAAAAAATTAATAAAAGTGATAAACTTTTAAAAAATAATTTATTTAACTTTATTTTATGTGCATTGGTGCAAAGGTATTATATAAGATCCCCTGGAACTAGAGTTTCAGACAGTAGTGAGCTGCCATGTGGGTGCTGGGAATTGAACCCAGGTCCTCTGGAGGAACGGCCAGTGCTCTTAACCACTGAGCCATCTCTCCAGCCATAAAAAGAGTTTATGTATTGAACTGGCCTTTGTGGTTTTTCGAGATAGGGTTTCTCTGTAGCTTTTGGAGCCTATCCTGGAACTAGCTCTTGTAGACCAGGTTGGTCTCGAACTCACAGAGATCCGCCTGCCTCTGCCTCCCGAGTGCTGGGATTAAGGGCATGTGCCACCACCACCTGGCGGCCAAAGTGATAAACATCTTAAAAATTTGTTTTTAAAAAATAAAAACTAAATGCTGTCTCACTGGAATAAAATTCTTTTTTTTATAGTTGGTGAAGTTGTTCATTTTATTTGGTATTTGGTGGGATGCATACCAAGTGGAAGGTACACACTATTTCTTAAAATTTCACTGTACAAGATTCAGTAGATTTTCCTTTTGCTATATGAAATCATAAAGTCTTACATTTTTCTTGCCCTTCTCTCCAAACGCAGGCATGCATGCACACAATGTCATATGACACATAGTAATTATTCATCTCTAGGTCCAGAGAACATAATAATAGAAATGAAGTATAACTGTTATATTCTGTGTCATATGAGGGTGCTCTTGGTTCTTAAAAAACATTCAATACACAGAAATTGAAAAACACTCTTAATAAAGTAACACACATTCTTTTTTCTATTTATCATACTTGTACAAAACAATTTTCTAGGCATTTTAAAATGTTACTTCTGTATTTCAGAGTCTTCTTTATATGAACTAGTAAAGTAATATAGGAGTTTGTTCGTTTGCCTTCTAATTTGACATCAATGGTTAAAAGTAAAAACAAACCAGAAATGTTGTCAAGACTTAGTTATGTTAGATCATGTACAAAAGCATATGTCCATAGAAGTGTGTATGAACACATTTGTTTTTATTTTCGACCATTGATGTCAAATTAGAATAAAACTCTTGATGTTATATGCCTCATTTAAGAGTAAAATCTGTAAGCTTCTCCAAAAGTCTTTAAAGAGATGTCAGAGTTTCGCTACACTTTACAGTCTAGAGGGTGTTTTATGCATTAAAAGAGAAAAGGAAACGAATCATCTCTTTTTTGCCCTAGAAACAACAGCATCATCAGGTTCCCAGGTAGCAGCTATAGCTTGCTAGTTACAGAATAGGCTAAGCTGTCACTCAAAGCTCCAGGTAGAGTCCATTCTTCAGTGGAAAGAAAGAATGCATCATTCAAAAACAAGGGTAGTCACATTGGAGTGTCTATTTCTAAACAAGGGTAGTCAGTCAAACTGGAGTGTCTATTTCCAAACAAAACCTTTACTCAGCTTTAGCTTGGTGATGAGTGAAGTCACTGATGCATTCCACCTTGGCTAGCAGCTGAATTTCGACCACAGTTCCCCTCCTGTCCTTGCAAAAATAGAGAACTCCTTTAAGAGAAGCCATTGTAATAATGTTCCCCCCGGTTCCAGGAGGAGTTAATTCTCCTTTATTGCTCCTAGAACAAATTTTCATGTCCCTTCTGGCTCCTCAAATAATTCACCTCTCTCACTTTCTTGTCCCTACAATCAGCTAATACACAGAAATTAAGCAGCATGTTTTGTATGGAGAACTTGGTCCCAAACTTGAAATTCCAATGCTATAAGAGTAGATAGGTGAGTAGGAGTCTCTCCATCAAAGACAAAAATGCTTTAGGCCCTACAACGAGCCTCATTAGAAAAGTCTACCTAAGAACTGAGGTGTCGCAAAACAGCCTTTCCTTAGGCAATGACAGATGAGAGTGTACAAGTGCATACTGTGATGGGTACTGTCTGATTTCTAACCTTGACAAAGTCTGTTCCCTAGTGATTTTGATTTCTGATGTCTTAAGTTAGAATAGCTACCATTGTATTATTTTCAATTCCTATAGTCATTGCACAAAACCAAAATATTTACTTTCAAGTAATCCCTCATAAAGTATTTCTTGGTGGAATAACTGAACCCCACATGACTCTATAACCTACCTGCCGCCAGAGCCACAGCAGCAGAAGGTCCACATCGGGAGACTGCTCTTAGTGGCTACCTTTTCTCTCTACCAAACACTCATATCCCTAAATACTTACTTGTTAGTGTGTGTGTGCATGCATTCCCATGTGTGCATGTGGAGACCAGGGAGAACATCGGGTGTCCTGTTCTATCACTCTCAACCTTATCCCCTTGAATCAGTGTCTCTCTGGAGCTGGAGCTATGCTGGAGGCCAGCAACCCCAGATGTACTCCTGGACCTGCCCCTTACACCTTGCTTTATTTGTGGGTTCTGGAGTTTTGAACTCAGGTCCTCATGCTTGTACACTTAGTACTTTTACCTGTTGATCAATCTCCTCAGCCCTGATTTTTTTTTTGAGACAGGGTCTTACTATGCAGCCTAGGCGGCTTCAAACTTTAATCCCAGCACTTGGGAGGCAGAGGCAGACGGATCTCTGTGAGTTCGAGGCCAGCCTAGTCTACAAGAGCTAGTTCCAGGACAGGCTCCAAAGCCACAGAGAAGCCCTGTCTCGAAAAACAAAAACAAACAAACAAACAAAAAAGAATTGAACACTGAAAAATCATATTTCAACAGTTGCAAAAAAGGACTTTGACAAAATCCATCACATGTCCTTCTCTTGGGATAATAAAACCTCAAAGAAACTATAAGTGGTAGGTACATACTTGAGCACTATAAACAACACACATCACAAACCTATAACTAACAGATTAAATGAAAAAATTAAAAAGATTTTTTTTTACTAAACCCTGGAATGAAGCAAAGTTGTTCAGTCAAGTGATCAAAGTCTTAGCTAGAGCAGTAAGACAAGAAAAACAAAATAGAGCAGATATAAGTGAGAATGGAAGAAATACCTTTATTTGTAGACAATATAATCATATCCTTAAATGGCCTAAATACTGTGCAAGAAAACACTTAGTTCTGACAAGTATTTTCACTGGAGTAGTAAGATACATAACAAATACCAGAAAACTATCAGCTTTTCTGCATTCCATGTACAAATCTGGCAAAAGAGGAAAACAGCTAGCCAATTTCATTTATGACTTCAGCAAAACAAACATAAAATACTTCAGAATAAGTGTAACTCAGGAGGTAAGGAGTTTTTACCACAAACTTTAATACACTGAAGGAATTACGAAAGATGCAAAAAGATGCAAAAACTTCCACAGTCATGGATGGGCGCAATTTACTGTGAAATGGCTTATTTCCAAAATCAATCTTCAAATTCAACACAACCTCTATAAAATTCCATTGATATTCTTTAACACAGTAGGAAAATAATCCTAAAATTCATGTGAAAACAGAAAGGATCCTGAACAAGAAACACAATAAAAGCACAAAACCCATGTCATTAGAACCTCAAATTACATCGCATAGCCACAGTGACAAAACTCTCATGGCAATGTCACAAAAACAAGCATATAGACTAACAGAATGGAACACAGGCCTCAGAAATAACCCAGACAGCTGCAAATGCGTTTTAAAAAGGGTGTCAAAAGTGCATTTGAAAGAGAGGGGCTCTTGAAAGGATGCCACATGTAAATCAATAAAACTATTTTTCTTATCTACTCAAAAATCAGTTTACAGTTGATCAAAGATGCAAGACCAGAAATTCTGAAATGACAACAGGCAAAGCTTGTTAACACACAGCGTGGCAAAGCCTTTCCACTCACAGGAAACAACCCCATGAATAGAAAGGTAGGATTGCATGACGTAACAAAGTCCTGTACAGCAAGTAGGTGAGACAGCCTACAAAGTGGGGAGAAAATTGTCAACTATACATTAGACTGGGATCAATATTTACACTCCATGGAGAACTGTAAAACTTCAACCCTAAATATAAATTAAGCAAGAAACTGGCTAATGAGTTGAATAAACAGTGTCATCTGAATGATATAGAATGGTCATTATGTTAAACAAAATAGACTAGACTCAGAAAGATCAAATATTACCTGGGGTCTCTCACACATGGGGTTTAGATTTAAATTTATATAAACATGTATGTGCATATGTATGTTTATGTGAAAAATGAAAGTAGAAAGAGGCTTATGATGAGAGGGAGAAGCAGTGTATATGAAAGTAGGTGAGAGTTCGAGGGAGGGCAATGGAATAGAAGGCGTGGAAAAAGGAGGAGGGAGGAAGTGGAGGGATGAAGGGGAGCAGCAAGAGGGTAGTAGGGGAAAGATGATCAATAAGTGAGCAATAATAATATATATTATGAAAATGCTACAATGAAATAATCTGTATGCCACCTATAAACATATTTTAAAAACTATTATACAAAAATTTAAGGGGAATAAAACTAGAGATACAGAAAAAACTTAAATAGTATAAGAAAATTCAACAATTAAATTTATGGCTTAAATGTGAGTTGATTTTCCATAAAAATTCAAGTAACTAAAAAAGAATATAAAAAATATAACAAGGTACTTATTATGGAAGAATCAGAAACATGATAAAAGGCTTTATATTGAGGTGAGGTACCTGTTGCAAGCATGAGAGCCCCCAAATTAAGATCCCCACAATCCATATATACAAAAGCTAGACATGCAGTAACCCAACCTTGGGCTGCAGAGGGTGTTGGGGGATCCTTGAAATCTACCTGCCAGGCAAGCCAAATTGATGAGCTTAATATTCATTGAGTACCTTTCTCAAAGCATAGGCAGAGAACCATTGAGCAATGACACGTGATTTTGACTTCAGGCCTTTATGTGCATCTGCATACATAGGTGCACATACCCCACACATGCAGAGCTACACCCACACCCACCACCATGCACATATAGTGGGAATGACTGCTGTATAAAGCCCTATATTAGCCAGTCAGTGAATTAGCTAATTCTCCTCATTAACGAAGCCTTTTAAAAAGATACTAGGAAAGTGGTTCAAACGTCTCTGGTACTTACCTCCATTGTAAAACCAATGACTTTGAAACATTGTTCAATTAGTTCATATTGGGATTTATAGAAACTGTTATTCATCATGTCCTGCACTGTTCTGAGATGGTCATTTTGTAAGTACCTGGAGAAAGTATGAGAGGAAGGGTAAAAATCTAAGATCCATCAAGAGAGAAAGCACCATCCCAGCACAACCCGGGGGATTACCTGGGCGGCTTATTTTCAGGCAATTTGTAAAGGGCGAGTTTCTTCTTTTCTGCTAACCCAGCATAAATGTAGTAAAAAATATGAAAATTTTTTTCTCCACTGAAAAAAATAAGATATTTTCAGGAAGATGGTTAATAAGGACATTTATTAACTATTAAAATGACATACCAATACCAGTGCTAAAACAATCAACAGCTGTGGTAGCCCACAGGGCTCCCCTGAACATTGCTTTATGGCTCTCTGTTGCTAATGCCATTCTTTTCAGCCATTAGAATCATTAGTGATAGCTCTAACCATCACAGCATTTGTGAGTGACTCTCCAGGAAGTTTTCTAGGTACCAGGAGTATAAAATGAATAAAACTATTAGAAATGTTTAACTTCTAGAACGTCAGTGGAGATGGCCAGAAAAGGAAATAAGATGCACAGTATGCCAAGTGAAGGTAAATGTTGAATTATCTCAATTATCTACAAGTCCTTGGGGTAGGCATCATTTTCCTGCTTTACATATTCAGGAAACTGAAGCTTAGTGTTCCCCATCTCAAGCAGAATCACAGAAACGATGGCTTTCCTGCCACCTAACTGTGATGGCCACACCTCCTCCATCTTTTTATCTTTCTGAAGCTCACTTTTCCCATATATGTGAGGCATCTCCTAATAATTCAAGCTCCATGGCTTGAATTCTAATACCTTCATAGGGAATGGGCTCCAAAAAGTCAATTAATACACAAGGGATAAATCCTGGCTCCACAGCCTGTGGCCCCACTGACTGCCCAAGCCACATGATTGTAACCCACATTCAGAGGGCCTAGTTCGGTCCTATGCAAGTTCCCCAACTATCAGCCCAGAGTCAATGAGCTCCTACTAGCTTGTCTCAGCTGTCTCTGTGTGTTTCCCCATCTTAATCTTGACCACTTTGCTCATATAATCCCTCCTCTCTCTCTGCGACTGGACTTTGGGAGCTCAGCCCTGGCGTATCTGTGGATCTCTGCCTCTGCTTCCATCAGTTCTGGATGAAGGTCCTATGATGACTATTAGGCTGGTCATCAGTCTGATTATAGGGTAAGGCCAGGTCAGGCACCGTCTCCACTATTGCTAGGAGTCTTAGCTGGGGTCATCCTTGTAGATTCCTGTGAGTTTCCCTACACTAGATTTCTCCCTAGCCCTATATGGCTCCCTCTATCAAGACACCTCTTTCCTTGCTCTCCCTCTCTATCTTTTCTCCAACTCAACCATCCTGTTCTTTCATGTTCTTCTCCCCGCTCCCTTCACAGAAACCTCCCAACTTACTCAGGAGATCTTATCCATTTCCCTTTCCAGGGGCATCCAAGCATGTCTCCCTTAGGGTCCTCCCTGCTACCTACCTTCTCAGAGGTTATGCATTATAGCCTGGTTATCCTTTTCTTTATATTTAATATCCACTTGTGAGTGAGTACATACCATGTTTGAAAAGACAGGGTTTTAGGGCTGGCTGCTGCCCCAAGAGCAGACACATCCTTTATTTTAACTTAATTTTGAGCATCATAGAAATGGAATCTAATGTCTCAGACATGCTAGGTAAGCACTACACTACTGAGATATATCCAGCCTGCACAGCTTTCCTAGAGAGCCACACAAATTCTCATTTTCAATGCCACCATCTGTTGCTTATTGCAGACACCATTGAGACGTTAAGAAGTCTGCTACAGACAACATCGTACTTAGCAAAAGTAACCTTAAAGACGTGAAAGTGGCTGGGGAACTTGCTGGGAGGAGGGAAGCTATAAGGATAAGAGAGGGTGACCAGAATATATTATACACAGGTATGAAATTGTCTAGGAATAAATTAACTTTATAAAAGTTAGAACAAAACCAAAAGCTTTGTTTAGTTCTTGCCTATTTGGCACCAGTAAATAATAAAGCTTCTTTGGGATTAACACACTATATAATTTATTTGCTCTCTTCTCTTGGTGTCACATTGATTGCTGTAAATGTCTCCTCTTAAAGCAGTGCAGTGATACAATGTATAATTATTGAAGTGACTCATAGATTCAGATACACAAACTTCGCCGATGTCTCTACCGTTATCACTTTACACTTACTAAGGCTAATTCTATAAGGCCTGGAGTTACTATGGGAAATTGTGGGCTCTGATATCCGCCAGCCTGAGGATGCCATGCAACTCAGTAGCTGAAAGCTAACAATTTAGAAAGACAATAGATAAGAATTTGGCTCCAGCCTTCCTTTTCACTTGTAGATTGCTCAATGAGAGGTGGCTGACTCCAAAGCTGGTAAAGGAATGCAGGTGTGTGTGTGCTTGGGGGAGGTGCCCCAGAAAAGGAATATAAATAGAAAATTCCTCAAGAGTGGGGGGAGCATTCAGAGCATGAAACAGCTTGGGAGAGGGACAATAAATGCAAGGTCACGCTGTAAAGGACAAGAGAAGTCCGAAGCGGCCTTTGAATGGTGATGGTGTGATAGCCTGTTTCTTCCTCGCGCCTCCAGGAACACATTTGGGGGAAAAACACCAGTTTCTATGTTGGAGCGACGGTCCCCAACATAATGGCGCCCAATGTGGGGCTAACGACTGAACCCCGAGAAAGCCAGAGAAAAAGAAGAAATACGAAAAGACAGCGTGGTGCAGACAACTCAGGACCAAGAAGCAACGAGGAGACCACAAGGAGACCATGAGGAGACCGCGAGGACCGGCTGCTGAATCCGGAGAGACGCGGGACAGAGGAACAGACAGATGGAGGAGAAAGTGAGGTGGATCCAAGAACCCCAAAAACAAGGAAGAAGTGACTGGACGAGAGGAACTCGTGAGAAAAAACCGGTGGACACGTGAGTTTTGTGCGTTTAGATAACAAAACGAGACAGTAGTTT
>JAQHUG010000023.1:9275609-9307258 GCA_028555095.1 Dicrostonyx torquatus | reverse complement strand
GAAAAGGAATATGAATAGAAAATTCCTCAAGAGTGGGGGGAGCATTCAGAGCATGAAACAGCTTGGGAGAGGGACAATAAATGCAAGGTCACACTGTAAAGGACAAGAGAAGTCCAAAGCGGCCTTTGAATGGTGATGGTGTGAAAGCCTGTTTCTTCCTCGACCTCCGGGAACACATTTGGGGAAAAACACCAGTTTCTATGTTGGGGCGACAGTCCCCGACAGGAAATGCACCGACCTTCGGTGGATAAACAACCAGAGAGTTAAAGCAACAAGAAAAAACTCAGCTCCCGCCCCAGTTTACATCAAATGTTCACTTAAGGTTCAGTGTCACACTGAGTTTGCTGTTCCCAGGTCGGTGCTCCAGGACAAACACAGGGTCTCGGTGAAGATAAACTGTGTTCCTCCGGCCCTACGTCAACAGGTTCTTTTTGTTTTGGTTTTATGAGACAGGGTTTCTCTGTGGCTTTGGAGCCTGTACTGGTACTGGCTCTTGTAGACCAGGCTGGTCTTGAACTCACAGAGATCCACCTGCCTCTGCCTCCTGAGTGCTGGGATTAAAGGCCTGCCTGTGCCACCACAACCCAGCTTGATTCCTAAGAAACTAGAGTTTAAGCAAAGACATGCAGTATTCTTAAGAAATAATGAACTACTCCCTCCCCCAAAATCTTAGTTATTTTTAAGTCTCCTGTATGCTGCACACATAAACATTCAGTAAATACTTGTCAATGAATGAATGAACGAAGCTATCCAGAGAGCAAGGTTCAAATTTCAGCTTCTGGCATTAATTGGTTTGTTCTCTCAGTTTGTTTCTTCCTGTGTGAAAGAGGCAACACAGCAAGTAAGAGATACAAAGTCAATGACAGCTTAGCACAGTGCCCCACTGGTGCACAGCAGAAGAGAGCAAGCCTGCCAGTTCGTTTATGACTCTCAGGGAGGCCTGTAAAGGGCGGATGTGGAAGAGCAGTACAATCGATGCTTGCTGACCTCTAACAGAAGGAAGCCAGCAGATGCAGCCATAATTTATATTTATGAGAATCACCTAGCATTGTCTTCAATATGCTCATTTTTTCTCAAGCAGCCTCTTTTAAACATTTTTCCTTAAAATCACCTACAATTAACAAAGGGCTTAAGTCACAAGTTACTCGTTTGCTGTCAGGACAAAGGCACTGTAAAGATAAAAGCTGTCGGAGACTGAGATGGATAGAATGAGGCAGAGAAAACAGAGAAGGAAAGAATCAACCCTTTTAAAAGAAAGTGCAAGCTCATTAAACAAGATACATGTCTGCTCTGGCTCCTCCCTGCTTCTCAGATGGGCTCTCCAGCCTTCTCTGCTTTGTTTATGGCCCCTAACCCCCAATGCTCAGCTCTGCAGACTCTTATCCTCTGGCCGGTGGAGAGAGGAGGCAAGTGAAGGATCTGCCTATTCACATTCTACCTGGTAGAGGATGCAGTCCTCTGGGGGTTACAGGCCGACAGGCAGACCCTGTTCTCAGCTGTGGCTGTCCTTGGGCTCTGTGATGTTTTCGTTCCCCTGGCCCCAGAAGCCTAGGGATACAAATGGTTTCTTGCCTTTGTTAGTCTTGACTGACTATCAGCTTGGGCTAAGCATTTATTCTCGATTCTTTGATACACATTATATCTTTGTAAATAGGGGTGTTTCTTTTTAATAATTGTGATTGATATAGCCCACTGAAATTCATAATTTTTTAAAAAAATGTACCTATGGAGCTGGAGAAGTGGCTCAGTGAGGAAGAGTGCTTGCGGTATGAGCATGAGAATTTAAATTTGAACCCCAGAACCTACATAAGAAGCTCCCCATGTATGACTGCATATGCCTATAGTGCCAACATTGAGGGACAAAGACAGGTGGTTCCTGAGAGCTACCTGGCCAGCCAACTTGGGAAAAATAGCAAACTTACAGTTGAGAGACATAGTCTCAAGAGGATAAGATAAAGAATGATAGAGGATGACACCTGACATACTCCGCTGGCTTCCCGTGCTATGTACTCTTACATGCTCCACTGGCTTCCTGTGCTATGTACTCTTACATGCTCCGCTGGCTTCCCGTGCTATGTACTCTTACATGCTCTGGTGGCTTCCCGTGCTATGTACTCTTGCATGCTTCGCTGGTTTCTCATGCTATGTACTTCCACACTAACATACATATGCCACGTACATAAAAGAAAAATCCATCTGGGCAGATTGCTTTTAATTTTCAAAGGTTATAAAATGTTTCTTTGGAATATAAAATGCAATTCAAATGAACTAAAATAGAAATAAATAGAGGTTTCAATCAGTTTGGGAGTATCATGTATGAAATCCTCCTATGCAGTGGAATAATTTTTTTTTAGGTACTCCTGTAGAGTGGGCCTGAAATCCAATCAGAGATCATTTGGGTGACTGCAGTTACATGTATAACATTGTAAGCAAATTTTTGAGTACAAAAATTTATAAATAGGATCATAAAATATACATATAATAAAAATCTGTTTTATAGAAATTACAAAGCAATTGGTGCTCCATTTTTTTCTGAATTGTAGTTCAATGGCAAATTAAGGCCTTGATGTGATTTTTCCTGTAAGTAATATAGTAAAACTAAAATAGTTGCTTAGATCATTTAGGAAACAAAAAAGTTTATTAAATTCAAATCATGCTTAAATATTAATACTTAATATTAACATTGTTTTTTGAACACATACTATTTGAATAATCATTAAGGGCTTATTTTTATGGCTACAAACCAGGGTTTCAGTGTATAATTCCAGAAAGTATCATTTTCATGGTTCTGGCCCATAATTCCATACAATATGCTGGAATGATGTGTCTTGACATTGTGTAACATGGTGCCCCAATGAAATATCAGCAGGTTATTCTCACACAGGTATTCATCCAACTGCAGGAGAGGCTAAGATTGTTTAGAGAGAATAATTCCAAGATGTGGTTGAATCTATACAAGCATAAGATGTTGGTTTCTCTACATGTAGGAGGAGAACATACGGCGTGCCTACATATCAACAGTACTATCTGCCATGCATTAAATATCTTCAATTCACTGGATGCTGTGTCATCAGCACAGCCATTAACACATTCATTGGTATCCAGGCAAGCCCAGTCTTTTGACATGTGACAAGACAGTGTCGTCTACAAAGTTCATGTTGACAATCAGGTTACAAAATGGAAGCTGCAGAACACCTCACAATGTTTTAAGTATGTTTGCAATTCTGTGAGAGGCTGTGCTCATGGCTGTCCTTGACTGCACCGACATCATTCTTATTAGGCATGGCTCGCTATGTTAAATCCCCTACTATAAGAATTATCTTAATGGAGAGGGAGGTGCTCCTGTTTTCCTACCTTAAAGGTGAAAACAGGGGGTATAGAGAAGTTAAGTAAAGTGCTTTAAATCACATACACAGTAGGTTACAGAGTTAAGAGGGTCTTAACTATGCTATGAGGGTCTTAAGGTTTAAAACACCATACTCCAGATAGACTAACCCATTCCCAGTACACCATTTAAAACCGTATGTCAGGCTTGGATTGGAGCTCAGCCAGTGATACAAAGCTCACATAGCATGCACAAGGCCTTGCATTTGATCCTTAGTGCCATAAAGGATGTGGTAAGACGAATTTATGTTCCTATAAATTTAGCTGATACGTTTCTGTAATGAAGGAGTGCTTAACGTGAAATCAACATGGGAGAGCCTAACTTTACACCTGGAGTGCAGGGAGGGGAAGTTGCAGTCAGAATGTATTGTATGAGAGAAGAATAAATAAAAATTAAAAAGATAATAAAACCACTAGGATGCGAACCCAATAGGTAACTTTAATTCCCTAATAAGAACAGCAAGAGCATTTTAGAGTTACTAAACGAGGAAAAGATTTTGCCATTTAGTTACAAACTGCCAAAAAACAACTCATTTAATTTAATATCAAAATAACATGAGTCATATTAATGACTTAAAATCAACTAGTAATAAAAATAACCATACAGCTGAACATTCCTGAATATTTATTTGGTCCTTTTTATGTAGACACAGGAAGAAGAAAAAAATCCAAATATCTATGTTTATCTAGAAAAAGAGAAATAGTTATATTTAAAAGAGAAGCAGAGTCCAATGTTTTAATTAAATTGCTTATTGATTTTTGCCTGGAGAAATAAGATTTTCCTGCTTGCTCTGTTCCACTATGTTAGTACCTCCTTGGTGGAAGCATAATTATTAGGTCATTTATTAGTTCCTCTATCAGATGCTACTATACATGAAGGGTCCGATTACTTCTAATAGTAAGTGCCTAAACACAGTAGGTTATCAACCAACCGAGGAGTTAGAAAGAGCTTTAGCTATGTAACATTTTTCTTGCACATTTTCTCAGAAATTGAGGTGTATATAGCATGCACTTACATGGCTTGGTGAATGACACGGGATTTTTCCAGAAGGTATTCAGAAATCTGTGCCCCTACTACAGCTCCAGAAGTGGTAAATTTCATTTCTAAGTATTTTCCAAATCTGCTGGAATTGTCATTTATAATAGTGCAGGCATTGCCAAAGGCTTCAACCAAATTATTCACTTGTAAAATCTTCTCTTGTAGGGTCCTGTTATTAGCCTAGGTAGAGATGCCGAGATATAAAAAGCAGTATAAAATTAATTAGTCTCTAAAAATATGTCTCTTTTTGGTAAGGACTTTACATGAGAACAAAAATATAGAAGAACATATTTTGGGCACACTGCCAGGTGCTACAATGGGCCCATAACCCCTCCCATACACGTATTCACTCACTTTCTTAGGAGCAGGGAAAGAGACATTCTCTGTTTTCTTACATACAGTGTAGAACATGGCTGGAAAACACATCTTATAGACAGTCTAAACAACATACACCTTCTCATTTTAAACATAGATACTGGCCTGGGACTCCATCTAAACCCTTTCAAAGACAAATCTACTCTCCTTGTGTCTATAGAAGCTTCTAAGCATGAAAGTAAGAGAATAAAGCCATCTTGTGAATTCTAAGGTGAAGGGAAAAAGCCACAAACAGTCAGAACAGCTCATCAGAGTGGATGGGAAGAATGGAATCCCTAGTGAGGTCACAGCCTGCCTGCCTGCCTAGCTACTCACCTCACACCACCTTTGAAAAGAGCATGTCTTCATTGTGTCCCTTTAGAGCAGTGCTTCTCAGTGTTCCTAATGCTGCAGCCCTTTGATGCAGTTCCTCTGTGAAGGGGTGTGGTCCCTTGGCTTGTGACCACACCCTGCTGCCACCCCCAAGGGGGCAGGGTTACCCATTATTCTGGAGATGTATAAATACTGGAAACCCAGGCAGGGAGCTCTCTCTCTGCGTGGATCGCCGACCTGTCTGGTTTGTCTGCATCTACAGAGGAGCCCTTTCCGGTATTGTACCCTTGCCTTTTCTCAAATAAATCTCTACATTATCTCTACACCTCTGATGTGGAGACCCCCAGTCCTAAAGCTATTTTGTTGCTACTTCATAGCTAATTTTGCTACTGTTATGAGTCGTGATGTAAATGTCTGATATATAGGATATTTGAAAAGCACAAGGGGATTGTGATCCACAGGTTGAGCACCACTGCTTTAGAGGGTTAGGGGAGAAGAATAGTGTTGCAAGGAGAGAGCCTGCTTGTTCGGTCCAGCTGCCCGGCTAGCTTAGCCCCAAAATAATCACACGGAAATTGTATTCATTAAAATACTGCTTGGCCCATTAGCTCTAACTTCTTATTGGCTAACTCTTACCTCTCAGTTGAACCCATTTCTATTAATCTATGTATCACCACGTGGCAGTGGCTTACCAGGAAAGATTCGGCATGTCTGATTCTGGCAGCTCCATGGTGTCTCTCTCTGACTTTGCTTTCTTCCTCCCAGCATTCAGTTCTGTCTTCTCCACCTACCTAAGTTCTGCCCTATCAACAGGTCAAGGCAGTTTCTTTATTCATTAACAAACACAAGCAACACACAGAGAGGACTCCCGCATCAGACTAGTACTCAGAACACAGGTGGTGCTGGATCTGAGCTGATCCACACTTCCATACACCCACACACGCCCATACATTCCCACATACCCACACACTCATCTGAGCTACTGCAGCAAGACTGAGAAGCTGTTCAGAGATTTTCAAGAATAAAGAAGTACTAAGAGGCAAGAAAAGAGAGCTTGGACACTGGGACAAAATTGGCTCAGTCAAACATTTTCTGAGCTTCTGCTTATGACAAGGCAAGAGAGTATCTTCATCTACCCATATAAAATAGCCTTGACCTGACAAGTGAGGACCAGAGGACTGCAAAGGAAAACTCCATCTATCAGACATCCTATTTTGCATCTGTTAAATTTTTATCAAGGACAAAAGTAAAAAACAAGATCAGACAAGGGCAGAATTGGCTCTGATCACACACATACCCCCCAAACCACACACTACCAACACCCACACACTCTCATACACCTACACACTCCCACACCCCCACATACTTCCACACTCCTACACACACACCCATACTCCCACGCCCCCACACACTCCCACACACTCCCACACACCCACACACACTCCAACACACCCCACAGACCCTCACACCCTCCCACACTCCCCCACACCCACACACACTCTCACACACTCCCACATACTCCCACACACCCACACACACTACCACACACTCCCACACCCCCACACACTTCCACACTCCTACACACACCCCCATACTCCCACCCCCCCACACTCCCACATACTCCCCCCTACACTCCCACACACTCCCACACACCCCCACAGACCCTCACAACCCCCCACACTCCCCCACACCCACACACCTACCCATACACTCCCATATACCCACCCACACTCCCACACACCCACACACACTCTCACAAACCCACACACACTCCCACACCCACCCACAGACCCTCACACCCCCCATACTCCCCAACACCCCACACACATACACTCCCACATACCCACAACACTCCCACACTCCCACACACCCACACACATTCCCACCCTCCACCCCCACACCCACATACCCATACACTCACACACACTCACACACACCCACACACCCCTACACTCCCATACACTCCCACACTCCCACACACTTGTATACATTCCCACACACCCACACATTCCCACACACCCACACACTCCCATACACTCCCCCCCACACACACTCCACACTCCCACACACCCACACACACCCTTACATTCCCACATACCCACACACTCATACACTCCCACATACTCCCACATATACACTCCCATACACACCCTCACACTCCCCCCACTCTCCCCACACTCCCACACACCCACACACACCCATACATTCCCACATACCCACACACCCACACCCCATCAAATTCCATGTTAAGATTTAGAACAAGGTCAAGATTAAATTAATAAATTCACATCTACAGAGCAGCATCCACACACATCTAATCAGTGCTGAAAGCCTCTATCAGCTCAGAAATCAAGGCAGATTAGCAAGGCCCTTGCAGACAGCACCCACATCAGCTAATTTCCATGCCTACATCTTAGTAGGCAGAGTCACTCTATCCCTCTTTCCACTTTATATATCATGTTGATGTCCTCTAAACCCTTTAGAATGTTCTTTATCACAGCAGGAAGTTAATGGCACAGTGACAGGAAGGGGCTGACATGAGAGCCTCATGACAACGCCACCCTAAGGAGCCACAGGAACAGAGGGCAGAGGTCAGAAGAAAGCATTACTTAGATTCTATACCAACATGTAGCAGGATATAATGAAGGAAGTTCACTGAATTTTAACAGAAACATGGAATTCTTTCTATGCATAATTTTGATAATAAACTGGGCTCAGGTGATCAGTTATTTTGGCTATGTGGCTTCAGTCTATTAAATATGTAAGTTGTTAGCTGTAGTAGTTTGAATGTAATTGACCCCATAATATCATAGGTAGTGGCACTAGGCATGGCCTTGTTAGAGGAAGTGTGTCACTGTGGGGGTGGGCTTTGAGGTTTCTTATGCTCAGCTGACTTCTTGTTATCTGCAAGATGTATGAATCTTAGCTACTACTCCAGCACATGTCTGACTGCACACAACTATGCTCTCCATCATGATGATAATGGACTGACCTCTGAACTGTGAGCAAGTCACCCCAATTAAATGTTTTTTTTTTGAGTGTCCATTGTCATGGTGTTTCTTTACTGCAGTAGAAACTGTAACTAAGACATTAGCTATGTATCAGACAACAGATTTTTGTTTTTTTATATTATAGAATCCAGGGCTTAACATATGGCAGGCAAATGATTTACCACTGAGGGACAATCACAGCCCTATCACTTATCTATGTTTTGAGCTTATTAATAAAGGTACTATAAGTACTTATATGTACATAGGTTATTATTTTCCTGTTAGATATCAGTAGGAGTGCTGGGTTGCATGGCGAATATAGTTTCACTGTTTAAGAAACATGAAAGCCATTTTTCAAAGTGATTGTGATGTCTTCATACTGCTGATATCTGTCACCATGTTGAATTCATCACTAACAACAAATGAGAATCCCAGCTGCTCCAGGTCCTTGTCAACATTTCACTTTCTCAGATTCTTATAAAGAATTTTTAGCCGGTTTAATAGGCACTTTAAAGTACCTAAAGTTTTAATTTGCATGTTCCAGGTGAGGAATGATAATGAACACTTTGTCATTAGATGCCGTCTGTGTAACACTTATGGAGGTGGTTCTTATTTTTTCCATTTTTTGTCATTTAATTTCTTAATATTGAGTTTAAGACATTTTCATATTTCTATATCTTTATTAGTTATGCAATTTGCTGACATTTTCTCTTGGATGAGGCTTATGTTCAATGTTTGCTTTAATTTTTAACAATAGCATCAGAGAATAGAAATTGAATTTTGGTGGAATCAAAGTCTTTCTTTTATGAATTGCACATTGTGTTGCATCTCTCATTAATTTAAGATCACAATAAGCACCCCTACTTTGCTTTATAGTTTGTGATTTTTCAATTCCTATCTAGTACCCATTTGAATTAACTTCTATAGCATGTGAGTCCCACACTGAGGCTCATTTGTTTGCAATTCTTCAGCACTATTTGTTGAAAATTATCTACTAATTGGCTAACCGTCTTTGACAAAAATAAGTATGTGTAGACTCAGTCTGTTGCAAGAGTCTATCTGTCACCATTCCTTAGAGACACACTTCAGTGCTCCCACCTTGTAGGAAGCCAGGTAGACAAAGAATGAGGTGCCTCAACCTTGTTCTTTTTAGAAATCATTTGGTTATCACAGTTCCTTTGCCTTGTTATACAAATTTTTGGCCTGGCATGCTAATGTTTACTATAAACTACTTCTGAAGAAGTAGAAGGAGGATAAGGAGGAACAGATCTGATGGGGAAAATGGGAAAGGGGATTAGAGAGAGAGAAGGAGGGAAATACAGAAGGACGAAGGTGCTGAGTAAAAGAACAATAAGGAGGCCTGAAAAGCCAGAAGAAATTATACTATTAACTACTTTAAAAACCTAGAAAATACATAATTATCATATATAGTTTTAATAAACTTTTCTTTTCTGGACTGATGGTGCCTCCTCCAAGAGGCACACACCACCCTACGAAAACCCCAATACCAAACATGAAAATGGAGTAGGAGGGTTCATCTGTATTTCTGTGCTTTGATTGGTTAAATAAAGACTCTGCCTGGCTTGTAAGATAGGTCAGCCCTTAGGTAGGCGGAGTAGACAGAACGGAAGGCAGTGAGAGAAAAAGGAAGTGAGCCAGTCGCCATGAGGCTCCCAGCCGCATGTGGATGTACCTTAGGACTGTCTGGTAAGATCACCACCTCATGGTGACACACAGACTTTTATAATGGGTTAGTTTAGTGTGAGAGCTAGACAAGAAAAGGCTGGAGATAATGGGCCACACAGAGTTTAAATGAATATAATTCTCATGTGGTTATTTTGGGCATAAGCAAGCAACCGGCGGCAGAGCAGGCCTGCAGCTGGGGGCTGGGAGCTGGGTGCCGGGAACACAACCTTCACCTCTCCCCCACTTACAACATGAAAAGATCTCTTATTTTGAGATTTTGGCCAGGGCTGTCCCAGAGACTCCCAAATCATACAACCTATTGTTGTTGCCCTTGGTTTTCCCCTGGGAGGTGGAAAGTAAGTCTCTATTGTTGAGGACCTTATGCACTTGAAGAACAGGGTCCAGAGGTCTCTGAACTGGAACTGATCTGAATTCCCCTTCCCTGAGGACTAGCTCTCATGGTACCAGAAGGCACAATGTAAGCTTTCGAAGGAAGGAGGTAACCAACATTTCTACCCAGCCATGATGCCTATAAACCACATCAATGACCAGCATAGCACAATGTACCTTAGGGGTACAGTAGTGACATGCATTTCAACAGCTTTCTAATTGGACTTAAGACCCAATCAACAAAAGAGAAGCCACAACTGGTACTAGAAACCTAGCTAACTTCTCAGTGCTAATGTAGATGTCATTGGAAAATCTGCAACCACTAAATTACTAAACTAGCATGATCCCTAACAACACTATAAACTAGATGATCCCTAACAGCAATATAAACTAGATGATCCCTTACAACACTGTAAACTAGATGATCCCTAACAACAGTATAAACTAGATGATCCTTAACAAGATCATAAACTAGATGATCCCTAACAGCAATATAAACTAGATGATTCCTAACAATATCAACTAGATGATTCCTAACAACAACATAAACTAGCATGATCTCTAACAATATAAACTAGATGATCCCTAACAACAATATAAACTAGATGATCCCTAACAACAATATAAACTAGATGATCCCTAACAACAATATAAACTANACTAGATGATCCCTAACAACAATATAAACTAGATGATCCCTAACAACAATATAAACTAGATGATCCCTAACAACAATATAAACTAGATGATCCCTTACAACAATATAAACTAGATGATCCCTAACAATAATATAAACTTGATGATCCCTAACAACACTATAAACTAGATGATCCCTAACAACACTATAAACTAGATGATCCCTAACAACACTATAAACTGGATGATCCCTAACTGCACTATAAACTAGATGATCCCTAACTGCACTATAAACTAGATGATCCCTAACAACAATATAAACTGGCATATTCCCAACAACAATATAAAAACTTTTGTCCTTTTCCCACAGTTAATTGTTGTCCTCACCCCTCATCCAGGAAACTTCTTTTTCCCATAGACAGAGATCATTACAGAAAACCACAACCAATCAAAACACAAAGTTGTGGGGCTCAGTCCTAGTGGATATATCTACAATATACTCCCATGCCTATGACAGAGGAGGGGGCAGAAGGAGTATAAGAAGCAGAGGATTAGGGAGTTTGCTGTGACATTTGTGTCTCCTAGGAATATTAGAAGTTACAGCCATGACGTCTAACCAGCATGGCAGTCCAAATGTGAGGTGAACAAGTATGACTAACAGATATGCAAAGTGAATGGGGAGAAGCCAAGTAATAATTGATGATAACATTAATTTCTGTGTAAAAACCCTCACTTCTATAATTTTATTGCAATTTCATTGAATCTGGAGATAGCTTTGTGGAGGTTTTGTATTTTGGGAATTATTAGATATATCTACAAGCATTTTCACCTGTTATTTATTTATTTATTTATTTCATTTTAATACCTGCAGGTTTTATATTATCTAAATCTACACAGTTACTATTTTTTGGTGCTTTATTTATGATATAATTGTACTTTAATCTATAATTGAATATTATAACTGAAGCATTCAGTTAGTGCACTAAGGCTAGAGAGAGGAAATGACACAAAGGCTTGGTGCCTAAAAGTGAGGAAAATTGGAAGATTGTCAAAACAGGGCACATGCATATTAAATAAATAAATATAGATATAATCAATTTACATTGATATGGCTTTTGCTTTATTGATACAAGTTTAAGGTCATTTTTGTTATATGCATATGTATTTCTAATCTTGATTAAGGTATTGTGATTGTGTATTTCATTAAAAATGTAATGTATACTTAGGAAATATAGGTCGTTAATAGATAATCATCTATAATAGTCAAGTTTATAGTCATGTTAGTTAGATTTTCTAGATATATTTCAGATAGGAATTCTTCATATCTTTCAAAAGCACAGAACATGGCATTTAATGTTTTAATAACTTAGGACTTTTCATGACAATGAGACACGTCTGCTCCTGGCAGCACCAAGCTACTTCCTGAGGAAGATGGGCATCAAAGAGGCTCCTTATGGAGTTTGCTAGCCATTTGGGCAAGAAACTGCTCTTGCCTGGCCTGATTAAATGGACACAAAGAACCTGCAGAGAGAGGACTGCTAAAGTTGCTTAAAAGTGAGATGATCCTTCAGGGTTCCTGTTTAATGAAAGAGTATGTGAGACATTCTGCAGGATACAGAAGAAAGTGACTGAACTGTCTCTGAATTTTCCTGCTTCATGGAAATGTCTGCTGGATACTATGGGCCTGTAGGCTGAAGATGAATGCCTCAATGGTAAAAAAGAACTTTGGGTGACTGTACAGGCAGCGAGATGTCTCTGTCATTGCTAGAATTTTGGAAGTTGCTTATTTCTTGTTTACTTAGGTAATATTTTATCCTTCTGGAGTCTTTGATGGAGTTGAAGACTAGTTAGTTATAATAATAGTTTTCCATTGTTATGATAAAAGATAAATTAGATCTAAATATTGTAACTGTAGTTCTTGCTTGATAACTTTTGTTATATGTAATTTTATTATGTGAAAATGAAAGCCTTTCTTTTTTGTTTAAACAGAAAAAGGGGAAATGGTGTAGGAGGTGCTTTTGCATTTTGTGTTGTTTTTATTGTTGAATAAAGAGACTGCCTTGGCCTTTTGATAGGACAGAAATCAGATAGGTGGAGTAGACAGGATGGAATGCTGGGAGGAAGGGAAGTGTGGCAGGTGCCATGATTCTCCAGCCTGAGATGGATATAGGTAGGTAAGACCACTACCTCGTGATGACTTAAAGACTATTAGAAATGGACTAAATCAACATGTAAGAGTTAGCCAATAAGAGGCTAGAACTAATGGGCCAGGCAGAGTTTAAATGAATAAAGCTTGTGAGTTAAGATAGCCATGCGCCAAGATTACCGCCTGCCCCGGGAACACAGCCCGCTCCGCTCCAGGAGCTGGGCAGCGGGACACAGCCCACTTGCACCTCATTACTGCAAATAAATATTTATTTACTTTATGCTCACAGATGTTTTGTCTGAAAGGATGCCTGTGTATCATGCATATGCAGTGACCTTTGAGGCTTAGGTGAGGGCACTGGATCCCCTGCGTCTGGAGTTACAGATGGTTGTGATAGACATGCATGCTGGGAATTGAACCTGTGTTCTCCGGAAGAGCAGCAATGCTCTTAACCACTGAGCTACCTCCCTCCTTCCCCTGTTTGATATATTTTAAAACTTAAGTAGTAACAATTGTGTTTCATCATTTCCATGTGTTATCAAGTATGAGTTAGTGAATATCAATATAACCAGTTATATGAAATACAGAAGGTTTTCTGTTAGGACAGGAAAAAAATCTACCTTTCCAAGGACGGTGAGGTGTTGGACCAGAAGATGAGCGCTCTCTGTCTTCCCAGCACCACTTTCTCCAGAAATAACGATGCACTGCACAGGAAGGGAAGGAATCTGTGAGAGGACTGCATTCCCAGGAAACTCAGCGGCTCTCAACAAAGTAAGGAATCGGGAAGCCTGCCTTACCTGGTCTGAGTTGTATGTGACCATAGACTGGTATCCCAAATCAGCCATTGCAAAAATGTGAGGTGGGTTGGCACTTCTCTTTGCTCCAATATACAACTCAGAAAGCTGAAGTTAGAGTGAATAAATCCTATAGAGTTTTCTGTCTTATGTCTGTTTTTATTTAATGTGTAGATTATTTACACATTAAGTTCTAATTTTTAATCTAAAAGATTAAAGCAATCTATCCAAGTAAAACATTATTCACACATGCTTTTCATGTACATATTATGTGTATACATATCTATATCTATATTTTTGCCAGCCCTTATATAGGATAGACCATGGCATGATAGAGTGGTAGTATTTAAATGATTCTACATGTTAATTCCAAAAAAGAGCTTAAGGCTTCAAAATATGTTTATTTGTTTACATGAAAATCTTTACAAATAATAGCATAAGAAATTATTTTGTTGACTACTTCTTGAATATGACAATGTTTGACTTCTGACACTTTTCCCCATCCCTTGATTTAATCTACATCCTGTCACTTGATTGGCATGAAATTGTACAATTAATTGATAACAGAATTTTACTAACCCCCGACTTTCTTTTAAAGCCCAGGCCAATGCTGGTAAATGTATCATTACCCTGTACATTTTAGATTGGCATAAAAGAGCTACTTGGCAGAATATTAAATAATTTCTAGAGTGCACAGATAGAGGAAGGACAATAGGTCTAATTAAAAATGAAAAAAGTCTTGTTTAATTCTATATTTAAAGCTGAGTAATTGATAATTAAATACTTTTACTCATAAAGCATAATTGTACGATAGTAATGAACCAATTAATATGTTAAAAGGAATTTAAAATCTCACAATGACAATTTTTTACAGCCACATGTATCTTTTATATAAATAGTGTAGCTATATATTTTGACTCTCCAATACTCACTTCAGAGACAGACATTAAGTATATTCATTTTTAGACCTCATTTAGGGATAGGCTGTTATTAACAAAACTGCATGTAATTCACAATCTCTTATGTACTTTTGGAAAACATCATAAACAGTACCTAGATTGATTTCATATATTTTTCCACATCTATGTCTATATTTGAATGGCAAATATGTAGCAGTTTTCTCCAGGTGCTGGGTAATATTTTGCTGGCATTCATGTTGATGAAGACTCTGACTACTTGAGTTATTTGTACAAAGGGAAGGCACCCACACACCTACCTTTGTGGAGTAAAGGCCCAGACTCTGAAAAGGGTTAAGGGCAATGAGTATATCTCCCACATAGATGTAGATCTGATCTCTGGAATAACACTTCTCAAGGTGTTCAGATACTGTGTTCTGTGGCAAAATAAAAACGATTTCTCTCTCTTAAAAAATCATTTGTAAGTCAGGCATGGCATCACAGGCCTGGAGTCTTAGCATGTAGGAAGGAGAGATAAGAGAATCCTTAGTTTGAGAAGGTAAATAAGAAGAGTCTGGGAGAGGTAGAGGAGAAGAAAATAAAATAGATCTTAAAAACGAAATAGGAATTATTAAAAATATCTGGAATCTTGACAGAGGATTAGAGAGAGATACTATTGGCAAACAAAATACCATCATGCTTAAAAGCCAGTTAACTTGACAGGTAATTTCCTTGGTTTAAAGAGCTAAAGGGGAATATCATTTTGCAAACATTTTTTTTGACATAGGATCTGTCTCACTATGCAGCCCTGGCTGACCTGGAACTCACAGAGGTCTTACAGCCTCTGCCTCTGGAATTCAGGAATTAAGGGTGTATACTGACATGCCAATGGAAATCCTAGTTTCAAGTGTGCTTTACAAAGGGTATATACGGTACTAGTTATATGTTGTATATTGTATCTACATACACTATGTTAACTTGTATATTATACAACTTTCAAAGAAATAAGTAAGTGTAGTAGAAGAGATGAAGTAAAATCCAGAAGGAAAAGAGGACAGTGTGCATGTGCTGTGTTTTCTGCTTAGAGTATGTGAAATAAAAAATTCAGAAAGTAACCTTTTCAGTTGATCACATGACTATATGAATTGATTTTAATAGTGTTGCAACCATCATTGGCAGCCTACAGCACAAAATAAAAGCAAAAGATCTGAAGTAAAAAAGGGACAAAAATACAAAACAGATAAATATTGTACTATATTAATATGCTGGTCAATAACGTGATTAGTGAAATGTTTATAATTCACAAGCCTAAGTGTTCAGAGTACTGGGAAATTTGATGGGAAAGAATTTAGAAAGGCAAGAGGAATTTCTGCCTTGCAAATGCTAAATTCAAGATCTGTGATGATCCTGAGCCGTTATTTGAGGAAATTGTTATTTATCCTAAATTTACTGAATGACTGTGATACTTGATATACATCAACTCATAAAGAAAAATAAATTGTTTTGGGGGCTTGGGATGATATTTGCTTCCTTGCTTTTGGTCCTAGATGGAGTTATACATTATGATGGGAACGTGTCACTTATGTCACACACAAAGAAGGAGGTTGGGGCCAAGATTCAAGACTTCTCACCGGGCTCTATCTCTTAACATTTCCATTGTCTCCCAATAGTGGCACAGGCTAGTGATCAAACATTTAGCATCAGACCTCCAAGGGACAATCCATATACAAACTGTAGCAGATTGCATCTGTTCAGACTGTATCTGGCTTTGCTGAATTTCTGAGTATAATGCTCAGGCTTTAACCAGAAGGTTGAAAAACTAAAGCACCACTGCCCAGACAGGACAGAGGTCTTACCCTTTACTCCGCAGAGCCACTTATTTCTTAATGACCAGATTTCCCTGGAATGTGAGGGATGAGGGGACAGGCTGAGCCAGTGGTTTGTTGTCTTGGACCTTGACAAGGAATGTTTGAAATATTTCTGAGGCAACAAGAAAGGAATGTCAAGCACAATGAAATGTCCTCAGTGTAAGTACAAGCTTTGTGATTTGAGAGAACCAGGTGTAGCCTCGCTCCAGCATCGCAGAAGCATCTGTGTTTTCCCCTGAGAGCTGGTAGAGTTCAGAGGTGTCTGTGTCTTGTCCTGAGAGCTGGTAGAGGACAGGGACATCTGTGTCCTCCCGTGAGAGCTGGTAGAGGACAGAAACATCTGTGTCCTCCCCTGAGAGTTGGTAGAGGACAGAGGTGTCTGTGTCCTCCCCTGAGAGCTGGCAGAGGATTGGAGGCTTCTGTGTCCTCCCCTGAGAGCTGGTAGAGGACCAGAGGTGTCTGTGTCCTCCCCTGAGAGCTGGCAGAGGATTGGAGGCTTCTGTGTCCTCTCCTGAGAGCTGGTAGAGGATTGGAGGCTTCTGTGTTCTCCCTTGAGAGCTGGTAGAAGATTGGTGGCTTTTGTGTACTCCCCTGAGAGCTGGTAGAGGACCAGAGGTGTCTGTGTCCTCCCCTGAGAGCTGGCAGATGAAGGAGAATATAGACTGTCTTAGAGTAAATCATACCCTTGAGACTCCCAAAAATGACTGAGAAGAAACATTTGTAACCCAACAGCTCACACTTCAGAGACCTCACTTCTTTGTTATTTGAGCATTTAGGAAATGATAACAGACAGAAAGGTGCAAATGTGACATTTTAAAAATAGGAGATATAAGAAGAGATAAAGTACAAACTAAACTGACCAAGGTAATCCTATTTTGCTTTAGTTGACTCCATTTTGTGCCCTTCACCTGACCTCTCCCAGAGCAGATAACCACACCCTGATGAACAAAACATTCTAGTTGAGCAGCACCTGAAGGTTTAGAAAGTCTTTGCTTTCAAGGGAGCAGGCCCCAGCCAGCAACCTCCTCTGGATCAGGCCTGAGCCAGCGACCTCTGTCAGAGCATGCCCAAGGCAGCAATTTCAGTGTGATCAGCCCCAAGCAAGCAATCTCTGTGGGAGCAGGACTAAATGATTACTAAGAGGTGCAGAGAAACTCCCAGGAGTGCTGAGCAACCTCCAGGAACACCAAATGACCTCTGAGTGACTGGAACTGTGACCTTTACTACACCACGAGGAGTAACCATCTGAGCTTTGGATCCACTGGGACCTGGAAGACTGATCACTAGAGATACAAGCACAACTCCACCAATCAGAGCAGAAGATGGGTGGACAAGGTAAGAACACACCCAATACCACAAAGAGCAAAACAACACCAACAAAACCTACTGGCCCTACAATAACAAGATTTGAACACCCAAATACAGATGAAACAGAAGAAAATGACCTAAAAAATAACTTTAGGAGAATGTTTAAAGCCCTTTAAGAGGAATTGAAAAGTTCCCTAAAAGAAATGTGAGAAAAGGCAAGCAAAAAACTTGAAAGAAGCAACAAACCCCTTAAAGGAAACCAAGAGAAAGCAATCAATCAGATGAAAGAAATGACTCAAGACTTAAAAACTGAAATAGAGACAGTAAAGAAAACACAAACTGAGGGAATTATAGAAACAGAAATTATAAGAAAATGATCGGGAACCACAAATGCAAGGATAAACATCAGAATACAAGTGATGGAAGAGAGAATTTCAAGCACTGAAGATACAATACAGGAAATAGACTCATTGGTCAAAGAAAATATTGAATCTAACAAAATCTTAACATGAAATATTCACAAAATATGGGACATCATGAAAAGACCAAACCTAAGAATAATAGGGATAGAAGAGGGAGAAGTCCAACTCAAAAGTACGTACAGTATATTCAACAAAGTCATAGAAGACTTTCCCAACCTAAAGAAAAATATGCATATGAAGATACAAGAAGCTTACAGAACACCAAAAAGACCAGATTTAAAAAAGTCCCCTAGTCATATAATAATCAAAACACTAAACATACAGAATAATGAAAGAATATTAAGAACTGCAAAGGAAAAAGACCAAGTAACATATAAAAGCAGATCTATTAGAATTACACCTGACTTCTCAATGGAAGTAATGAAAGCCAGAAGATCCTGGTCAAGTGTTATGCAGACATTAAGAGACCACATATGTCAGCCCAGACTATTATACCTAGCAAAACTTTCAATCATGGACATAGATAGACAAAACTAGATATTTCATGACAGAACTGGATGTAACCAAGACCTAGCCACAAACCTAGCCCTATACAAAGTGCTAAAAGTAAAACTCCAACCCAAGGAAGTTAACTACATCCACAAAAACACTGAAAATAGATGATCTTACAGCAGCAAATCCCAAAGATGGAAAAAACACACACAATAACATCACCAACAATGAAAACTAAAGCAACAGGAACTATCAATCACTGGTCATTAATATCCCTTAACATAGATCAACTCACCTATGAAGAAACACAGGCTAACAGATAGGATACAAAAACAGAATCCACTCTTTTACTGCATACATAAACACACCTCAACGTCAAAGAGGACATCATCTCAGAGTAAAGGTTTGGGGAAAAATTTTTCCAATCAAATGGACCTAAGAAACAAGCTGGTGTAGCTTTCCTAATATCTAACAAAATAGGCTTCAAACTAAAATCAATCAAAAGAGACAAAGAAGGACATTTCATATTAGTTACAGGAAAAATCCATCAAGAGGAAATCTCAATAATGAACATCAATGCCCCAAATAAAAGGGCATCCTCATATGTCAAAGAAACCCTTCTAAAGCTTAAATTACACATTAAACACCACGCACTAATAGTGGGACACTTCACCCCACTCTCCCCACTGGACAGGTCTATCAGACAGAAACATAACAGAGAAATAGGGGAACTAACAGATGTGGCTCAAATAGGCTTAACAGACATATATAGAACATTCCATCCAAACATAAAAGAATATACCTTATTCTCAGCACCTCATGAATTCTCAAAAATTGACCACATACTAGGTAACAAAGCAAACCTCAACAGATACAAAAAAATGGAATAATCCCTTGTATCTTATCAGATTACCATGGCTTAAAATTAGAATTCAAAAGCAACACTAATTTCAAAAAAGCCCACAAATACATGGAAATAAAACAATGCTCCCCTGAATCATCAATTGGTAAAGGAAGAAATAAAGGGAGAAATTAAAGACTTCCTAAAATTCAATGAAAATGACCACACAACATACCCAAATTAATGGGACACAATGGAAGCAGTGTTAAGAGAAAAGTTCATAGCACTAAATGACTATATAAAAGAACTGAAAAAAAACTCAAACTAATGAGTTAACAGAACACCTAACATTCCAGAACAAAAAGAAGCAAACTCATCCAGGAGAACTAGAGGGCAAGAAATAATAATATTTAGAGCTGAAATCAACAAAATAGAAACAAAGAAAACAATACAAAGAATCAATGAGACAAAAAGTTGGTTCATAAAAAAATGAAATCAACAAAATAGACAAACCTTTATTCAAACTTACCAGAATGCAGAGACAGAATGTCCAAATTAACAAGATCAGAAATGAAAAGGGGGACATAACAACAAACATGGAGGAAATACAGAGAATCATTAGGTCATATTTTGAAAACTTGTACTACACAAAATTGGAAAACATAAAGGAAATGGACAATTTTCTGTATATCACCAAAATTAAATCAAGGCCAAATAAGCAAATTAAAGAGACCTATAACTTCTAAAGAAATAGAAACAGCCATCAAAAATATCCAAACCAAAAAAAGTCTAAGGACAGATGGTTTCAGCACAGAAATCTACAAGATTTTCAAAGAAAAACTAATACCAATAATCCTCACATTGTTCCATGCAATAGAAACAGAAGGACCATTGCCAAACTCTTTTTATGAGGCTACAATTATCTTGATACCCAAACCACAGAAAGACATTACTAAGATTACTAAGAAAGATTAATCTCACAGACCAATATCAATCATGAACATTGATGCAAAACTATTCAATAAAATACTGGCAAACCGAATCCAAGAACACATTAGAAAATCATCCACCATGATCAAGTTGGCTTCATCCCAGAGACAAAGGGATGGTTCAACAAATGAAAATCTATCAATGTAATAATGCACCATATAAAGAAACTGAAAGAAAAAAACTACATGATCATCTCATTAGATGCTGAAAAAGTCTTCCTAAAGTACCACATCCCTTAATGATAAAGGTGTTTGAGTGAGCAGGGATATAAAAAACATACCTAAACATAATAAAGACAATAACAACTAGCCAACAGGCAACATCAAACTAAATGGAGAGAAAAAGCAATCCCACTGAAATCAGGAACAAGACAAGGTTGTCCACTCTCTCCATGTCTATTCAATATAGTACTTGAGGTTCTAGCTAGAGCAATAACAACAAAAGGAGAGCAAGGAGATACAAATCAGAAAAGAAGTCAAACTCTCACTATTTGCTGATGATATGATGGTTTACATAAGTGACCCCAAAACTTATACCAAGGAACTTCTACAACTCATAACCACCTTCAGTAATGTAGCACGATACAAGATAAACTCGAAAAGCCAGTAGCCTTCCTTTACACAAATGATAAATGGGCTGAGAAAGAAATTAGAGCAACATCACCCTTCACAGTGGCCACAAATGACATAAAATATCTTGGAGTAACTCTAACCAAACAAGTGGAAGACTTGTATGACAAGAACTTTAAATCTTTGAAGAAAGAAATTGAAGAAGACACCAGAAAATGGAAAGATCTCTCATGTTCTTGGGTAGGCAGAGTTAACATGATATAAATGGCAATCTTACCAAAAGCAATCTACAGATTCAATGCAATGCTCGTCAAAATCCTAGTAAAATTCTTCACAGACCTCAAAAGAACAATACTCAACTTCATATGGAAAAGCAAAGGACCCAGGATAGCCAAAACAATCTTGTACACAAAAAGGAACTTCTGGAGGCATCACAGTTCATGACTCCAAACTCAACTAAAGAGGTATAGTACTGAAAATAGTCTGGTATTGGTATCAAGACAAACAGGAAGTTCAATGGAACTGAATTTAAGACCCAGATATCAATCTGCACACCTATGCACACCCGATTTTTGACAAAGAAACAAAAATATAAAATGGAAAACAGAAGGCATATTCAACAAGTGGTGCTGGCATAACTGGATATCAACATGTAGAAGAATGAAAATAGACCCATATCTATCACCATGCACAAAACTCAAGTCCAAATGGATCAAAGACCTCAACATAAAACCATCCACACTGAAAGTCATAGAAAAGAAAGTGGGAAGTGCACTTGAACATATTGACACAGAAGACCACTTCCAGATACTGAGAGAAACAATTAATAAATGGGACCTCCTGAAACTGAGAAGCTTCTGTAAAGCAAAGTACATGGTAAATAAGATTAAACAGCACCCTACAGAATGGGAAAAGATCTTCAACAACCCCACATCAGACAGAAGGCTGATCTCCAAAATAAACAAAGAACTCAGGAAATTGGCCATCAAAAGAACAAATAATCAAATAAGAAAAATGGAGTACAAACTTAAACTCTCAACAGAGGAATCTAAAATGGCTGAAAGACACTTAAGGAAATGCTCAACATCCTTAGCCATCAGAGAAATGCAAATCAATCCTACTCTGAGATTCCATCTTACACTTGTAAGAATGGCCAAGATAAAAAACACTGCTGACAACTTATGCAGGAGAGGAAGTGGGTAAAGGGAGCATCCCTCCATTGCTGGTGGGAGTGCAAACTGGATTTCAATATGGTTATTTCTTAGAAAATTTGAAAACAACCCACCTTAAGATCCAGAAGTACCACTTTTGGATATATACCCAAAGAATGCTGAATCGTACCACATGGACATGTGCTCAACTATGTTCACAGCAGCTTTATTTGTCATAGCCAGAACCTGGAAACAACCTAAATGCCCCTCAACTGAAGAATGGGTAAGGAAAATGTGGTACATTTTTACTACACAGCTGAAAAGATAATGACATTTTGAAATTTGCAGGCACATGGGTGGATCTGAAAACATCATAGTGAATGAGGTAACCCAGACATAGAAAGATAAATATCATATGTACTCACTCATATGTGGCTTTTAGACATAAAGCAAAGAAAAACCAGACTACAATCCACAATTCCAGAGAATCTAGACAACAATGAGGACGCTAAGGGAGACATACATAGATCTAATCTACATGGAAAGTAGAAAAAGACAAGATCTTCTGAGTAAATTGGGAGCATGGGAACCATAGTAGATGGTAGGGGGAGAGGGTAGAGGAAGGGCGGGGAGTAGAGAAAAATATATAGCTCAATAAAAACAATAAAAAAGAAAGTCTTTGCTTTAACCAACTGAGCCTTTGAAACCTTTGTTAACAGCAGTTTTTCAAACTTCTATGATCTGACCACCTCTGGAATGATGTCATTTGGTCTGGGGTTTTCTAAACCCTACCCTGCCTTTCTCCAATGCAAAAAGTCTTTGGTATAAGCCGGTTCTCAACTGCCAGTAATTAAAGGACTCTTAATCTGATCCTCCATGAGTACCATTCTTTTGTGTTTCATGTGGGTAGGACATGAACCAGACATGTTGGCTCTTGCCTATGATCTCAGCACATGGCAGGGGTCAGGGGTAGGAGGGTCGATGCGAGGGTGAGGGCAGCCTGAGCAACATAGTGAGTTCCTAGTCAGGCATGGCTAGATAAGAACACCCTCCCTCAAAAAAAAACCAAAACAAATAAACAAACAAAAATAACAAACAGAAAGAGACACATACACGAAAGAAACACACACACGCATGCATGTACACACATATAGTGGGGGAGGAGAGAACATTTATGATATTTACAGATGGTATTTAAAGAATCCTTTCACACATCAGTTCTAAAAATATCTAAAAGGAATAGAGAGATGGCTAAGAAACTTAAAGCACTTGTTGTTCTTACAATGGACCCAGGTTCAGTTCCCTCATGACAACTCATATCTACCCGTAACTCCATTTCCAGGTAAAGCTCTCTTCTGTCCATGTCTGTACACCAGGCATGCATACAGTGCATAGACATACATCATGTGAAAACACTCATACATATAAAATACAGTAAACTAAACTTTGTAAAAAAAAAAGTTAGAATATTTAAATTTCACTCGGGAGGCAGAGGCAGGCGGATCTCTGTAAGTTCGAGACCAGCCTGGGCTACAAGAGCTAGTTCCAGGACAGGCTCCAAAGCTACAGAGAAACCCTGTCTCGAAAAAAAAAAAAGAATGTTTAAATTTAATTAAACTCAATTCTTACCTCATCCAGAACATCTAGGGTTGCTAAGTCATCTACATCCTTCAGACTGGAAATGAGTGATCTGTTTAAGTTACCTTTCTTGGTATGAATACGTTCATGTCTGTGAAGAAAATACATTACTGATTTAGGAACTTATTGATGATCAGTGAGGAAGTAAGTTTTAGATACACAACATGGATCCAAAAAGCCTTTCTGTGCTGTTTATAGACTGAGTGAAAGTTTACTAGAAAAGACAATCACATATTTGATCTTTAGTTTTCTCCTCTGCATTAGGAAAACACAAGATATTAAACTAACAGTGCCTCACAAATAATCAAAGGTCATCATTTCTATCATGAATCCTTCTTGAGTCATTTGAAATGAAGAAAGGATGTATACTTGTCAAAAATACGAGGCATCGCTGACATTTTTACATGTGATTGAAGCTATTACAGAATGATGAGTTTAGAACACCTGAATTCACTTGGTGTCTGATTTTTTTCTGATGTAGTTCTAGGCCACTGCTTGTACAAGTATGGTCATTTTCAAATTTTAACAGAATTACACATTACAAAATTTTGAAATATTAAATGAGTATTTAGAAAACTTATTTCAGTTTTGGCCCCATGTCTCCCACTCCCAAATAAGAAGTTATCTGAAACTGTCACCTTCTAGCAAAGGAAAAATTAATCTTCTCCAATTGGGTCTCATTGGGTATATTAGTCACGCTTAACAGTTAAGTCCTGTACCATACAATAATTGGCCATCACAAAACAAGCTCAGTGGTATTTTGTAGATCCAAGAAGTTCTATGCAAGCTGCTTAGGAAGGAAAGCAATCAATAGTCCCACCTGGCTGTAATGCCCATAATCCACAACAATGGCTAGCATGTCAAGATAAGCCTGAGGGTGCAATAGTGGCACTTGTATCTCTGGGGAAGCCAACATTACCTAATTGGATGTAAGGCCAGCTCAGCAGAAAGGAAATTATACAGGATACTTCCTGACTACTCCAGCAGGATTGTGCATAGTTTTTCTCCACATTTGCTGAATCCATTAAGTATCATCTTATATATTTCCTTATTATCTGAAAAGATTAATTTGTTTTGATATATTCTTTTAAAAAATGGAAAAAGAAATCCAATTATCCTTTTAACGGAGGCCAACCTCTAGATTTCTCAGCTATTATTATGAGCCCATTTAGCATTAAAAACTGTTGCTGGAAAATGACAGGGAGCAGCTGGCAAAGAACAGAGAGGTCGATATTTAGCTGGCTGAGTCCCAGCCTGCCTTTCTGTGAAGTCATCGTCCGTGATGCTTCTGGTACTGGCTGTCAAAACTTAGGCAAAATGTGGTTACAATGTTTAGTAATTCCAGATGGTGCCTAATTGTCTATAGAAAAACTTAAACATTTCCTGGCATGGAACTCATGGCCTTGGCAATACAGTAGCACCTTTTGTATCACTGCCCGTCTCTGGGCAGAGCATCCTCCAACAGGCCAGGTATTTTAAAGACTCTGTATCACACCTTCTATGTTTTCCCTGCCTGGAATTGTTTCCTTTCAATGCATGGAAAAATTCCACTTATCCTTCATAGGTAGGCCTAGATACACTCACCCTGTGGCGTCATTAGAGAACTTGACAGAATACATAAGTGGAGTTCTCACATTTAGTTAAGTGGATATATGCTCATAATTTCTACCAAAGAGTAAAAACTTAGTTTCGTGCACACTCCTGTCTGTGGAGTCAAAGTGGAAGACAACTGGTGGCTTGATTTTTCATCTTTACCTTTAACATGATAGTGTGCTTGCTGAAGTAAACTGAATGTTCCGGTGTTTAAGCAGAAAAATGCCACAAATGTCTTCCAAACAATAAGGTATAATACTGAGTATTTTAAAAATGAATACCTAGCTTTTCACAAGATGGTCCAAATGTTCCAGTTTTCTTGCATTATTGAGTATCTCCTCAACCATGACTATTTACAGTTCTGGTCAATGTAATGTCCCCAGCATTAAGTCATTTTAAAAATATGTGTACACTGATCTGTCAACGTTTGCGACACGCCAAGTGCTATGTAGCAAAACTGTATGAAAACTAACTTGTTATTTCAAAATCTACATGAAAGAGAGTGATCTACAGATTTTTCAGCATTACTTTCCTTTGAACCTCCTCATATCTATGTTGTTTGAACACAAATCCAAGAGTGTAGTTCAATCCAATCCATATTTATTGATACCTCATTATGTTAAAAGCATTGAATGACGTGTTCTTCTAGTTGAAGCGTATGAACTATATACACACAAATATAAAACACACGAGACGTGCAGCAATGTCAAGTCAGAAACAATTTGTAATTGTTATGGAAATTACAAGGAGAGGATGATTGAATACTTTCTGGTACTGCATAGGGTACTAAGATATCATATCTAGGTTTAAGTTGAACTAAGATTCTAACAACCTGTGGGTGTGAATGTGTGGGTGAATGGCGGCTGATAGTTCTGAAAGAACAGCATGTGTAGAACATGTATCCCACTGGTGATCTGTTACACACAGAAGGTGAAGCTATAGAGTGTTTAAGAGTGGATGCCAAGGAAATTAAATCAGGGGAGGGCATGACTATGATGAACACAGGTGTGTCAAAAGTGCTTAGGTCCAAAATATCCAGAAGCAAAACATGGTCACTCCTTAAAAAAATCCGAACCTCCTTCAGTGTTTCCTACCTCATTGACCATACATCTAACTGTAAGCACCAGAAGTCTCCACCTTTCACCCCGTATCAGTGACATCACCACGTCACATCACTTGAACCCCTTAACATGCCCCAAGTCTCCATCTTCTCTGTATCCAGTGGGATGATGGTGCTGTTGACTGAGGTGGGGTGCCAGTGAAGACAGAGGAAAAATCAGCTGTCAGAAAAACTACAGAGAAAAGTATTTCAAAGAGAGGAAACAAGAGCTAAATAGTGAAATGTAGTCACCCAGCTGAGCAGGATAACTAGGCCACCTTCCTTTCAAGAGAGTAATCCAATATGAATAAAGAAGAGTTCCGCACGTCTAGAATTCCATCGAGAAGATGACAGTAGAGTACTAGGAATGCATCTGAGAAGAAGCAATCAAGCACACACGAGACCCCTACTCCACTTTTCTCCGGTTGGCAGGTCATCTCTCCACTCTCCTGCTGTTGATTGTTTTTGTTTTGTTTTTTTTCTATGCAAAAGCTTCTAATTTTATGTGACCCCCTTTGTCAGTTCTTGGTAAGATTCCCTGTGCTCTTTTTAGAAGATTCATAAGCTTGGGTTTTTTCCCCTTCCTTGGTTAGGTTTATGTCCAGGTGTTTTATTTTTATATTTTGAAATTATTATGAATTGGAGTTTATTTCTGATTTCTCTCTTACCAAGTGCACTGTTGACATGGAGAAAAGTTACTGGTTTTGGTTTGTTGATTTTTGTATAGAACAACTTCTATTTTTTTGTTTTTTGTCTTTTTTGAGACAGGATTTCTCTGTAGCTTTGGTGCCTGTCCTGGAACTAGCTCTGGTAGACCAGTCTGGCCTTGAACTCACAGAGATCTGCCTGCCTCTGCCTCCCGAGTGCTGGAATTAAAGGCATGCACCACTGCCCAGCTGCAACTTCTATTTATATCCCTTTTATTCTAATTTCCTTACTCTTACTATTCTAGTTAAAACTTTGAATACTATATTGAATAAGAGTAATGATGAGACTGGGCAAAAAATGTTATGTTCCTGGATTTAGAAGAAATGCGTTTCACATTTTCCCACTTAGAATAATGTTGGCTTTAGGTTTGTTAAACATATCCTTTGTCACACTGAGGGATGGTCCTACCTTTCCTATATTCTTCTGGATTGAAATGATGTTGAACTTTACCAAAGGCCCTTATCTGCATCTGTTGAGATGGTTGCATGATTTTTTTTAAAGATTTTATTTATTTATTTATTTATTTATTTATTTATTTATTTATTTATTATGTATACAATATTCTGTCTTTCTGTATGCTTGCATGCCAGAAGGGGGCACCAGACCCCATTACAGATGGTTGTGAGCCACCATGTGGTTGCTGGGAATTGAACTCAGGACCTTTGGAAGAGCAGCCAGTGCTCTTTACCTCTGAGCCATCTCTCCAGCCCGCATGATTTTTTTTATGTCTGTTTATGTGTGTATTACATTTGTTGATTTGCATATGTCAAAGCAAACTTACATTCCTTGTTGAAACCTTCCTTCCTTCCTTCCTTCCTTTCTTCCTTCCTTCTTTCTTTCCTTTCTTCCTTTCTCTTTTTCTTTCTTTCTTTCCTTTTGTGCTGCTCATGTCCAGGGGATCTATAGTAATGTCTTCTCTTTTCCTTTCACTTTTGATAAAAATTAAAATAATCTTGCCCCCTCCCACACACACTTATTCTGGGTAGAGGTGCAACAATTTTATCAATCGTTCTGAATTGCCAGCCTTTGGTTTTGTTCATATCCTGTTTTCAATGTCACTTATTTCTGCAGTACTTTGTAACCTTGTAATGCATTTTCTTCAGCACACTTTAATATTAGTTTGCCTTTGTAGCTGCCTATAGTAGAAGCTTAGATGACTGGATTTTAGGTACTTGTTTCTGTTTCAGGCATTGAGTGTTATGAGTTCTTAATTTTAATCTGCCCACCATCTCAGAGGCTGCTTTAATGCTTGCTCTATTTCATCCAGCTTGGTTGTCACTGTATGTGTGCCTCCTGTTCACTTAGGTTTGGTATTTGTTTTTCTTGATAACCAAATATAATGCATTACATAAAAAGAGCACCCATGAACTGGCCTTTGTTAGCATAGAGGGAGGGTATGAGAATCAGCAAAGCATGCAGTGATCCTCTGTGCTGATCCAGTCTGAGCCTCCGAATGAACCAGGGCATCTGCGCTGGGAATTTAGCAAGCACTTGTGATTCTCTTACTTCTCATCTCCCCTCCAGTTCTTGGGAGGACAGGATGACTGGAGTGGGGTAGGAGTTTGATTATTTCCCTTTATCCAGGTTGGTGAGGCTTGAAGATCCCAAGTCTCAGTGGCCCAGACTTTGGTAAATACTTTCTCTTGAACTCCTTTTTCTCTCCCTCTGTTTTTCAGTATTTACCTGAGAACCTGTTTGATCTCCTGGAATTAAACAGAAGTGTGGGAGTTTCTTGGGACTATGATCCCTGTTGTTTTTAAACTCACTAACTCACACAAATGGGGTTTCCAGAAATTCATTGAACGCTGACCCACTTACCCCAGCCCACCTCTAGTTCCTGCTCAGTTAGACGAACTTCTCCTCATCGGCCTGCTCGTAAGTGGAAGTCTGCAGGTGGCAGCTCACCTTGTAATATTCTGTGATAGACTTGAGAATTGGTGACTATTTTGTCTGTTGCCTTCTAGCTAGCTGCTAGGTAGAGTGATAACTCTGAGTGCTCTTACATATTAAACTGGAAGCTTAATGGTTTAAGTTTTTAAAGAAGTTGTGTTTGTGAACGTACTGGGACAATGACAAGAAAACTAGCAGAGATAACTGTTACTCTGTGCTTATAAGTTCAAGGGGAACAGAATATGGTTGACTTGTAAGACATCCTCTTCCTTACTAGTGTGTCTGAATTACTGCAAACAATGAGGGTAGTCTTTGAAACTGAGTCAAAAATGTCACTCAGGTCAGTATTCTTAGCTGTCACACAAAGAAAAGTTCCTATGCTTGACTCCAATCCTACTACATTGCTCCTTCTGCCTTCTATGATTTTTATTCTTATTTCTTTTATTATTGAGATTATGGTATAATTACACCATTAGTCCTTCCTTTCCCTCTCTCCAAGCCTTTTCATATAGTCCTCCTTGCTCTCTTTCAAATTTATCTATCTTCAGTCTTAACAGTCTCCCCACACTGCACTCTGGCCATGTGGCTCCATGCTGCAATGTCTCTAAGACCCACTCTTGCATCAGTCGCTCTGCTGTGACTTTCTGCTGCCCAGATATGTCATACGACATATACCACCCTAGGAGAAGTGGTTCAAGCTGACCACTTTTAATGCTGGCATCATGCTCCCCACCTCTAGGACACTCAGTCCTTCTTACTGCCATTTTTTGTTTTAAATTAGTGTGTATATTATCTCATGTGTTATATACATTGCTTGAGGCTTCCCATAGGCACTTAAGCCCTACCAAACAGTTGTTTTGTTATAATTTCTGACTCATAATTCCACATCCTAAAAAAAAAAAAAAAGAAAAAAAAATAATTCCACATCCTCCTTGAGCAGATTTTTGTGTATGGTGAGTGACCAAAATATATTTCTTGGGAAAACAGGTGAATATTTTAATAGTAAATGCTCATTACTGGAGTAGTGAAGACAACTCATTTTCATTTTTAAAAAATTCTTTTTTCATAAACAATTTAAATACTCAAATAGAATATAAAATCAGGATGATTTTATACTTTTAATATCTTTTTCTTCTAGATCGTGTTTCATAGAACTGATTGACATTCTTGTTACTTTATTAAATGTTTGTTTTCTTTAAAGCTCAGAGGAAGCAGAGCCAAACTCCTTCTGTAAGACTTCCATCCTCTTGTGAAAAGTACATCTTGTGAACCAGACCTTGCTTCCCATTTACTCTGTAATACTAGAGAGACATGGCTTCAGACTATAAATAATTCCTTTGTGCTGTCAAAGGTCACCTACACCCTCAGGGCTAGTTATTACAGTTCCATGTGTATTTCAGTTTTACACACTGAAAAATGAAATAACCCCTGATGCCCTGAAGTTAAATTTCATCTTTACTATGTCAGCATGACTGTAAAGGAACAGCTTTGTTTGCTTTTACTTTGGTTAAAAATACTCATGTAAATAGCAACTTCTATCATCTACAGTGATCCAGGAGCCACTGGGGTAGAAGAGCAGTCCTTGTCAAACAGAAATCTCATCAACGCTTTTGTGTTGGTTTCTTTATCCATCTTTACATTTCAGTAACAGAGACAACTGTTAGCGCCAGTGGGATTCAGACTCCCGCTACTGTGCCCTGGAAGACTGCTTTTTCACTTCTCTGCCTCTTAGCTCCTTTGGCTTAAGTGTGTCACTTCGAATTGATGGTGGAAAAGAACACAACACCAGCCTAGCTGGATCTCTAGAGCAAGGTGACAAGCAGAGTGATTGATGGTATAATTGCCCACTCTCTACTAAAGTTTTAACTGCCCTCTCCATTCACAGAGACCTAATACTTCTTCACAGATGAATTTCCACCTGGTATGAAGAGATAAATATATGTCCATCAAACTTGTAGCTGGGCTGGAAGGGAGGATGTGGTTGGAAAGGTACATGTAAAAGCATGAAAACTGGAACCCCCAGATTGATCATAGTTCATATTTCGTTGAGTAATTACAACCAAGAAATTATCTCATTGCTTTTGCAAAATTACTGTTTATGTCTTTCTGGTTCCAATGGAGGAACTTGCCCTATCTTGAGCAAAGGCCAAGTATTAAGCTGTGTGCTTGCTTCTCCCACTCCCTGTTCTGACCATCTCCTCTCCTTCTGGTTCCAATGGAGGAACTTGCCCTATCTTGAGCAAAGGCCAAGTATTAAGCTGTGTGCTTGCTTCTCCCACTCCCTGTTCTGACCATCTCCTCTCCTGCGTTTGGCTAACCCAGTCCTGCTCTGACCATCTCCTCTATTGCGTTTGGCTAGCCCAGTCCTGTTCTGACCATCTCCTCTCCTGGGTTTGGCTAGCCCAGTCCTGTTCTGACCATCTCCTCTCCTG
>JAQHUG010000023.1:9251474-9262685 GCA_028555095.1 Dicrostonyx torquatus | reverse complement strand
CCTTCCTTCCTTCCTTCCTTTCCTTCTTTCTTTCTTTCTTTGAAATGGTAGAGACTTCTGGAGACCCTTGGAGCTGCTTAACAGTTAAGAAAGGAGGATTCAGATGCCAGTGGCCTTTGTTCACAGCATTCAAAGCCACAGCAGGCTGGCATTGCTTCAGTTTTAGTTCAGGCTCTATTGCTACTCACTTGCTAATGAAGTCATTGAACTCTGCTGACCACAGCTCCGGCTGCCTTAGTTTAGGGGGAGGATTCCTGGAAAATAAGAATCAAGGTTGGAAGTTGGACATTGATCAGATGGTGAAATGTGAAAAGCAGCCTGAGACCAAAGAATTACTGTGGTCCTAGGTTCTGCCTGTACCATCAAAGATCGGCACCCTTTTCCATTTCCAAGAAAGATAATTAGCTATTTGTCATTCTTTATATAAAATGACAGCTTCCTAGTTTCTCTGAAAGCATTTAATGTATAACCCATTTTCCTGTTATTATGCTTATTATTTTCTCCTAAAGACTCATCTGGCTTTTACCTGAAATCCCTAGGAGAAAATGCCAGTATTTATCAAACACCAAGGAAAGAGTTTTCTCTCTGAGATCTACAGAAGTCCCCAAGGAACAACCATGGTGCACAGAGGTGCACTGGAACAGGTAGCAAGAAGGGCAGAAAACCTCCTGGAGCTGTTCCTTTGTTTCTAGAAACATGGCAGAAAGCACGGGTTTGGATGGGACAAAAGCAAAGAGCTGGAAAATACCAGAGCGATAGAACTCTGAATGCCACTTAAAAGATTTTGCTATTAATTCTTTTTGTCTTTTAAGCTGAACAGATCTTTCCTTTTTGGTGCATCTGTGCACACAAAGGAGCAGCACTTGACAGCGAGGCTGCTGTGACTGTAATCAAGCAGCATTGATCAACCATGATGCCTAAATTTGCTCAAGTGCCGCTTTATGTTAATTCCAACAGCTCTTTGTTTCCATTAGGGGATGAAAATACTTTGTCTTCAGTCCTGCATTGCTCCTTAAACAGCTTATAAGGAAATTAATGTGCAGTCGGTACAGGCTCATTAAACCCAACCGTAGCTACGAATGTAACGGGATCACATCAAAGCGTCTTTCAGTCCCAAGGACTAAGATTGCTGAACTGCACTTTTAAAAAATTGCTTTTCTTCAGTCAATAATTTCATTTTGTTTCTTGTCCACTGAAAATTTCTGTGGTGGTCTATATTGGATTGCTTTGTGTATAGCGAGGTTTGATAATTTCACAATGCCCAGAACTGTAGCGTTTCAGATTCCCCCTTTCAATACATTTCTTCAACCAGTGTTCTCAGGGTTCCATTTTAAAGTCACACTAGCAGCAGAAAGAACAGGAAACAATCAGCAGAAAGCTCTTTGCAGAGCACTCAGTAGACTAAGTGTCACCCTGGCACAACAGATCAGCGGTTGCCATTCTTCTGTTTGTGTTCTATTATCAAGTGATAACGTGGGGTTAAACATGGTGGTTTATAACAAGATTAAAGTGGCCTTGGGCATATATAGTTTCACCTTATATACTAAATGACTATAGAAGTTAGAAAAACATTATTTCTGCTATTTTTGAAATTTTAATAAAATGTTTTTAAGTGTGTATACAGAGGATTTTCTCTTTCTTCTAATTTGTTTTTACCCCATGCCAAAAAAGCAGCATGTCTTTATAAAACTTGAGATACTGGATATTGAAAAAAAGAAAGATGTAAATATAATTCAGAGCTACTACACAGGAAATTCCAAAGTAATAAACAACTTGTAATGTGTGTTGCTAGAAACATTTAATTATACATAAATAATTCCAAAGGGATCCACTTGAGAATGAATAGCATGGTGGCATTATTTCATAAGGGCTACAGCATTCAGTGCCCCACCTCCTACTGAAGGTATGTCTTCACATATTGAAATCATAACCTTTGATTAATAGAGTGTGTGATTATTGACTATCGTGTACCATTCTCTCTGCACCCCTGATAATACAAGCTCGGGTGTGTGTGTTTTCCTTAGAATTAAGGAATCAGAAAAAAAAATCTTTAAGATGTTTAAGAATAGCTCACCTATAATTAAGATGGACAGTCTTTTTCATATTGTTTTTCTGAGACATCTAGAACTTATCATATTTTTAAAATAATAGAGAAATTAGCCAGCTGTAGTGGTGCAAGCTGGCAGGTATATGTTGAAGATAGAAAGATTAGTTCAAGGGTAGCTAAGGTTACACCTTTAAGGTGGCCATCATAGTGTGTATCTGTAAGCCCACCAATGGAGATGAAGCAGGAAGATCTGAAATTTAAGATCAGCTTTAGCTGTATAGTGAATTCAAAAACAACTTAGGTTACATGGGACTTTGTCTTTAAACTTTCCAGAACACTTCTGAGTATTCCCATGATGAGAAGTCAGTTGCAAGTAAAAGAAAGAAAATGGGTCACAGATCTTGAACCTGCTGGTCACCTGACCTTGGTATTTTGAAGAGTGCTCTCATGGGATGCAGCTCAGCCAGTGGAGGATCTCCATCACCAAGTTCAATAGCTGTGATACCCAGGGACCACGTGTCACATCTAGCATCGTAAGTGGTATCTAATTGCTGCTCACATGCTATCACCTAGGAGACAAAAGCAGAAAGGGAAAGTGTCAAGGTTTCCACAAGCGAGCAGCAAAATGTTCAGAGAAAAGTCCAAGTGTTTAAACTGGATAAGTTGAGAGATAACTAAAGATAAAAAGCAATAATTTAGAAGGAAAAGGAGTTATATAAATAGTAATACTTTTTATTCTGAGCACAGGTTTGCAGATGTATGAAGAAAGGGCCTATGAAAAGAAATAGTTTAGAAACTATATCAGAAAGAAGAAAGAAATGGTGCCTTGTGTGGAATGGGATCAAACACACAGCTAATGACTGTCAGGTGTTTGTTTAATAGACAGCTGAGGAGGGTAGGAGGCAGTCACCCAGCAGCAAAGAAAAATAGATCTCAGAGAACTGAGTGTGAAGGAATCAAGGGAAATAAACTTGAGGGCAGTTTAATTAAATAGCCTTTAACCTCACTGGCAATTAGAATGCAAAAGCACCCTAGGATGGATGAAAAAAATTTGGAAGAATGCAAATGACTTAAACCATTAATAAGAAAAATGTCAACTCAATAAAAATAAACACCAATGGAAAGGTACAATGGCTTATTGAATCACTCTAAATTTTTAAATTGCATTCAACTGCCACTAACCAAATATGACAGTCAAAAGAATCAGGGGAGGAGAATGGTTTTGCAGTATTGTAATGAAGTATTATACAGAAAATCATCATATTAATTTCCTTCATAACATTTCTAAATATGTAAGAAGCCAATAAATCAATGGCTCTCAACCTTCCTAATGCTGTGACCCCTTAATAGAGCTTCTCATGTTGTGCTGACCCCCAACCATAAAATCATTTCATTGCTACTTAACTGTAATTTTGTTACTGTTATGTAATGCAAATATCTGGTGTGCAGGATATATAATCTGTCATCCCCTGATGTGGGGTTCCTCTCTATATGCTGTGAATATGTTTTATTACCATTGGTTAATAAAGAAGACGCTTTGGCCTATGGTAAGGCAGAATAAAGCCAGGTGGGAAATCTGAACAGTGATATAGAAAGAGCAGGCAGAGTCAAGGAGACACCATGTAGCTGCCAAAGGAGAAAGACACCGGAACCTTACCAGTAGGCCACAGCCTCATGGTGATACATAGATTTATAGAAATTGGTTAATTTAAGATGTAAGAACTAGCTAGAAATACTCCTGAGCCATCAGCTAAACAGTGCTGTAATTAATACAGTTTTGTGTGATTATTCATGTGTGGGAAGCTGAGAAATGAACATGCAGTCTCTGCTTACAATCCCCAAAGGGGTCACAACCTACAGGCTGAAAACCACTGATATAATTATTCATAGTTATCATTAATGATTACAGAAGGAAAATTCAGCTTCACATGGTGAAAAACATTCATTATTATTTTTTTTTATTTTTGACATTATAGTATAATTACATCATTTTCCCCTTCCCTCCTCATCTCTATGCCATTCCATGTAACTTTCCTTGTTCGCTTTTAAATTCATGACCCTGTTTTTCCGTTAACTATTGTTACATTCACATATGTATGTGTATATGCACATATATTCCTAAATTTATAAATACAACCTTCTCAGTCTGCAAAATGTTACTTGTATGAATGTTTTTAGGGCTGTGTTTTTCTGGGTAAGACTATTTCTCCTGCTCCCAGTATTCCTTCATTCCTGTAGTTCTTTGTGTAGATTTGAGCACTTGTGGTGGCCCTGCCGTCCACTTTTGCATGTCTATTGATATCCTTGTTCAGCTCATGTTTAGTCAGTCATGCTGGTGAGATGATGGGTGGAGGTTCTGAAATTACTAGAGGCGCAATCTCACAAAATCCCTGTTCCTCTGTGGTATGGGAAGTCTTTCTGTCTATGTGTTGCTGTTATTGGTTGATGAATAAAGCTGTTTCAGCCAGTGGCTTAACAGAATATATCTAGGTGGGAAAACTAAACTGAATGCTGGGAGAAAGAAGGAAGAGTCAATAAGCCATGTAGCCAACCACAGGAGACAGGTGTGCCAGAACCTTGCCAGTAAGCCACAGCCATGTGACAATACACAGATTAATAGAAATGGGTTAATTTAAGAGGTAAGAGCTAGTCAATGAGAAGCTAGAGCTAATAGACCAAGCAGTAATTTAATTAATACAGTTTCTGTGTGATTATTTCAGGTCTGGGAAGCCAGGAATGAATAAGCAGTCTCCACTACACCTCTGGCTCTTACAGTCTTTCCACCCAGTTCTCTGCAATAATCTTTGAGCCTTAGGTGTGGGAGTGTCTTTGTAGATATATTCAAAGGGTCTGGAATCCATAACTATGTATTTAGATTGGTGTGGTTTTCTGTAATGGTCTCCCTATCTGTTGCAAGAGAAATTTCCTTGATAAGGACTACAAACTATAGTTATCTATGGAGATAAGGACAAATACATAAAATGTAGTTATAGATTGTGCTGCTTTAGCCAAGTGGGGATAATCACTATTTTTCAGTATTATTTGGGGGGGGGGTGTGTGAGACCACGCGTGTATGAAGTTCAGAAGACAACTTGTAGGACTTTTCTCCTTCTGCCATGTGGGTTCCACAGTTTAAATTCAGGTCATCAGGCTTGATGACAGGCTCTTTTACTTGCTGAGTCATCTTATTGGCTCTTGGAAACCATTATTTTTAGAAAGTTTTGAATTTTGTGAATGTCATGTCACAAGAAATTAATTTTGAGGGTCATGGCAGCTTAAGTCCCACCACTTAACTACAGTATGGTGGGACATTTCTCATTAGTGACTCCAGCAAACATCAAAAAAGTCCCTGTGTGGGCTCCAAGAGTTGAGTTGGCAACCTTCATATACACTATTCAGGAAAGACTACTTCTTCATGACACATGAGTCCCCTTAGAGCTGTCACTGAAAGCCATAACAGTGAATATCTGAATATAGACATATCCGTGTCCTTAAAATGATAAGTAGATGATGATATATTGATAGGTGATATATGGGTAAGAGACAGATGATAGAAAGATGAATAGATGATGAATGATAGATGATAAGATGAAAAAATGGTAGGTATGTGAGAGATGATAGACAGAGAGCTGGAAGACAGATGAAAGATAAACAATAGATATACTAGCCACCATCTATTCACACATGAATAATGTATTTTATATTTATTATTGGCCTTTAAATTTATCCCTTTCTTTTTATTTCTTGTGAGCTTGCCTAAAGCCTGGAGCAAAGCCTTATCAGCAGCATTTGTCAGTATCTGTCTGCCTGTCCCTGCCCCATATTTTTTGCTGTCTCATAGTTGTGTGGCCTTTTTTCTGTCATCATGTGTGTTTATAGTTTCATTCTCTGATGTTCTAGGACCAAGCATTGGAGTCTTAGGTTTTACTTTAAAATTTCATATGGTAAGTATTAAGGCAGCATTACCCATAAACAGCCAAAAGAGTAGAAGCCCAGTGTCTCTTGAATGGATATACACAATGTGGTATATTCAAATAGTGAAATATTATTTATCCATAGAAGTATATAAGTACTATATCATGAATGAATGCTGTAAATATCCATATATAACAGACACATGCTCAGATTCCACTGATATATGCTTTTCAGAATAGATCAATCCATACATCTAAAACTAGGTTAATGCTGGACTAGGGCAGGGGAAGGACCAGGGGAACACTCACATGGTAAAACATTCCTTTTAGGAACATAGAAAGTGTTTCAGTTTAGACTATGGGGATGATGGAGCAGTTCTGCCTATCTACTGACAGCCACAGAACTGTGTATGTCAAAAAACTAATCTAGCGCATACATGTCTCTCCAAAGCCATGAAAACACATATGTAGTGGCATTTCACTTGTATTTTAATAAATAAAGCTTGCCTGAGGATCAGGAAAGTAAAGCAGCCACACTGGTCACATATGAACTTTCTTTTCTGTTGTCTAATACACCTTGGTTTTTATGTCATTTGTGCTTGTGTGTGTGCTAGAAATGGAACTCCAGGCTTGCATTCTTCCACCTATTATTGTCTGATAATCACTTGGTTTCAGAACACATTCTCAGGCCTCAGTCTTCCTTAGTATGAGGATTGTAGGCATCTCACCCTGCCTTTTGTTTTACTTATTTGTTTTTGGTAACATTGTTGCATCAGGATAATGCACATCTTTCAGGACAACACACAGTTGTCTGGCTTCACACCTTGGGACACTTTCCTATAGCTTTAGGTGGACTTGCTTTCTAGTTGTTTAAAAATATTCCTGGTGTCTTTGGATCTGTACACATACCTTGTACATTTTCTAGATTAGTATAGTAAGTTGTATGGTTACTTGCTGTGGTCACTTGATCCTTCAGTCTTGGCACATTTCAATCTAGACTGGAAAGAATGGCTTTATGTCGCCAAAGCATGCTGTCTTTAAAATAGAATTAAAATTTGAAATGCTAACCAATAATTTCACTTTCTAAGTGATTAATTTTGAAAACACCTTAATGTTTCTTAATGATGATCTCATTGTACGTGTTTACCTATTTAACGGCCTCATGCATGCCAGGTAAGTGCTCTGCACAGAGCATCTCCAGATCAGCAGAAACGCTATTACTAACAACTGGGGCGTGTGGGATACTCTGCAGGCAGAAAGCTGGTTATTCAGAGCATGTTCTTCAGGATCAGAGAGAACATGTTGCAGAGAAAAGAGAACAGGCACAAAGTAATGACATCAAAACAGTGACTAGCAGTCACATATAGAGGACTGCCTCTACTACAGGCAAGCAAATATATAATTGTGATTTTGTTACTATAAATTTCCATAAAATATAAAGCCTAAATATTTCTCCTATAACACTACAATTATCTTATGCTTCAAGTATGAATATATGTAAATAAAGTACAATATTTGGCATAGAATTACACTTTTATTGACTTCTCACTTTTTTTAAATTTAAAAATACTAATGTTTTATTGGAATGAATTCTGAAGAGGCCCTTATTTCAGATTTTTTCATTGACTTTTGTGCTGGCTTTCGCATGACTATAACTTCATTTCTTCACAGATGTGGTCCCTGTTTAAAAGATTTTTAATCCATTGGAGCTTCAAAAACACTTATTAAAATTGTATCCTTTTCTTATATGTTATGTTTTAACTTTTCAAGAATAAGTAATAACTGAATTAATAGTTAAACAGAAATAGCATAGCAGGATTTCATTTCCAAACAAATCTAATTGGAAGATTTTGCAGTATTAATGTAGCATTTGAGCCACTTCTCCCTTTGCTTCCTGAAATCATATATAAATAGCAAAGCTTTCCCAATAGATACAGAGAGCATTTCCAAAACTAAGTGCTCTTTATTGATCACTATAATTAAAAAGATTAAAAGCATTAAATAGGGGCTGTTGGGAGAAAGTTTAATTCATGAACTTTCATCTGCTTTAGGAGTTTATCTACTAGTCCCCTAAGGTAATAGTGGAAAAAAAATCTAACAAAGTTTCACTTAGTTCCCAGGCTGGTGATTTAACATAAGAACTCACTACATGCCTTGATGGACCTGGATCTAATCTAACAAGGTCAAAGGTTTTCTTAAAATGTTTATTATTATTTAAAAACAAAATGTAGCTTAATAGTGGATGTAAGTGAGGGCATAGTGAACTACTGAGCTAGATTGCTCCATGGGTAGAAAGAAATGTTAATGGGGATCAATCTGCCAATGCTATCTCTTGTGTGTGTGTGTGTGTGTGTGTGTGTTTGTTTGTGTGTGTGTGTGTGTTTGTGTGTGTGTGTGTGTGTGTGTGTGTGTGATGGGTGGGGCAGAGGGAAAGGACAGACGGAGAGCAGCAGACTGAAGGCTGGCATGGCTATTTCTCAGGAGCAGAGAAGACAGCAAAAATGGTGTGTGTATGGGGAGGGTCTTACCAATTAAAGGGGTTATGTTGTGGGAGGAGGGCAGCTTAGCTGGATAACCTGGGAACTAGCATAGGGCTTTGATCTGTTGGAGACTTGAACCAGATGCCCTATCCAGATTTGGCAATTGAAGGGTCCAACAGGAAAGTAATGGCTTTTCCTGGCAAACAGAAACCCACTTTGCACGGTTTCTGAAGATGCTGAGTGTTTACTGGATCAGAGTCCTGCCTGAGGTGAGCTCAGACAGCTACTTTTAGAGGTTCAGACCAACAGTGACAACTGTAATGCTAGCCTTCAGAAGAGTGAAGGAAGAGGATACAGAGACCCTATATCAAAACACCAAAGATTAATAATGGAGATGCAGTAACAGTAGTAACATGAAACAGCATGCAAATATCCAGACTACAGACACATGCTTGACAACTGAAAGTAAATTTCGAAAAAAATTAAGCCTCCAAGTAATCTCTTTACCTCATCCAATTTGCTTATTCATCTTTCAATTTATTCACTCATTCCTTCACAGCCAGTTTACCCAGAATTCCCCCTGTTCCTTCCTACTCACATACAAATCCCACATTAAAACAACAGAGAAAACATTTTCTTGTGGTATATTCCAGCACATCTAGGGAGAAAAAGCACACGTGAAAAGGAGAACTTGTCTCCTTCAAAACTCTCTGACCTCAGGAGCCATCCAAAATGGCGTTCCTACGGAGGTGTTGAGGCGGTGCCGGGTGCTGCTGAGCTGTGCAGACACACCTAGAGAGGAGAGATGAGATGGTTTCCGGCATTAACCACTCGTGTAAGAGATTCTAGCTGCTATTTTATTACAAATTCACATCAGAAGTCTGTTCCCTCAGAGCTGCCGCTGGACTTGAACCTTACCTTTAAGGAGCCCGAATCAAGATCTCTATCCAAAATGCAGATTGGTCCTCCTGTTTTTATTTTCCATATCCAAATTCTATCCAACTGTAAGCCCTGCCTGAAGGCTTAACTTTCTTCATGGTGGCTTCTGTTCTGCCCACGTACAGTGCTCTCTACCTCTTCTGATAGTGTACATGGTAAACTATTTGTATCACATAGTTTGACTTGTATTTATTATTTGAATGGTGTTTGCTATCATCTTTCTTCCCCTGAACAAATTCTAGTGAACCAAAGAATGTTTTTATAGGGTTATATGCCCATAGCAGTTGAACTGAAAATACATATACAATTACTTTGCTGACCTTGTTCAAGTTATATGTCATCTGACTGAACAATTCAACCTACCTTCCTCTACCTAAACCAACCCCTGCAATAGCACCTGCTGCTTTTTAAAATTTAAATTTATTTCTAACTGAATGAAAGCCCACAAAATTATGCACACTTATGAGAAACCTCATGATGTTTCAATGTACATACACACACACACACACACACACACACACACACACACACTGCAATGTCTAAATAAACTTAAACATTATCTATCTCCTCTGACAGCTAATGTTTCTTTATTTTGATTAAGGCATTGCCAGCTACTTCCTCTTGCTTTCTGAGGTACACATATCATTGGATACTCCTCATTACCATCCAGTTGGAATCTGTGTTTTCTTTAGAGAGCTTACAAACTATAATGAACAAGTTTAACCAAACGCTCTGATCATCATTATATATCTTCTGCCTAGTTAGAAATAACTCCCCTAAACTTCAAAACCAAATGCGGATTAAGATCTCTCCATTGGTGTTCATAAATACTCCCCATGTAGATGCTTTCCAAGATGTGGTGCTCCTGGCCTCTGAGGGACTCCACCTAAGCTGTAAGTTTTCACTCTTTGATGTCCATGCTTAGTCAAGTCCCCTACTCAGTGAGTCCCAAGAAGGCTGCTCTCATGCATCTTATCTGATGACCCCAGTAGAGGAAAGTATTAATTGAGACTTTATTCCCTCAAGATAACATATACTTTTTACTGTGAAATTTAAAGGCCGGATTGGCCGAATAGACACTTCTGTGATAGAATTCTTGACCAGTCCGGGAGGAACTAGGCTCTGGTTCTATGTCAGTTGCTTCCCTTAATGAACTTATAAAGCTGGTCATAAATATGACCCTAATTTAGTCTCTTTAAAGATTTCCTGCAAAATACTGATTATTAAAGAAAAACATCTTTACTATATATCAGTTTTTTCAAATTTCAGGGCAATTATCTAAAAAATTCTTAAAGTTCACCGTCAATATTTCCCAACAGAGCGTGCGAAAAAGACACTAACCCATAATACAACCTTTCCAAAATTCAGCCTCTACCTCTGTTCCATACATTTTATAAATGAGAAAAATTAAACACAACTTTAAGCATTCTATTTTGTTTCATAACATCTATGAACTAGAGTGAGTGTAATTAAAATTGGACTGCATTATAGTAGAACAATTTATATTGATGGAATTTTAAAAGAAGTTTTAATTCAAAATGAATATAAATTTTCTAAAACTTATTCTAAGGGTATTCAAACACTTAAGAAAAACTAAGTTACAGTTAACCCTTGGTTATTATTTTTGCCTCTATTTGATAAATATTAATTAGGAGTTCAAATGTCATTTAAGTAATATATAAAGAGAAAGAGAATTAAAAAACCAAAAGGCCACACATAACAAAATAAAAATGAAGGTTTTTTTCCTAGTAGGAAAGTGACTTTTAAAGCTAATTAACATTTTTTCTAGGCATAAAGATTATGCCACAAGAAGTGGCATTTTTTTTTTTTT
>JAQHUG010000023.1:9233182-9249720 GCA_028555095.1 Dicrostonyx torquatus | reverse complement strand
TGAAAACAGCCAAGAAGATTAAAAGCACAGAACTATGGCTAATTGGCATAAATTACTTTAGGAAGCCACAAGGACCTAAAGCATGAGTTCAGTAGCCCCAGGAAGTAAAAAGATTAGGAAAGGCAATTTGTCCAGAGAGTAACAAAAGGAATAAGTCACCCAAGTGAATAGTTACATAATCACCTCAAGAGAGAAGGTGCTGAAGGCTGGAAAATTCCAGGCAGAAAACTTAGGATGGGGAGACATTATGGAAAGGAGCAGGAAGCCAAACAGAGATCACGCTGAAGAGGCAGCACAGCAACCCACTCAGAATCACAGCCACAGGGACGTGACACAGGTTTATGCTAATGATCTTCAGCCTTTTGCTTGGCTGGTGAATTTTCAGGCTATTCTAGGCCCAGCAAAAAAGCCTTGCTGGCTGTTCCCATTTCATAAGTCCCAGGTCCAGGAAGAGAAATGCATAGGGTTTATACTGGTGTTCAGGACTTTCTTCAGGGTTTCAGAGAATTGGCAGAAATATCTAATATGTTATTTCTAGACAATTTTAAACAGACATGGTCAGAGCAAAATTCTAAACAGCAATGATAAAACTGAATGAATGAGAGTTGAATTAAAATATATATGTATGCATGTGCATATAAAATTTTATAAAATATATATTTTATAATATATAATTTTATAATATATATAATTTTCACTGTAAGAGGCCATAGGAGACGTGACACCACCTAATAGTATAATTTTGCAGTTGAGGTTAAGGCTATGAGGGGGTTAATGTTACGTGTCTAATTGATGGGGTTATGGTGCAAAGATATGGTCAAACAATATTGCGGATATTTCTGTGGAGGTGATTTTTGGGTAAATCAGCATTTATCCTTAGGGACTACAAGCAAATCATGCCTCTGCAATGTGGGTGGGCCTTACTTAATCATCTGGAGGGCTTTATAAAATAAAGATTGCTCTGTCAAGGACAGAGGTGAAACCACCAGCAGTCATCCTTTGAACTAGACTACAGGACTCCCCGCAACTCCCCAAATCCCTACAGCTGCCAGAGCTTATGCTGCAAATTTGGGGCTGACCAAGAGTCCCCAGCCTTGTGAGTCAAATCTGTGAGATGAGTTCTGTTAGGTAGGTTATAGACATTCTAGCCACGGTGTTAAGAGAACCAGATGTTGTGTCCTTGGGGGAAATCAGACCACATCCGCTGCACATCTTTCTGGAGCATTAGAAAGAACTCTGCTGTGGCTTTGGAGTCCTTCCGTCCCCGCTATAGCTGCAAGGTCAGCTCTCTCGAAGCCTAACACTAAAGGCAACTTTCACCTAGTGTCCCTCTTGAACTTCTTCCTTTCTGAGATGGAAACGATGAAAGCCTAGAACTCTCAGAGGTACCCATGGGGCCGGGGGGTAAAGCTCAGGGGTACAGTGCTCCTCTGTCTTACACAAGGCCTACAATCTGATCCCTAGCTGTGGCAAAGAAAGCGCAAATGAAGACAAAGGTGGGGACTTAGATGAGAAAACAGACAACAGGCTTGAAAAAAGCTTAAGAAGATTTTATGTTTCTATTTCAGGGTGACCCTTGGCAGAGAGAAGCATGCAAAGCCTGTGTGTGCACGCTCACCTCAGCAAACCCTGGGAAAGGAAGAGTCTGCTTTTCAGAACTTCTATATGGCCAGCCATAAAGAACTAGCTTTAGTGGCAGAAACAAATCTAAAGTCATACAAAGGACACGGGGAATAATGGCAAAGAAAAAAATAAGCTCACAAAAAGCAAGCCTGAGAAAGAACAGAATGATGATGGGCTGGCTAAACAGAGGCTTCAAGCAGGACTATCCAAACATGCTCAAAGAACTAAACAAAGACAGAGATACTTGGGTCTCGGTGAAATTGCAGAACAATATTTTTTAAAAAAATCTAAGAAGGAATTCGTTGTGATAGTTAATTTTGAGTGTCAAATTGATTGAATTGAGAAATACCTAGAGGAGTGGTTCCCAACCTATGGATTGAGACTTCTTTGGGGGCCAAATGACCCTTTTATAGGGGTTGCCTAAGACCATTGGAAAACACAGATATTTAAATTGCCATTCATAACATTATCAAAATAACATTTATAAGCAGTAATAAAAATAATTTTATGATTGGAGGTCACCACAACATGAGGGATTGTATTAAAGGGTCCCAGCATTAGGAAGGGTGAGAACTAATGCCCTAAAGCATTAATGAGGTCTCTTCTTGAGTTGTCTGTACAAGTGTTTCCAAGTGTAAGTAGATAGGGAAGTCCCAATTAAATGTAGGTGGCAATGTAGTATGGGCTATAGTCCCAAGTTGAACAGAAAGGTCAAAAGGAGACAGTAAGTAGGGTGCTAGTGGGCCTTGCCCTCTGCTTCTTGGTCTACCTGGGTGTGAGGATTCCTACCTGTACATGTCCTCTGTCACCATGTCCTCTGCTGTGCCTTTTCCACCATGGGTATGCTTTTAAAATGTAAGCCTATTTCTGTCGATATTTCATCAAAGTCATGAAAGAAAAGTAACTAAACACACTCTTCAGTGTCAAGATTTAAAGATTCGAGCAGGTATAAGAATTAGTGAGCTTGAAGGAAGACAACTGAAATTTTCACTCATGTAAACACAATGAAAGATTGCGGTGAACAGAGCCCAGGAATTCATGACATGCCTTCATGTACGCACATAGATGCAGGCACACAGATGCAGGCACACAGATGCAGGCACATATGTAGGCACATAGATGTAGGCACACAGATGCGGGCACACAGATGCAGGTACACAGATGCAGGCACATAGATGCACAGTGGGATCCAAGGAGAGAAGAGAAAGGGGGAAGATTATTCAAAACATAATGGCTAACATGTTTCCAAATCCTATGGAAGACAAATGTAAGCACATATAAAAGTCAATAAACTGTAAGTAAGGGGAGATAAAGGACACTGCCCTGCCTCCCACCTCCACCAAGACTGTCTGAGACAGAATCTTGGAACAGAATGAGACAAGTGACTTCAATAACGGACCCACGACAAGATTGGGAGTCATCCCTCTGCAGAAACTGTGAAGCCAGAGTTAGTGAACTGAACTGGTTAGAACTCTCCTATTTAATAATTCTATATCTGCTAAATTATCCTCCCCTAATGAGGGAGAAGTTTCAAATATCCCCAGGTCAATGAAAATGGAAAGGTTTTGATACAGTTGAGCTTTCCTGGTAGAAGCTGAAACGAGTAAAGACCTGTGAAGACCCTAGAGGATGACCGAGAGGTCTCAGCAGGCACATAGACTGGAAGGAATTTTGTTTTGCTTTGATTGCTTTGTTGTTTTTGTTTGTTGTCGTTGCTGTTCTTAGATTCAGGGTCTCATTACTAAGCCCTGGTTAGCCTGAAACTTTCTATTTAGACCAGTCTGATCTAGAACTCACTGAAAAAGGCCGAGATCTACCTGCCTCTGCCTCTGCCTCCAAATGCCAGGATGAAAGGTGACAGCCACCACACCTGGCCTTACGTTTTTATTTTGACTTAATCCCAGAGTTAGTGAAAAGTTGGCAAAAGAAATACAAGATTTTCATTTCGTTTTGGTTTTGTTTTTTTAATGCCTTGCCTCATTTGGTAGTAGATGACCCAAAACAATGCCTTTCTCATCCCTAAATAATCTGTAATTACTACAAACAAAGATATTCCTGCTTTGTAATCATCAAAATTGTTAGGTTTTAACTCATAAATTCTATTATGTAATCTGAAAACCTCAAGTTTCAACAACGCTACCAAAATTACAGCAAAAACAAAGTGCACCCAAGATCACACTCTCATTTTGTGCTGCCCTGTCTCTATGGTCTGCAGTCTGGCCAGCTCCTCCATCGTTCCTCGAATCTCAAAATCTGGGCATTGTCAAATTTTAGGCCTGTTAGTTCATAGACTACTCCCCAGTTTGAGCTGGTGGAAATTATGTCATGATTTGAGCTTTGGCAGGAATACAATGGATGTGACACAGGGTTCATCTTGTCAAGTCAACTGATTTCATCCTTCCTGTGACCAGCCATGTTCACTCTGACTTGATTGATACCTGTCTGTATACTTCTCTTATGTAAAATTTCTCTTTTACCTTTTTGCCTAATAAATACCTTGTGGACAGGTAGGTCATGTCTGAGACTACCCTATTTCTATTCAAAATTTGACCCATTAACATAGGCATCTATTGGATAAGTTAATTATCACTATGGTGACAGATAAATGATGACTTGGAGCTCCACTATTCCTTCTGTCTCTATCTGTGATAGGAGGTTTTTGTGTCTCTTATCTGTTCATGCACATATGTGTGCCAGTATGGACTAATGGACTTGTGTTTTGTTCAATGGATTTCTATGGTTACATCATTATTATCATTTTAATGCTCAGATGATTGGAGTTTTGATGAGTGGCTCTTGCTCGAAGTTGACACCTGTGTTTCTTTGACGTGGGTCCTCACTCATTGAGAAGTTTTGATGTTTTGGACAAAGTAGGTCCCAGGCTATCTGACACAACCCTAAAACAATTCTTCCTCTAAAGGCCCTGACTTCCGTTTAGTTGGGAATTGTTATTTTAAACCAAATCCAGACGAGAGCTGAGCATCTCATTAGTGGAGATGGTAAGGAAACAGACACACATATACATATTTCACAATGCACATTTTAAGATAATGGTTTTATTTATTCTTTAAAATTATCATATATTTTGATCACATACATTCTCTTCTCCCAGCTCCTCTCAGACCCTCCCCCACCTCCCTAAACACCCAACTTTGCATTCTTTCTCCTAAAAAAGTACACAAAAGCTATCTAATCTGTGTTGGCTGACCTCTCCTGAGCATGGGGCTTGTATGATTATATTTATTTTGACACTTACACATATATTTATCTTTCTCAATATTTGTAATTCCTTTCTCAATCAGGTAGAAGTCCTGGTTAATTTCCTGAGGCTATCGAGGCTGCAGTCTCTAGCCCTGGCCCCCACCCCTATGCACCTCATTTTAGGCCGGAAAATCCACTTGACATCACCACTACCACCCCTCATAGATGCCCTTCTTGTTCTACTTGGGGACCCAAGACCCCATCCTATGACATCATAATTAACACCCTCCCAGTGCGGACACCTTCCTGACCTGTCTGGACCTAAGTTGTGTGAAAAAGAACCTCTTCCAGTGTTCGCCTGTCCCACCTACTAATAGCTCTTTCTGAATGCTTAGAAAAAAAGAAAGGAGTACTTCTAGTCTCAAAATCCAAGTGCACACTCCTCATTTGATCCTAACAAGTGGCTTATTAATGACTAAGTCACAACTTCTCTTTGACCTACATTACACACTAGGGATTTAATATAAAATGGGGCATGTGGATAATGAGAGATTTAAAGGCATAAACTACTCTGTCAAAAGAACGATGTCTAAATAAATCACGAGATGTCATCTCGTGCTCCTGTGCCAAAATGCTAAGTGTCCTATTAGAAAGGACATTCCCCAGGGGAAATTCCACAGAGAGAAAAGCTGGGGGCTGTCTTTAAACTGAGTCTCTTTTTCCGTTTCTATTCTAGATAAGGACTGGTTTTTTTTATCATTAGCTGACCTGCCTAAAGAAGTTACCTCTTGGGAGCTCATTTTGTTTATTGACTGACCATGCACCCATGACCACTGATGCACCTCATTAAAAGTTTTGACCAGCTCACTAGTCTCCTAGCCCTCTAAGGGGTCTGGTGGCTTTCCACAATTTTATGTGTCCCTAAACCACAAAAACTGTTCTCAAACAGACTATGCTTATGGCCAGTATTAACAAGCTAAGTCCTACTTTTGTGTAATTATATTTCTTAATATTTAAAATAATACTGACATTGCTGCAGTAAAAAGCTATTTATTAGAAACATAAAGGGAGGCCTGGGAATTCTTATTTCATAAGGGAACAACCATGTGTCAGACAATTCCTATGCCTATAGCAGTGTATAGGAGATAAAATGTAAATATCCTTCTTTTTAAATAGGCTTATATTTTTGATAATTCATGTATGAGCACTGCACTTACATCACTCTTGTCCCTCCCTCTCCTAGTTTCAACTCCTCACTCCCCTTCCAATTTTGCAATTTCTTTCATTATTATTGTTACATGCATATGTATGCATATATACATGTCATCATCATTGTCTTTTTATGTCCTGGCAATGCTTAAGCATGCGTGGATAGCCCATTCATGGCAGTTTTCCAGTTGTTCCTATTCCAGGCAGTCCTAGAGGCTTGTATTATTGTCATACCTAAGGTTCTCCAGTCTTCCTTTTTACTGTCTGTCCAGCATTTTGGGGGGCCTTCCTCTTCACCTTATCCCATGCACTCCTCCAAGTAGTGCTATCTTTGGGTATCTGCTGTCATTCATTCTCATAACATGGCAAACGGTGCCTTTGCCGTATCCTATAGTTTACTTCCTTCTGTAGGTGGAGATGTTTCTTAATGTCATCATTGTGCAGCCTATCTCTTTGTGTGACACCTAGAATCCTCCTGAGACATGCCCTCTCAAATACATTCAGCCGCTGTTGAGGAACGTTTCATTGTCCAGGTTTTGGAGTTGTAAAGAAGTCAGCCCAAGACAAGTGTCTCATATATTTGTCATTTTGTTGTTGTCGTTATGTCTCTTGCTGACCAAACCTTTCCTAGTGCCTGGAATGCTATATGTTCACCTGTATATATAACCTATAGAATTTATTTAGCTTTGCCACATGTAAAAGAATGAAAGTAGAAGCATATCTATCACTCAGCACAAAAATCAACTCCAGATGGATCAAAGACCTCAATGTAAAATATGACATGTAAAATAACTAGAAGAAAATATAGGCACTACCCTGCAAGATACATAAGAAATGACTTTCTGAATAGGACCTATTTGTACAGGAATTAGGCCAATGATTGACACATGGCACCCCATAAAATTAAAATGCTTCTGTAAAGATAAGGAAACAGTCAAGTAAGAGGAAGCCTAGAGAGTGAGAGAAAATCTTTCTGAGTTACATGTCTGTCAAAGATTAAAATCCAAAATATATAAGGAACTCAAAAGACAAAGATTCAAGAAAACAAATGACACAACTAAATCTAGCTGTGGGTCTGAACAGAGAGTTCTTAAACAAAAAGAAATAAAAATGGATAAAAACACATCTAAAATGTGTTCAACACTTTTAGTAATTAGAAAAATGCAAACTAAAACTATTTTGAGATTTCATCTTACTCTGCTTGGAATGGAAACAATTTGAAAACACATTGTTGAGGATGTAGGGGAAGAGGCTCAACCCCTCATTCACTGCTTGTGGGATTGCTAACTGGTACAGCCACTCCTGCAACCAACGTAGAGAATTACCAAAAAGCTAAAAGTAAATCTACCATATGACCCAGTCATACCACTTCTTGGCATAAAAGCAAAGGACTCACCATCCTAATCCACATATACTTGCTCAGTCATGTTGATGTCTACTCTGTTTACAATAACTAGGAAATGGAGATAACCTAAATATCTTCCAACAGATGGAGAATGCAAATGTGGTACATCTACACTATGGAGTAATACTCATCTGCAAAGAAAAATGCCATCATAAAATTTTTAGGTAAATGGATGAAAGTACAGCATATTATACTAAGTGAAGTTACCCTGACCTGGAAAGACAAACAGTGCATGTTCTGTTTTACTGGTGGTACCTAGTTCTGAATCCTTAGATGTAAGTACACGACCTGACTAACAGCCACTATCTTCAGTGACCCTAATGAGCTCTGAGTACACTTTAGGATGCAAGAAATTAAAGTAAAATTTGTCCTAAATCCTTTTGCTCCGAGAAGAATCCATCTCAGAAAATTGGATTTGCACATCAAATGAGGATGCTGCTTTGGGTTGGATGTTGCAGTTTGTGCTTTACTATATCTTATTCTTTCTCCTTTCAATGAGCATTGTTACATACATGTACACCTACCACGCTGACCTTTTAATTCATAAAAAGCCTACTCTCCATTTTAGTGAACCAAGTTTTATATCTGCTCAGCACAGAAAAGAAAAATATAAACATTTCTTACACGCAAATAATGTGACGTGGGCATTGGACACCAAGAACACATTTAATAGACAACTGGCCCTATTTTCTAATGATCACTGAAAGTTTACAAACAAAATAATCTAAAACCAAAGCTCTTGTTTTGCTTTTATCCATGTATTTATAATACATGGTTTGTATTTGTAATACATGTCTAATACAAGGTTACCTAGGGCTGGGAGGAAAGTTTAACACAGTGCTTTTCTGGAAGATACAAGATTTAAAACTCTAAACAAAACAAACAAATAAGCAAACAAACAACAAAAAGAGCAACCACCTTACTTGTAATCTAGCCTACATATATATATATAGCCTATGTGTGTGTGTGTGTGTGTGTGTGTGTGTGTGTGTGTGTGTATTAATAGACTTTGGAAAATATCTCTGAAAATACATTTGTCAAGACCATTGGCTTATCAGATTTTTCTTTAATGTCTGGAGATTTTATAGTTGTTTTTAAACATCTGTTAATACAGATTATGCATCTGAAAGCAAGCTCTTATGCTCATTATCAAGTTCTCTACCAGATATGTCTTAGAATGGAGAAAGCATTATTTTCTAAGTAGAATGATGGTCCTTCCTGTGGCACAATGGGGCAAAGTGTTTCATTGTTCTTGCTATTTTGAATTTCAAAACAAAAGTCCTTATTACACCTTAACCTGCCTGATCATCCAATCATATGGCTCTCAACTCAATCAGCAACACAGACTGGCTGCACCCGGTTTATGACTCAGGTACTCACTGTCAATCTCACTGCTGCTCAGCAGTTTGCAGAAGTTTGTGTGAGACAAACAGTGCTGTGCATGTGGGATGGGCATGCTGTTCATCCAGATGTACACATGCTCTGAAAATCAAGCCTTGGGTAACTCAAAACAGGAGGGCAGGATAGACTTGGACTTTACAGTAACTTCAAAATTAAATCAGTCAAATTTGTTGAACTTTAGTTTTCCGAATGCCAAATGAAAGAAAATTTGTTGATTCAATTCATATTCAGTGAACTGCTATATTCAAAGCAGTAATTCTCCAGAATAGAATGAGGCACAACCTTGATTGTACAAGACTCTGCCTATCTACATAAGTTTCTGAGTGTCTTAACTTACGTATAAGACCAAATGATTGTGTGCTAAACTTAAAAATAAAGAAATTCACAGAATATTGGAGCACAAGTTGGGACACAGGGAAGAAAGGAGAGAATGTCTCAGAACATTGAGATGTCTTGGAATACTGTCATGAACGTTACAGGCTTAGAAGTTCGAACATGACAAAGTACAGAATCACCTTCAAAGTGAAAAGCAGCTGTTCAGATGAGGGACACACTGTGTCTTGGGCTCCCACACAGAAACAACTGGCTTGGTAAACATGGGAATTTTCCATGCTACACAAAAGAGAAAAAGAAAGCAGAAACATAATTGATCTTTTGGTTGATCATGTCATCCAGGACCTCTGCCAGTTCTTTTCTTGCTCAGCTGTGCCTTCTTCAGGAGAGCACTTTGGTTACAAAGGTGAACAAAGACCTTTTGGGCATCATGTTAAAACTCATGGAATCTTAAGAGCATCTTTCACGTGTCTCCTGTTCACCTTAAGGATGAGTGATCTTGAAGTGATTTTCATGGATCCTTGAAGATCTCCTCTCATTCAAAATCCTGGACTTGGACATGTGTCCCTTCATAAAGCAATCACTAACAGAGGCTAGTCAGTGGCCTCTCAGAATAGGCTTAACCATTTGGGATGCTGCCTGGCCTGCTGGATAAACTACATATAAACATATACACATGTGATCTGGGGTTAAACTGGGTGACTCAGTAGCCAGGAGGTTCATTTGCCAAATTAACTGAAAGATTTTAATTTGTTTTCTTACTCTCAGAAAGGCAAACCTGTTGGAAAGTGATAAAAATCACACTACCTCCTTATGCACTTCCAAGAAAACTTACCAAAATCTACCAGCTTCACTCCACCTTCGGCAGTCAACAGAATATTATTCCCTTTGACATCACGGTGGATAGTCTTGTTGTTATGAAGATGTTGAAGTCCCTGGAAGGTGAAAATTGTATAATTATTCTTAAAAGAATAAAACAAAGAAACATTTTTTAGGCAGTGCACTTGTGCAGAATCAATGCCAATGTTAAAATCAGCATTCAAATACTAAGGTTTTACAGTGAGTTAGTCAAACCTAAATGTGTCATTTCCAACTTGGACTATATAGAAAGGCACAAAAAAGAGCACACTTCTCAGCTTTCCCCCCAAATCTCTACACTTTAATGACATTTGCAGTAATTTCTTTGCATGTCTCTCTGTGTGTGTGCATGCACACATGTGCATGTTCAAGCATGCAGAAATCAGAGAACAACTTGTGGGAGTTAGTTTTTGTTGACTGAGTTTTCTGTTCCACCCAGTCCTGCAGTCATTCAGACTCAAAGAAAACACACAGAGGTCTACATTAATTACAAACTGATTGGCCCATTAGCTTAGGCTTCTTATTAACTCTTATAACTTATATTAGCCCATAATTCTTGTCTGTGTTAGCTACGTAGTTTGGTACCTTTTTTGGTGAGGCAGTCACATCTTGCTTCCTCTGCGTCTGGGTGATGACTGCAGGCCAGACTTCCTCTTCTCAGCATTCTCCTATTCTCGTCACCCTGCCTCTACTTCCTGCCTGGCTACTGGCCAATCAGCATTTTATCAAAATACAATTGATAGGGTACAGATCATTGTCACATAGCAAGTCTTCTTCCACTATATGGGTTCTAGGATCAAGCTCAGGTCACCATGTCTGACAACAAAGCACTATTACCTGCTGAGCTATCTTGCTGGCCCTCCAGTCTTTAAAAATTGTTGGTTCCAAAAAAGGAAAATATTCTAAATATAGTTATTTAAGATAGTGGCAAATAAAAATATAACTACTAGAAAAATGTATAGTCTATATTTATCTATAAAAATTGAAATAATATGTAAGAGCAGAAATCAGAAGCCCATCAAAACAAAGTTGACTTCTAATGAAAAACACCAAATTGTCTATGCTTAACACCCAGACTGCATGCGACCCTGTATTAGTCAGTACTAATGTGGTTATACTTTTTAAGTAGGATCTACATTTTTATTTAGTTAGAACTGCTTTCTAATTACTGTACGAAGAATTCAAATGGCCTTACCATTAGTGCTTCATGTAAAATATATGCAATTATAGGCTCGCTCATTCTTTCTCCCCTCTTCAGAAATCCTTTCACAAGCTCCGTCACCGATCCTCCATTGCACAGCTGCAAATGAGCACGTCAGATGGACACGACAATGAATGTTTTAAAGTTTTTACTGAAAAAGTTTTCTTAAAATGTTTCAAAAAATTATCCCAGTATCCTGTTGTATGTCTTCTTATAAATGACTTTCATTATTTTCATGAAATCACAAATGAAGTGAACATAGAGACTTGTGATTACATATGACTGATAACTAGAACACAGGTTTCATCTAAATTAGTTTTTAGAAGAGAATCTTCTGCTTAACATTAAGATAAGAATTATCTTATTATTCTTATAATTATTCTTATAATATTATTATTCTTATAATATTATTATTATAATTATTATTAATATTATTCTTATAATATTATTCTTATAATTCTACAAATTATTCCCCAATTTAGTATGTAAGGCTTAAAAGCAATACTGACTTTTGATATTTCAATTACTGTAGTTCAACATTGTCAATGGATTTACACTACTTTAAATGAGCATTTTAAAAAGAAATAAACCCCCTTTGAGGCAAAATTACTAAGTACATGTAAGTAAGTATGGCAAACAGAACCCTCAGAACCAATCTGCAATATTACGCTGCCTCTGCTCTCCAGCATCCTCCTTCTCTGCACACAAAAGCAGGGAGAATCTGAACCGACCAAAGGAAAGAATATGGTGGAGAAACTTTTCATATCAGGGCTCTGCAAAATTAGGTAACATTAAGTCACACCGAAACTTTCAAAGGAGGCACCCCATGTGCTGTACAGACCAACACTGATGTGGCAGTGGATGGACCAAGACAACATCGCAAGAATGCATGGATTCTGCAAGTCCTTCATCCCTGATGCTGAACACTATGGACTGCTTTCAACCTTGCCCTCCTCCCCTGGCTCTTGTCTGTGGGCTTCTTCACCACCTGCTTCTGTATCATTGCATCTCTGCCTGGGAACCCACAGAGCCACCATTCTGACCTCTAACTCATGCAAAGGCTGAGAAGAGAGGTGGAAGCAAAGGTATCTTTAGCATTCTAATTTGAAATATTGAACACCTCTTTCCCCAACATCTTTTCTAATACTTTGAGTTTTATTGGGATGCTAAACATGTCTGGATTAGATAGTAACAGACATGATGCATTCAGAATTTACTGGATACTGGGCACATTTCTAACACATTTACATGAATTATCTGTGAACCTCACAATTTTGGGAAGTAAGCATCATCATTTCCTTAGTAAAGATGCAGAAATGGAGTCACTCCTTTCTTTCTTCACTCAAATAAAACTCCCAGCTAATTCAGGACTGTGGACAGCCCAGCATGTCAAGGCATCCGCTTTCTTTTGTTTCAGGAAGATGAACACAATGTAAGTGCTGCTGCCTGGTACACACCATACAGGGTCAGGCTGCTTCCACCACAGGCTGGCAGATTATCTTACAAAATTATTCTTAAACAACTGAAAAGAAACTGAGTACTTTAAAATGCCTGGCCATTCCTTTACTACAGTGGTTCTCAACTTCCTAATGCCACTACCCTTTAATACAGTTCCTCATGTTGTGGTGACCCCCCCGACCATAAAATTATTTTTGGTGTTACCTCATAACTGTAATTTTCGTACTGTTATGAGTCATAATTTAAAGATCTGCGTTTTCCGATGGTCTCAGGCGATCCCTGTGAAAGGGTCATTTGAGCCTCCAAATGGGTCACAGCTCACAGGTTGAGAACTGCTGCTTTACAAGGACCAAGGCATTAGAACTAGCTAGTGACCTTATGAAAAGCAATGCTAGAGACTCCCTTCTTTCTTTCTTTCTTTCTTTCTTTCTTTCTTTCTTTCTTTCTTTCTTTCTTTTTTTTCTTTCTTTCCTTCCTTCCTTCCTTCCTTCCTTCCTTCTTCCCTCCCTCCTTTTCTTCCTTCCTTCCTTCTTTCCTCCCTCCCTCCCTCTGTCCCTCACTCCTTTCCTTCCTTCCTTCCTTCCTCCCTTCCTTTCTTGTTTTGGAATATTAGTTTAAGATGTGTTACATTCATTTATGCTGTGGAACATTTGTTTAATGATGCAAAGATGTGGTGCATTCTTTTATGTTGCATTTGTTTAACTCTGTGAAGCTGTGTTTCTTTGTCTGTCTAAAACACCTGACTGCTCTAATAAAGAGCTGAATGGCCTATAACTATGCAGGAGAGAGATATGGGAGGGGCTGGAATGCAGATAGGAGAAATCTAGGGAAGGAAGTGAGGAGTAAGAAAAGGAGGAGAGGAGAATGACAAGGGCCAGCCACCAGCCACACAGCCAGCCATGGAGTAAGAAGGAAAGAAAGATAAAAAGTGCAGAGGCAAAATGTAGGTAAAGAGAAGTGGGATAATTTAAGTTAGAAAAGCTGACTAGAAACAAGCCAAACAAAGGCCAGGTATTCACAAGTAAGAATAAGTCCCCATGTATTTATCTGGGAGCTGAGTGGCAGGTCCTCAAAAAGTGAAAAGAAAACAACTGTATTTCCTTTCTTTTTCTTTTCCTCCTCTTTTTCTTCTTCTTCTGCAATGTGTAGTTCCTTCTGGGGCTGTCTTTTGTGAAAGAAGTGTGCACGCTGTCCAGAAAGAGGAAAGGCTCTTATGCAGTACTGTTGGAGTACGCCTGTGACCACAATCTGTCAGGACCGCACACTTGCACGGAGGCCACCTTTACACAAAAGTATGTTCTCCAGCACGTCTACACAGAAGTGCGTGCTCAGCCTCAGACTGATGCCACTCCCGTTGTTAACACGACACCGTGGATAGTATTTCAAAACAGCTAATGTTACCTTATTCTTTCTGTCTTTAAAAGCTTCCTTCTTGTCTCAACCTCTTTGAATATTCCTGTATTTACTCTTGTAGCTGCATTCCCATTGTGGGCTACATTGTTATAAAATGAAAAATGAGCATTTGGAGAGAATCTCAGCTCATTGTTTTGTTTAGGTTGACATCACTGTGTTAGTGAAATAGTCTGAAGTCTGCCTTCTTTGAATCAGCATAGTGAATTTTAGGTCAATCCTGAAAAATCTGCAAACCCCAAACTACTCAAAAGCTATTCTATCTATTCATTAAACAAGCAAGTAAGCAAAAGCCCAGTTGCTAACACTGTGAATGGTCACACAAATTAATCCACGGTGAATAGAAGTTAAATCCCTTTTCTGTGCATTCTCAGAAATGATTTACTCTTGGTTGAATTTTTCCAACTGGCTCATTTTTATCCTTTCATGGTTTAAACATGAATATAGTGAATTTTAGTCATTTTCGCTTCTATTGCCCTCTCTCATCCCCAACCCTTTCTTGTTGAAATCCTTCTTTCCAATAAGTCACCCTTCTACTCTCATGTCTTCTTTATGCATGTGCCCTACTGTGTTTAGTTAGGGTTGTTTGCATGAGCTCGAGTGGGAGGTTATTTACTGAAGCATGAACAATGGGAAAAAAATAACACTCATTCCCTACAGCCATTAATGGCTAACACACTTCAGAGCTGAATTTTATATCCAGTATGTTTTTTTTTTTTTTTTTTTTTTTTACAGAAGTGATGTGCTGACCGAGAAAATATTCTTGACGTGATGCACACAGATTGGATTCATAATAGCAATTACAGTTAAAATGCATTTTAGAAGAATCACAATTTATTTATTCATGTTCCACAAATACTTATTGAATTATTAGCATATGCAAAGAACTAGGACACCTGTGGTTCTCAAGTGTACTCTCTAGGCTATCCCACAATGCTTAGAGATAATCTTTATCACTGGGGCTAGGAAGCTGTTGCTGGCATCTAGAGGTCAAGGATGATACCAACCATCCAGAGCTCAGAGGACAGCCTTCCACGATGCAGAATCATGCAGGCCAAAATGTCACCAGTGCCAGGATCAAAATAAATGACAACAACCTGTGGTGATATTTTGTCTATGGCTCTAACAAATAAAGCTTGCTTGAAGAGCAGAGGGCGGATCCAGCCACTAGTTAACCATAGAGGTCTGGAGGTCTGTACAGACAGACAGGAAGTGATATGGCTGGGCCGAAGGAGGAATATAAGGCAGGAAGAGAGAGGCAGAAGCTCAGCCCTTTTTCAGTTGAAGAGTCAGCAAGGTCAGAGTTGGCTGTGACTTGTTCCTTTGTCTCTTTGATCTTTCAGCATTTACCCCATGTCTGGCCCCAGGTTTTTATTATTAAGACCAATTAGAACTGGTGCAACAACAACCTGATTAGAGGAATGAAAATCAATTGCATGGATTCTATGTGGACAGGAGATGCACGAGAGAAACACCTGCAGAGCCTAGAGAGGCTGGCTCCACAGGTAGGGTCTGTCATCACAGGCATGCGGTGGTTTCCTCCAGGCTGTCCTAGCATATTCACTGTGGTTGTGATTTCTCCTGAAATTCAGAACTGTACTTTAGAGGGTGCCATTTAGTTTTATCAAATTTTTCTTTATGCCCATGTCTTATTCATTATTGGACTACTTAGGCCTCCCTCCAAACAGATAGCAATACATTTGGTGACCCTCACAAGATGGAAATTTTATTATTTTCCTAGAACTCTACTTTAACTCACAAAACATTTAAAAACAAGTATGTATATTTGAATTAAATCCAGAGAGTTTTTAATGGTAATAAAGAAAAAGAAAAAAGTCATCCTACGTAAAAATGACACTGTCCTCAACTGTGCAGGATTCACTGAGCAAGCTTGCAGAGCGAGATCCAGAGCTCCACAGTGGAAAACACAAAAACATAGCTCTCAGTAATGATGAGAAGTGAGTTGTTCCCTCTAGAAATATCAACAGAGCTTTACAGGAGCATGAGACGAAAGACATGACTGCTAATTATGGAAGGATTCTATGAAAGGTCATGATGACCCCGAAAAGACTTTATTATCTTCTATTTTACAGCTTAATAAGAAAACATAAACAATTGGAAATATTTCCAGACAATAAAATAATAGAGATTACAGTAACAGCCTTTACATGTTAAAATTATTAACCACAATTATGTGTCATAGCCTAAACATTACCAACTTGAATAAATATAAAATATAAAATCACACAAAAAACAAACATCTGGATGTGTCTATATTTCCAGAAAGGTTTAATGTGGAGGGAAGAATCACCTCAGCATGCTGACATCATCCTATATATAGACTATGATCCCAGACTGAATAGGAGGGGGAAAAGAGGAAGCCCCTGGGTAGTAGCATTTCTTCTGCCTGATTCCTGACTGTGGACACAATGTGAGCAG
>JAQHUG010000023.1:9203683-9228052 GCA_028555095.1 Dicrostonyx torquatus | reverse complement strand
ACACACACACACACACACACACCCCTGCTCAATACATATTACAGAGACTCTACAACCATGACTTTACTAGAGCAGCACAATCCCTAGCTACAGTCTAAGTATTTGTTCTTAGACCCACAGGTAAGTGAAGTCCTCACTCTCATCACAGAAATTTCTTTTGCAGCAGATAGAAACCATCAAAGAAAACCCCAACCATCCAGCGCCGACTTGTCAAGCCCAGTCCCAGCTGGCATATCTATGGTGCAATTCCTGCACCTAACACTCAGTAATCATTGCAGAGAGGGCAGAAAGACTAAGAAACAGGAACCAGGAGTTCGCTATGAGATTGTGTCTCCTGCAAATGTCAGAAACCACATCCCATGGAATCTCACCAACACCTGGGCAACAACATGCTGATGTGGAAGAGGAAACACTCATGAAGCTTCATCCCTAGATGAAGAACTACAGGCAGCTGAGAAACACTGAGAGCAGGAGATATCATCTTCCTCGGGTAGAGCTCTGAGGGTAGTTGGCTATCTAGAACCAATAAAGTCAATAAAGAGAATTTTTTAAAAAGATCACATGAAAATTTTATAGTTAAAAAGTAGAGTAGAAACACACACACACGAGTAAGGAAACAACATGAGATCTGAAGACAGATTAGCAGAGGTGAGGAAAGACAAGAGCAGGCTCTGGCTGGAATCAAGTCCACCGTCTGTTCCTTCCCAGCTGGCTTTTCTTGTTTTCCTCCCTTTCCCCAGCTTCTATTTAAATCTGATTGAATGTTTTCACTAGCGCACCTTGTCCTAGGCTAGCCTACCAACTGTACGTCCCTTTTTACGGTTTTAGTAGGCTGCAGGGCTCACAGCATGTACAACGTATCACAGTCTGCTTTAAAGTGGGATGTTGCTATACACAAAATACATACTTCAAACCTTTTCCCCTCTGCTGCTTCTGACATGCATTTTAACTCTCCCTTATATGGATAACCTAGCAATATACATTTATAACCATGCTTTTAAGAAGTAATTTCTCCAAAACCAGCTATAAAAGTCAATAATGTTATATTCACCCTCATCTTTCTCTAGGTTTGAATTTTTGCCTGGAACCATATTCTTGCAGTGTAAAATGACATTTTTGACATTTAAAAAAGTTTTATTACATCTATCTATCTATCTATCTATCTATCTATCTATATCTATTGATCTATATCCTATCTACCTACCTATCATTTATCTATCATCCACCTGTGTGTGTGTGTGTGTGTGTGTGTGTAATGTGAAAATGTGTGCATGTGTGTGTGCACCGTGGTGTGCTTAGAGGTCAGAGAACAGTTTGAGGGGATGAGTTCTCTCCTTTGACTAAGTGGTGGGTCTGGAATTTGAACTCAGGCCATTAAGCTTGGCAGCAGGCACTTTTATCCACGAAGCCATCTCACTAGCCCGTTTTTGTGTTTTTTTACATTTATTTTATTACCACTCTTAAAATAAATGTTTGACTTAATGTTTTATTGCTATGAAGAGACATCATGACCATGGCAACTCTTATAAAGGAAAACATCTAACTGGGGCTGGCTTACAGTTCAGAGGTTTAGTCCACTATCAGCATGGTTGGAAACATGATGACATGAGGCAGACATGGTGCTGGAGAAGTAGCTGTACATCTGGATTGGTAGGCAGCAGGAAGAGAGTGACACTGGGCTGTAATATGAGGGGCCTACTTGTTGGGGTTACTGTCCTACCCAGTACCCCACAGCCAGCAAGCCCCAAAGAAAATCACACAGAGAGTCTACATTAGGTTATTAACTGATTGGCCCATTATCTCAGGCTTCTTACTAGCTCCCATAAGTTATATTAACCCATTGTCAGCCACATGGCCAGTACCTTCTCTCAGCTGGGCTGCTACATGTTGCCTTGTTGGAGATCTGCGCAGGAATGCCAGGGAAGCTTCCTGCTTCCCAATTTCTGTTCTCCTTGCTCCACCTCTACTTCCTGTCTGGTTTTTCTGCCTATACTTCCTGCCTGGCCAATCAGTGTTTATTTAAAACATGATTGACAGAATTGTCCCGCACCACTGGGCAAGGCCCCAGTAGCATACTTTCTCCAACATGGCGACACCTACTCCAACAGGGCCACCCATCCTAATGATGCTACTCCTTACAGGCCTGTGGGGGCCACTTTTATTCAAACCACCACAATGCCTATTTCTGTTTTACCTTAATTTATGAATATTTGCACTGTTCTAAGATGACAGACACCATTTTACTTTGAGTGCTTCATGCATGTCATTCCGTGGCATCTCAGGAAATGTCAGGAGCCACCTTAACCTGTGACACTCTGCTCATGGTTCTCCTCATTTTGGCTTTGATAACTCTTAGTATAACTTTCTTAGTTTACTCGATCTCAGCACGGACAGCTGTGACGCTCCTGTATTCTGGTCCACTCATCTTGTCTCCCACATATCTAGTCCGAAGTTAACCTCAATTGTTGTAGTTAATTTTTTTTATAGAGATTGCTGCTTCAATTCTAGAGGTTCTCCTTAGCTCTTTACAGTTTCTGTTTATTTTAGTGTTAATTTTCTTTATTTCTTTATGTTTACAACAGCATTGCTGTTCTAACTTGCTAGTCCCAGTGCCTCTTTCTGCTGATCACATTTCCTTCTGACTGTTTCACATGTTTCCTGTGTTTCCATACATATACATGTAACTTAAAACTGGAACTGGACATTGCCAACGTTATATTACTGAATTCGTGGGTTTTCTTGTCTTATATGAATGAACACTGAAATTTATTCTGGAAAGCAGCTAATTAACTTATAGATTAATTAAAGCCTTCCAGGAAGCTCTTATTTAAGATTTTAAGACTAGCTTAACCTTTCCTGTAATGGACAACAGAATTTGGGCACCTCACCACGCAGCAAGCCAGCCCCGTGCAGACTGTGGCCTCATAGCAGTTCCTCTCGCGTGTTCTCGGTCCGCATCTGAGCACTGTATGTTCTATACACATTTAGCGAGGCTTCCAAACGCCTTCTCACATGGGTTTAATTGCACAGATGATCTTTCTGGGGCAATTCCTGCACAGTTTCTTCTTCTCTTTGCTCTCTAGCCAATCTTTGCAGTTAGGCAGAACTTCTCCGATTTCTGCGTTCGCCGCTTTTCTCAGCACTCTGATCAGATAAGTGACAGCAACAACTTCAGGGAGGAGAGATTCAAGTTGGCTCATGGCTGAGAGGGCGAATTCATTCAGAAAGGAAGGCATGGAGGGTGGCATGGCTTCTCACACAGCACCACAAGAAGCTAGTGATCGGGAGGAGCTGTGGGCTGAGCTGTGATCCCGAAGTGCCTTGGTTCCCTGAGCACCGCCTGACCTAGCGGCTTGTATCTGCAGCTAAGCCCTCCTTATTCCACAGCTTCCCTGTGCAGTTCTGCCTGGTAGAGACCAGGGTCCACCCAGGTGAGTTTATGGAGGGATTTAACATCCAATCTCAACTACCTGGTTGATACCTTTTGGGGGCCTGTGGTGTAGGACTCGCCTCTAAGAAAGAGAAGTGATTATATTGTTCGGCATTTCCCACTGTTTGAAAAATGCTTTGTCTTGTCCAGTTTTGAGCAGTATTATCTGGAAGACTGTGCCCGGACACAAGCACAGTCATGGCCAGAAGCAGAAACCCCTGCTTCTTTCTCTGCAGACTGGAGACCACGGAAGAGCTCTTTCTACACTTTCCTTGGGTAAGAAACACATGGCCATGGTGGTACACAGCTTTAATCTCAGCATTTGGAAGGTCTGCCTGGTCTACACAGTGAGTTCTAGGACAGCTAGGGCTACGTAATAGAGAGACCATCCTGTCTCAGAATAAATAAATAATAAAATAGCTTCCAAACTCCACTCATGGATCTTCTGCCTCATCGGTACAAGCGGCCCACACTGCTATGATTCAGTGACTCAGAGGATACTTATAAAGGATTCTGTATTCTGTCAGCAGGTTAAAATGACAGACCTCCTTTGTCCCTCCTTGTCAAAGGTCTTCTCTTTTAATCCCTATTAATATGTCTATTTATACTCTCCATATCGCTAGCAATGAAAATTAATTTTTTGCTTTAAATCCCCTCCCAACACTACACTGATGATCTCTAAGTCCGTCCTGCTCCCTACTGAGCACTGAGAAGCTCAGCAAACAGACGAATAACTAGATTCGCGTTCTGTAAGGGCAACCGTGCATGTGCACATGTGTGCAGTGGCGGGTCAGCCTTTCCTATGGTATAGAGGGGGTCTGCCCAAAGTGTCACGTGTTTTGATAATGTATTAATATATTGAATTCTAGATGTCAAAAAGGTGATAAAACAATTATAAAAACAGACACTGTCTAAAAGGCATTTCCTTCTTATTATTAATTATTTTTTTCATTTATTTTAAATCCCTATTGCAGTTTTTCCTCCCTCCTTTCCTCTTGCTCCTTCTCTCCCAAACTCCCTTCCCTTTATCCTCCCGCACCCACTCCTCCTCTGTCTCCATTCAAAAAGAGGCAGGCCTCCTATGGGCATGGCACATGGAGTTGAGGCAGGACCAAGCTCCTCCCCCCGCATCAAGACATTTCCTAATATGCACTCATGTACCACATGTACTCATGTGCGTCATGTGACATTTCCAGCATGTAACCAGTGCTTTAAGTGTACTGTTGACAACTGATTTCTTTGGAATGTACTTTGGAAACTGCAACCACTAAATCCAAATGCAGAAGAGTTCTCACATTTAAGATGTTTGCAGTTCTTGGGGGAACACCATCACACACTGGGACTTCATAACTAAAACCCATAACAAAGGAAAACAAGGTATCAGTTGTATCTCTGGTGCACATAAAGTCTATCAATCTATCAATTAGCATCACAGCCCCTGAGGCACTATGAGCCAGCACTCCTGTGCAAGCAACAGTGACTCTGGCAAGCACTGACTTCTACAATAGGCAAGAAGAACAAGTGAGACTTACAAATATTATTATGCATTTCTAGGACAAGCAGCATAAAGGAGGACACTTAGGCTGTTTTCCCATCTTGCTCTTTAAACAAAACCTTAAATGAAATGACTTCAGGTAATTGCTGCCTATTCTCTTGCAGGCACACAAAATAACAGCCATTAGAGGAGAGCTGGGAGTGGTTTTCAGCTCGGAGAGCATGAAAGGCATCATGCTGTCAGTCTGCAATTGTGAGCTGCCAACGGGAAGAGGGAACAAAGCTGGGCTATCAGGAGGGCAGGAGCCAGCTTCCATGCCTACCCGGCATTCTCTGATCCAGAGGAAAGACAGCCCTGGCTTGCCACCCCTCCTAGCCACATAACATTAGTCTGTTAATACCGAACAAATTGAAAATCCCTTCTTCTCTCTGTGTTCTCTTCATCATCCTATAGTTTCCCCCTCAAGACTCTCTAGATGTAAGTATAAGAAAAAACAGAATAAACAATAATGCCTGACACATGGCCTACAAAGACCACTTCAGTGATCTACAGTGAACATTTGAGAGGCTTTGTAACTATTTACTGAATTTTTTTTGTGCTTTCAAACATCGCCTATAATTGCCAGGCTTTGATCTCCTGAAAGGGATATAATTTCAAAGAGAAAAATGGCTATAATTGGAAGGCTATGAGAAAAAGCAGTGTCACTGTTACAAATGAAGAAGCCAGAGTGGACCGGGATGAAGAACAGAACACCTTCTGAAGCAGCACCATCGAGGGGGCAATTAGCGCAGAGGAGCATGAGCAGAGAAAGGCTCTTTTAGCAGAAGGATGTCCCACTCTGAATTCTGGCTCTAGTATGGCTGAAGGCACACCAAGCAAATGGCTCCTGAGTCTGCGTTTCCTTCTGTAGTTAAGATGGGGCTGTTCATTCAGCCAAGGAGAGGGAAGTTACATCTCAAGCCTTCCTTTGTGCTCAGCAGCCCCAGAGGATTAATGAGCCGGATTGGAGTCACATGATGCTACTGTTTGCTGTTCTGGTTTGGAGGATGAGCATATTTAGGAACCTAACCTGACTTCACCTCCTCAGTCCCCCACCACCCTGCCCTTTATACAGACCTCAACAGTAGACACGAGGGGTTAAGGAAGTTCAAAATCAAAAGTAACAGGCCAGACAAAAGTATAATGAGGCATGGTGGAACAAACATGACCATCTGTCTTCCCTTTGTATGTGCATCACCACAAACAATCAAATACAGTGTGGCAATGAAACCTCCACAGGTGTCCCGTAAACAAGACACAACAGGAGCCATGGCCTACCCTGATGCCCCTCTGTGTGAGGTAGTTTTGTCTAAGCAAACTCAGGAAGCAGCAAAGGCTTTCACTAGCTGGGGAACCTTTTGACTCAAAATACACGTGTGGAGCAGTCAAATGGAAACAATGCCTCAAAGGAGCTTCAAGCATCCTCCATGCTCAGACGTTTACCGGGTAACAAAATGGAGGAAAATACAGGGAAGAGAGATACAGTTGAAAATGATAATTCAAAAAAAGTAACAGTGAAAGTATAGACTGCCCTAAGCAAAACATGGAGAATTCTCACCCCAACTATCTCAGTTCTGGACTGATCTGTAAGTCAGCATGGTGAGGAGCCATTGTGGGCAACACTTGTGCAAGCTGGCATGCCCCCCCCACCCCTCCACCCCCCCACTCCCGGCAGGCTGAGGGATCCTGCAGACTCACTCACAGCTCCCATCCAACCTCTCCCACACACACCTTCTGCACTGGGACTCACATTAAAGCTGAGTACTGTCAGCATGACTGTTTGGGTAACATCAGCCCCTCTTTCTCCAGTCTTTGGATACATTCATGCAAGATAATTTATTGGGCTTTGTTATGATAAGAGGTATAATTAGCAGCCATTTTGTAGCACCGAGAATTGATGCCCCGGCCAATTCCCTATAAAGTGCCTTTAAGCAGCACCTGTGCTGTTCACATTTATAAATCAGGCAATTGTACTTCCAGCCACTTCTGTGTATATGCAATTAGTATAATTTACATATTCAAATTACAATAATTATATCCAGTTTACTAACTTCTTGCTTTCTTTATGCCCATCCCAACTTTGTTAGTTTAGCTAGATCAGATTCTTGAAATTTGTATTAATGTCTTGCTATTGTAATAAAATGCCCAACACAAAGCAGCTTCAGGGAGGACGGACTTGTTTGGGCTCACAAATTAAGGGTACATCCTGAAGGAGAAGTCCTGGCGCAGGAGCTGAGGCAGCTGCTCACACTGCATCTTCGGCAGGAATAGAGAGTGAGGGATGCTGGTGTTCCCTGGATGCTTCCCTCTTAATTCATTCGGGACCCCAGTTCATGGTTGGTGCCAGCCACACTAGGGGCAAGGCTTTCCTCCATTACTTGTCTCTGAAAAACACCCTCACAGACGCCTAGAGCAATGTTTTCCAGAGGACCCCAAATTCAGTTAAATTGACAATAAAGCATGATCATCATGCTATTTTATCAAATGACATTATTGTTTTCTCTCAGGCCATTAGGGAACTGTTCAATATTCCACTGGTAGCAAAGCATATAAACAAAGTTCAGAGAACCCTCTAAGTCCTTATTGATCCATTATGTCAGAATGGCACTCCATTTTGTCAGTTTGTCTCATTAAAATCATTTAAACGAATCATTTAGCCTCTTCTCAACAACAAACCACCACCACCAAAAAACCAAAACCCCCCAAATACACTTATCTGTCATCAGGAGTCTTCAATTCAGTTCAAATAACCCAAAATTTCAAGGGTTTATACTAAAAAATGTCATTGTTATTAGAATAGAAGATTGACAGGCCAAAAGGGAAGAATTGATCTTATTTAATACCTTCTGACTCTTGGTAAAATGTCATTGTTGGTTTCCTTGCCTGTACAGATACATATCAGCCAGAGAACCCAGATCTCTATTTCACTGCTGATTTGTTTGTAAAGCTCAGCACACACTACTGAAAGTATTTGATGGGTACACAAAATTGCATTCAAGATTTACAGACTCACACAGAAATGCAAAACTGAAGTAAAAACCCCAAAATTCTTCACTAATGTAAGGCAGAAAGATTTAGGCTCATAATTGGCATTCTATTACTTGGATAATTAAATGTAGATGACTAAGAATTTAGCCTTGTTTAGTATATAATTTAAAGTAAGAATATAAAGTTACCTTATAATTGCAAAATGTAAAGTGGTTTTTAAATACAATTTCTAATACTAAGGAGCAATGATTTCAATTTTATAAGTGTCATATAACAAAATACACAGCTTCAGAATCTGAACAGTTTCTTAAAAACATTATTTTATATTTTGAAGGTTCCATAATATAATTAAAGGTTATAGGTAAAAGACAGATTAATTTCCTCCTACTCATGAATATCTATTTAAATGCTAATAAAGGGATAAACATAAAGTTTAAGATGCAAAAAAAAACATAAAATGGGAGAGCAATGGGCTATATACCCCAACTCTTATAATATGGAATCACATCTGCACATCTGGACTGATGGAGTGAAGCAGAGCAAGCTACAAACTGAAAGGTTTCCTGTGGTTTCTCAGTGCTCCCCAGAACAGATTGCCAGGGAAGGAAGGTGGAGATGCAGACAGCAAGAGTCAGAAACATCCAATCATAAGACTGGACACCCTCACATTCAACACACAAAATATCAGTGCCTTAGAGCCTGCCTGGTGTGCCTCATATCACAGGTAAGAGACTGGGTCTCCAGATCCCTTAGAAACAACTAGAAGAAATCAAGACATCAGTAGAGGACTTAATGCAAGTGACGCATATACTATTCCAGGATAGGCAATGTGGGGAAGTAAACTTGGACAGAGGAGATCAAGGATCAGGAAGTAAGCTCCAGCCAGGTAAAGAGCAGAGAAATATCAGAGCCCAGACACAGGTAGATCTCCAGACTCGGGCAGGAGTACACAGGGTCTCAAGGTTAAATGGACAGCCTTGCCAATATTAAAAGGGCACCATTGAGACCAGGGGTGCTCAGCTAGTTTTCTAGGAATCTAGCATCACAAAGTATCAAGAGCACAGAGCTGAACTGGCGGTGGTCCCAGTAGGCTGGATCTAGCTTTTGTCGTTGTATTACAAGCTCTGTGGACTGCCTAGCTCCCCGTATTTCTTCATTGTTGTTCGTGGGTCTGTGTTTTGTTTTAGTTTTTGTTTTGAAGACAGTCTGTATTGCACTGTTTCTTTTCTTTATAAATTACTAATCTATAGGGTTTTTTATTATAACAGCACAAATAAAGACTAGCTACTCCATGAAAACAAATAGATATTAACAAGAAACAATCAGATGCTAATACAATAACAAATACAGAAAATATCATGCTGTTAGTTAGTCAAATAAAGGCTGTGGTCAGAGGAGTTGGTTCTCTCCATCCACCATGTGGGTTCCAGTTATCAAATTCAGGCCATTAGAGTTGGAAGCACCTTCATTTTCTGAGCCATTCTGCTGGCCAAAAGGGGACTTTTAAAATTCCTTATGTTTTTGTTTGATTTAATTATTACTTGAATAATGAAAAATTGAATTCTAGTACTATCACCTTAGGGAGGGGAAGACTCTCAGCAACCTGTCTTAGGGCAGATTGTGCACTCAAAAAAGCACACTCTAGAAATTCAAGAGTGCAGAGTTCACAGCTGCCCACAGCAGTTTACGCAGAAAACCATTTGGGGCAATGTTTTCTCTCCATAAATAAATACACTTATTTATGTAAAAATTTATTTCTATAGTTTAAGTCATTAGCTTTCAATAAGGTTAAAGAAGACCACAGCTCCCTTTCTCTCTCTCTCTCTCTCCCTCTCTTTCTTTAGTTTGTTTTTGCTTTTTTGAGACAGGGTTTCTCTGTGTAACAACCCTAGCTTTCCTAAAACTAGCTCTGTAGACCAGGCTGACCTCAAATTCAGAGACCCACCTGCCTCTGCCTCCAAAATGCTGGGATTAAAGGCGTGTGCCACTATCACCTAGCCAAATATTTTAAAATGCATATTATGATGAGATTTCCTTGTAACTTGTTTTTCTGTAGGTCAAAATTGTCATCTTTTCTTTAGTACTTTGTTGTGGACTCTTTTTCTTTTAATCTTTGGTGGTCTTTCTAGACTTTTAATTTCCTGATGTGTCAAAGATATCAATTCCCAAATAGGTACAACACTATACTGAGGACTACATATCAGTTTTTTATGCTGCAGATGTGACATCAACACAAAACCATCTCAAGACCACAACACAAATTCCCAGCACTCAAACAAAGCTGAGCACTCACCTCAAGGACCAGCCATAGCTTATCTCCATTTATTTTGTCCTTCTTAAAGTAAATTCCATAGAATCTGACCACATTTGGGTGGTCAGAAAGTGTTCTTAAGATGTTATACTCAGCCTCAATTTCTTCATCAATATCCTAAGTTAAAACAAGTCATACAAAGGAAATAATGAGAAAATACAGTGATGCTAATCAAATTATATTAGGATACTAAATAGAGAATTTTAACTTCATTAAAGCAAGGTCAAAGTCATTGGTGGAACTAGCTCTTGTAGACCAGGCTGGTCTTGAACTCACAGAGATCCGCCTGCCTCTGCCTCCCAAGTGCTGGGATTAAAGGCGTGCGCCACCACTGCCCGGCAGTCAAAGTCATTGGTACTGTGCTTTGTAACGTGTATTGAAATGTCTCATTACAATTTACCTTTTTTTTTTTTTTACTAATTCAATGTATCTCAATCTATATTAATTTAACTGAATTTTAAAAGGCAGAAGTGCAAAGCTATTACTGCATGCAACTGGAGAACTACTCTAGATGATCTCACTTGGACTTGTCTTAGTTAGGGTTTCTATTGCTATGACAAAATACCGTGACCAAAAGGCAAGTTGGGGAGGAAAGGGTTTATTTGGCACATACTTCAGCATTGTTGTTCATCACTGAAGGAAGTCAGGACAAGAACTCAAACAGGGCAGGATCCTGGAGGCAGGAGCTGATGCAGAAGCCATGGAGGGGCATGGCTTACCTGCTTGGTTTCCATGGCTGGCACAGCCCACTTTCTTGTAGAACCCAAGGCAAGCAACTCAGGGATGGTACCACCCACCATGGTCTGGGCCCTCATCCATTGATAACAAAATGAGAAAATACATTACAGATGGATCTCATAGAGGCATTTTCTCAACAGAGGCTCCTTCCTCTGATGATTCTAGCTTGTGTCAAATTGACATACAAAACCAGCCTCTACAATTCATTATTAGTGATTTGATTGCAATGACCAAAACATTGGTTTAAAACAAACGAACAAAAAGACTGGAAAGTTAGTTCCTTTGGTTCAGAACACAGTATGTTTATATCAAAAACCCATTATACAGGGGCTGGAGAGATGGCTCAGTGGTTAAGAGCACTGATTGCTCTTCCAGAGGTTCTGAGTTCAATTCCCCAGCAAACACATGGTGGCTCACAATCATCTGTAATGAGATCTGGCGCCCTCCTCTGGCATGCGAGCATATATGGAGACAGAATGTTGTATACATAATAAATAAATCTTTAAAAAAAACCATTATACAGGCAATAAATTTCTACTTAGGACATAGAATTGGAACTAAATGATATGATATAAGCCTAAATTAACTTATCCATTAGAAGAAGAAGGAGTTGATACCTTAGGAAAATGCTGGAATACCACCCAGGAGTGTTTCTAGAACACCATGTCTATATGGAGTAACTTGCAAACAATAAGAGAAAACCAGCACAGAACAAAGAAAATGTAAGCTCCAAGAGGTTAGACCAAGAGATATTCAGAGGTCTATGCTTCCAGTCTTGCTTACGTCATCCTTTGCTTGCAGAGAATCAAATATCAACATTTTTGATAAGTACCATAAAATACTAAGGCCCCTTTATCTTAGAAGTACACCCGATCTTTACAAATGTGGGGGTGTATTGCACTTTATTCACAAGAGTGGAACCTGACTTTGGTGCTCGGGACTCATGAAAACGCAGGGCATGGTTGTGTGCACTTGTAATCCAGCACTGGGAAGATGCTCACTGGCCAGACTATCTTGCCTAACTGGTGAGCTCCCGGCCAACGTGGTGAAAGGAAATGGAAGACTGGAGATGTTGCTCTGGCCTCCACATGCTCTCTGTCTCCGTCTCCCTCTCTCTCCCCCCTCTCTCCCTTCCTCCCTACCCAGTCCCCCCTCTCAAAAATATTTAAGGCTCTTGATTTTCAAGTGCTGTAAGCCTGTCATGTATGAGTAGCTGTGGAGGAGGAATGATCATGCACATTACAAGCTACTTGCTTTTCTCGCAGGAAAGGAGTGGGACAGATACCTTAATTGGGGGTGCATGCTGGGGTTGGTTTAAAGTGTTTTCCCTTGCTGTTGCAAATTCCCACCCTAACACCAAAAGCTGCAGCAAAGAAAAGTGTTGCCCTTTTGACAGAATGCAACTTGTGTCTCTTCCCTTCATGTAAATGGTAAAACTCCCAAGGGACTGTGAAAAAAAATGCGGCAAAGCCTGGAAACTACATTTCCCATCCCTCCCTTCCAGAGTGTCATGTTTCCTACTTTAAAATAGAGCATTCCTGTGTGTCCCCCCCCCCGTCTTCTGCTAAAAATAACATGGAATCCTGCAGTTGTAATGGTTTTAGCACAAATAAATTATCAAAATAGATCCAATCCTAAGATGAATAAAGAACCAGCTGATTTTGCAGCACTCTTTGCTAGTGGAAAAGCCACACCAAGGACTCAGGGCTGCAGGAACCTCCTTATTTTATCATTTCTATCAAATCATCCATCCATCATGAGGTCAAGAATCTCCTAACATAAGTGACTCTCAGTACGGAGTATATGATTCTGAGCTCATTCGGCTCACTTGTGTACTATGGAAGGCTTAGTTATTTCTAGGAGGCTCAGATATTCCTGAATTGTCAATACTTGTTCTAAAAGAAGTCAGCCTGAGGGTAGTGTTCAGTGTAGGGAAGCACTACTAGTGACTCAGGAGAGAACATCAGGACTGGACAGGAAGTTGAATTCTCTAATGAGGAATTTCATCCTGATAAATCAACATCATTTCTGCTATGGAAACACTTAGGCAAATCAGAAAATTCCCTTCTCTGAGGGAAAGTAAATATATTTGCCTATGGAGACTTTATTAACTAATTTTTAATGTTTTTGAATTTTATACATAAGTACTGCATGTATGTAATTTTTACCCTTGCCTCTCCCTTCTCCAACTCCACCCACTTCTCCCTCTCAAATTCATAAGTTCTTCTCTACTTAGGGGCTTCCTCTCTCTCTTATGTACACACACACACACACACACACACACACACACACACACACACACACACCAGCCGAGACTATTTAGCAGTGTTCCTGTCTTTTTAGGGCTGGCCACTTGGCACTGGAGGATCAGGGGGCTCATCCCTGGAGAAGACTGAATCTTCCTCTTAGGGGTGAATTGCCTATAGCTCTTCCTTCTGGGTGGAGCTTTGTGAGCTGTCCATCCTCCCCTCCCCCATCCCCTGCACTGGAGAAGACTGCTTCTCCCTCTCAGAAGTCAACAATTGCCTGCAGCTCTTGTCCATCTCCACCCCCATACCCTGAGCACTGGCTAATTGCCTGGCACCATTGTGCAGTTTAACATTTTAAAAAATATTCTCTCCAGTTTGGCTTAAGAGAAATACTATGCAAAGCCCAAGTGAGTGCAGGAAAAATGGAAACAGATTATCAGAAATCAGATTATCAGAAAACAATAACCAGATTTTCAGGAGAACATGTAGATCCAAAAGTTTGTGCTGTTGTGACCTTTTAAAAGAATAAAATGCTGTTCAATCAACGGCTTCATTGTGTGCTTATATATTTGTTTAAGAACTTGTGACATATTATTGTATGGGCAAAACACAATAGGAGGTGCAATTAATTAGACCTCTGCTTATTTTTTGGATTGCCTCTTGTTTCAGAATGACACTGCAAGTAAGTGAATTGATGTCAGACACTTCAATAGTTTTAAAGTGTTCAATAAAAAAAAATAATAAGGTAGAGATTTTCAAACAAAAAAGCTAGGGCCTAAGGTCATACCTCAGTTGGAAAATCCAAGTTCACTGCCCCTACCCCCAGACCCAGGTCACAACACTGAATGTGGCAGTAAGTTCCAGGCCAGTGAGAAACCCTGCCTCCAAAAACAAGGTGAATGAAGGCTGAGGAATGACAACCAAGTTTACCTTCTGGTTATCATATGCACACATGCACACATGCATGAACATTTGCCTACACATGCAGCTGCACACACATGAATATACATACTCACATACACAAACTAACAAGCAAATAAACACAACTTAAAAAAAAATAAAACTCAAAGTGACTCACGTGGATTGGATCCAGAATTTTGACTGCTGCTTTCTGGCCATTTTTCTTGTTCAGGACTTTAAAAACCTTTCCGTACGTTCCTTTGCCGATGGTTTCAGTGATTTCCCATGTATCCGAGGGATCAGGAAAGTTATCAAAGATGATTGTTTTTCCAGGTAACGGAAGCATCTCCAAGGTTTAAGTCACTGGAGAGAAATGGTACAGTTCCACCTGTGTCTGCCCAGGGCTGTGAGGTGGCAGGCATAAGCTGGTGGGAAATTATCTAACACTTTCACCAGAATCCTGAAAAGTGTGCAACAGTAATCAAATATACTTCCGAGTCAGAGGAGATTTAATGTCTACCTTGTGAGCTGGCTGATGAGTTTGATAAGGTTTGGCTTGCAGGACTTAATTTCTACATTTACTATTGTTTCATATTTATCCATTAATACTTTTCAGATAAAAATGACCATTTCTTATTGCTTTGACGTCCTTTCAACTAACTTCTTTATACTTGGGGATTATAATAAAATGAATCACTTTAGAATAAACCCAGATGATAAAAATTGCTTTATAAGTGATCAGGGTCCTCTTCCACACTTCCAAACGTGACCACTCTGTACTCCTACAGCACTCTGCATTGTTATTCGTCATCATTACCTTACGTCATTGTAGCCCGTGCTACAGTGACACAATTATCTCCAATCCATTGTTTGAAGGAATATGGCCCATTTGAACACTTACTGACGTCAGAATAAAAGGAAGACACCCTCAGCATTTCTAGTATGTTTTTTCATGATTTTTCATTGTGCATACAAAAACACATTCTTGCCAATGTTAAATTTGATTAAAGCTTTAGATACACATAGAACCATCTACTTATGAATACACTGACTTTCAATTGGGGGGAAGTACCTGAGAGAATCAATTTAAAGGAGAAAAGAGTGGTTTTTGGCTCACAGTTTCAGAGATGCCAGTCAACACGATAGGGAGGACATGGCAGGGTGGAAATGTTCGTCGTGAACAGGAAACAGAGAAATGGGCTTCAGAAAGAAACCGAGGTGGGCTATCTCACCCCCAACGACATGTCTTCAGCAGCCTACTTTCTCCTACTAGACCCAGCCCCTAAGTCCCATCACACTGTCAGTCCATCAAAGTATTAGAAATCCACTTCTTAGGTCAGAACTCATCTCTGGGAAGTCTTCACTCTCATGGGTGTGCTGACTCATCAATCCTCAAGCCATCTTAGTTCATTCAAACCGATCACAAAAATGAGCTATCCCAACAGATGTATTAATACTCTGTAATATGCACATTGAATTTATTGTTAAGCCACACTAATGACTTTCAATTTCTCCACATCACCAGTCTACATATCCTTTACTTCCTGTAGTCCTGCCGGCCCTTCTGTCTTCACTGCCTTGTCATTTAGTCCTTCTCAGAATAGACCTGATGACCTACAAAATCACAAATCTTTTCGACGTTCTTATTTCTTCCCTTTAAAAAACACACACACACACAATCCTATAGGGAAAATAATCAACGCTGGGTAATCTTTGAATCGTCTTACATCTGTGTATTTAAATTAAAAATCCCACACAGCAATCTTGACCCCAGCATGCTCACATGTAGGGGTCAACAGTGTCTAACTTCTACTGCACTTACCTAGTGAGCATAGTTCCCTCTTCCAGGAGTCACTTCTACAAACCACATCTTTCCCTGTCCTCTTCTCAAACTGTTCCATTTGCTGCCCACTGACTTCTGGACCACCTCACAATGGACGCCTTCACACCATTAATTTAAAAATAAAATCCTTAATGTTCTCACTCAAAAATTACAGACTAATCTACATCTAACACAGCACATTCATTCTTCACCGCGGTAGCTTCTGTTTGCCATTAACTGGTTCCTTCTTACCTGTTAGCTCTCAGCTGAACCAGGCGTTCCTTAAAAGGGCACTCTAAAAGGTTGTGGCTCCCTCCTTTTCGTTACTCTTCTGTGTAGGCTACATGAGCTTCCCTACCTCTATCATTTTTGTTACTGCATCCATAAATCTCAGAGCAAAGGCTAGCATGTGGTAAGGAGTCAGCAAACATTAGCTAAATTGGCCAGTGTTTGCTAATCTGTTAATTCTGACAGCAGAGACCTCGTCTATCTTATTCAATTCTAAATTAAATAATGCCTATCACACAGTAGATTTTAAAGCACAAGGCTCTTGAATGAAGAATAAATAAATAAGAGTTCTTAAGAAAACCTTTTTTATGAAAATAGGTGGGGAAAATAAGAATTATAGAGAGCCAAAGGGAATATGGAAATCTAAGTCATCATATCCTGATTAACTACCCTAAGGGGCACATCATCTCATAAATGGCTGTGAATGCCTGATAAAAATTACATCACTACACAAAAAGACGTTTCTGAATGGTTCTTGGAATACTCAATCTTTATGAAATTTGTGCCTTTGATCCAAGATGCAAAGAGGTAAATCAATGATAATCATCCTCTTTAATGATTTTATAATCAGTGGCAAAGTAACTACTTACATCTCTGCTCTTGAGTCATGCAAATAAGCATTTATGCCATGCATATAATGTAATGTTAGATGAAGAGATCAATTAGATCATGTTAAAAGTCTGAAACAGGAGTTTTCAACCAGAAGAAACAACCATTAAATGGAATACTTGTTTCCACATGGTAGTATTATTGAATTCAACTATTTTTCTGAGACAGTAACTATTAAGAATTACCTGTTGAGTTTTCAACATACAGGCATAAAATTGAGAACACATAAATCTGAACACAAAGCATGGGCAACATCACTAAGTTCTGAGATACAAAGCTAGGTTAAAACATGTGACTATGCCATATTATGACAGATATTTATGACGTGTTAGAGCAGCCAAGATATACAATTAACAGAGTTTGAGCTGGACACAAAAAGTAAAGAGAATATTGTTCAGAACATTGCTTACTTTTTAAAAAAGTGGCTAAATATTTAAAGTGAGTTAAAATGAGCCACAGTGGTAGGAACAGGGACATTTCGGAAACAGAACATTCTTAGTCAAATCCCATTTAAAACAAACAAGCACCTCCCCCCTTCAAGCAGATAAAATGAAGCCTTTGGAAACAATTCCTTCAAAATCACACAGAAGGAATTTCAATAGTGAGACTAGAGAGAAGCTATTAGCGAAGGGAACAGTAGAATACTCAGGCAATGAAGGCAGAAATGAGAAAATTGTATGGGGCTTTCATTGGGGGTGGGGAGGAGGACAATATGGAAAGAGAGGAAAGAAAGGGAGATAAATAACACGAGGATATTTGGAAAAGCCACAGGGAATCATATTCTACTTATTTAGATTTATTTATAGTGTGTGTGTGTGTGTGTGCGTGTGTGTGTGTGTAAGGGGGGGCAGAAAGATTATAAAAGCCAAGGGACCAGATAGTCCTGTTGCAAGATTGTGGTTTTTTTAAAATTGATTTTATTGAGCTATACATTTTTCTCTGCTCCCCTCAGATTGTGTTTTCTAGCTACACAGAGAAACTATACCCATGAAATTTCAACAATATGGCTGCCTCAACAAGATTTGAACAATGACAACACCAGTTGACAGAACATGGAAGATGGGGAAGTTCCATGAACAGCTACACTTCCCCAGGGATGAACCTCTAATTAATTATCTATCAGTCTTGAAAATATTTATGTTTGAACAATGCCATACAGACATCACAGGCTTTATTTATATATTTATTTATATATATGTTACAAAAGTAATAGGCTGTAAATTTGAAAAGGGCGAAGGAGGGGCTTATGGAAGAAAGGAGATGTAGTACACATAAATTAAATTTATAAAATCTTTAATTTAGTAAAAAAAAATCACTTTTGGTTACTAACACCATTAAGTTGTATACTTTTTAAGAACAAAAGAATTTGTCACATTTAGTAAATAAGTGATTTCTTAGTGACTACAATACACTGCATTCTACATAACAACAAATGTTTCTACACTTTGTTTAATTATTTAGCATACATGGGATAAAAAATAGTCTCTAGCACATAAAATTAGAAGCATATAGTTAAGTTTCTTATATGAACATGTAAGCTACAGAAGTATTCCTATTATACATACATAATACATTTTAATACATGCTTTTACCATACTCCTAAAATGATACTTTAAAGTGACATTTTTAAAATGAGGATTCATTATTTTACTGATTTATTATATATTGAACTTTTGGATAATTTTACCAAGATAGAATATTCCAATTCAATAAAAAAAGTATGTTACTAAGTATGGGAGGACCTCAACTCAACAACTTCTTTTTATAATAGCCCTTCACTTGGCTATTCCCTGATTAAAAAACTGAGCATCCATGAAGGAGGCTATCCTGCAGAGGGCTCACTCTTTTACAACCTTCGTCAGTCACTACCTTCCCGATAAACAGGTACTACTACCATGGTCATCTTATTCAAAATCTCAGCCCACCCTCCTCTTCTACCCCATTCTTCTCCTGATCCATATCCATGCACTGTTTAGAATCCCCTAACACATATCACAGGTTCCTATTATTATATCTTATTGTTCTATGCATTGCTTATCAAAACAGATGCCCCACACCCCAGAGGCCTTTTCATTTTAGGTCTTCTGAAACCCAAGCTGCTGTCAAACTTATTCTAATTGAACAAATTCAATTTATTGTACCTGAGGTTGACTTTGAACTCCTGATCCTCCAACCTCTACCTCGCAAGGGCTGGAATTAGATGTGTGTCACCATGCACAGCTTCGGGACTGAAACTTTTATCCACTTCATCTACTATATCCCAAAACTTTAAAGCTATGACTAACATGAAGAAAATACTCTGTGTGTGGAAAAGGCATTTGACAAAATTCAGTTCTATTTAAGACAACGACACTACAGACTAGGCATGGGGGGAGCCTCTCTAATATAATACAGGCATAAAAATAAAAAAGACCATAGGCAACGCCATAATTAATAAAGAAAGATTAAAAATTTCCTAAAATAGGGAGGAAGATAAGGATGGCCACTTTCCATTTTTATTAAATATATTAATCCCCTGGCCAGACCAATCAGGCAAGAAACAAAGAAACAGTGGGTCTTTAAACTGAAAATAAGGAGTTAAATTACTTCTATGCACAGAGGACTCATCAAAAACCCTAAACATACATGTACACACCCCTCTATAGGAATTGGTGAATTTTGAAAAATTAAAAAATACAAAATCAAGATTCAAAAAATTTTCTACTAATAAGTACAACCTTCCTCTCTCAAAAGTAAGAAAACTATTCACTTATAATAGCTACAAATATAATAAGAAATACTTACAGATTAATTTATCAAAGGAAGTGAGACACACTGAAATCTACAAAACATTGCTGAAAAGTAGAAAGATATTTCATGTTGTCAAATTGAAAGACAATATTAATAACATGTCAATATTACATAAAGAGATGAATAATTTCAATGAAATTGCTGTTTGAAAGAAATTAGCAAAAAGACCACTTCCTAAAATTCCTATGAAATCTCCAAAGTCCTCAAATCATTTAGAAAATAGCAACATTGTTGGAGGTCTTATGTCCTGAGTCTTTTTCTAATTTTTTTTAAAAAAGAAAATAAAACTTTCTTTTTTCATTTTACATACCAATTCCAGTTCCCACTCCCTCCCCTCCTCCTTTTGACTCTTGATCTCAACATTTACTAGAAGCTACAGTATCCACATCAGTACATTGCTATTTTAAGGACATTTATGTGGCTTAATGTAATGAAATGAGAGAGAGCTCAGATATAGCCACACAACTACTTGACTTCTGTGAAGATTGCCAAGACCTTAAAATGTGAAAAGAATAACAAATGACATTGGAGAAACTGACTGCTCACAGGAAAAAGAATGACACCATGTGTGCAAGGCTACTCAGACGGATTAAAGAGCTAAGCCTATCAAACTCTGAGTGCTTACATAGGTGAACAACGCAGGGCATCGCATTTGACAATGGTTACCGGAGATGACGCAAACTCCAGGCAACAAAATGAAAAGCGTTGAAAATGAACTTGGGGTAAATAAAAAAACAAGGGCACTATTACCCGAAGAACAGACATTCCTGAATGGAAAAAATGTGTAAATTATAAATAGTTAAGGAGATACAATCTAGTGTAGATGAATAACTCATAACTCAAACAAAAACTGAGTAAAAGAATTAGAAAGATATTTCTCTAAATAAGAAATACAAATGGCCAGTGTGTACATGAAAACAGGTTCAGTGTCACTCACCATCAGGGGATTGCAAATCAGGAAGCCACAATGATGCATCACTGTTACACACTTACAAGACTAACTGAAAGTGTTGTAGGTTGCCACAGCACTGGAGCTTGTACGCATTGCTCATGGGAACATAGAATAGTACAACCATGATTTAAAAAAAATATAGCAGTTCCTCAAAAAAATTATACACAGAACTACTATATAATCCCACAACTCTATATCTTAAACATATAAAAGAAATAAAAAACATGGCTCAAAAAGATATCTATATATGTATATTATTCCCAGTAGCCAAAGGCAGAGTCACTCGGGGTCCATCGGTGTGTGAATGGAAACAGAATGTGTTACTGCTCTGCGGTATCAAAAAGGAAACACATTCTGACACACTAAAACATGTATGAGCATCCAAGATATTCTAAGTAAAATAAGCTATTCATAAAAGGACACATCATATAATCCCGCTCATATGGGGTGTCCACAACAGACAGAACATGGCCACAAAACCATCTTTCAAGATCAGAGACAGAATAGTTTTTTTTTTTTTTCGCCAAAAATGAGTGAGTTTAGCAATAGTTACCTCTGAGGAAGGTCACTTTTGAAGGATATACTTGAAGAATGATCATAATCCCATCAGAAAGGACTAAATTACCAAAATCAGCAAATAAATTATTAAGTGTGTGGTATTACTAACTCTGCCCACAGAAACCAAGGCAGGTCACAATGAACAACACCTAACAATGATAATCACAAGCAAGGGGTGATAGGATTTAAAATGTTCTTGGTTCCTTCCTCATCTCATTTGTGAGGCAGTTAGAATTAACTGCTTCAGACCTTAAAACACACATGTATATAAGACACTTATGTTAAGCACTAGAACCTCAGAAAATATAAAAAAATATAATATTTCCAAAATATAAGAATAAAAATGTATTTTAAAAACTTGTTCAAGGGGCTAGGAATGTAGTTCAATTATCAGAGCACTTGCCTAGCATGCATAAAACCCCATGTTCAGTCTCCAGTGCTGCATAGCAGGGCCCAGTGGGACACACCTGAAATCTCAGAGCTTAGGAGCTGGTAGCAGATGGGTTGTAGGTTCAAGATCATCTTCAGCCAAATAGAGACTTAAATTTAAAAATCTCAGGGAGAGAGAATAAAGAAAATATTTTTAAAGAATATAAACATAAAGCACTCACTGGAAATATTTGTAAATATAACAATAATTACATTAATTGTTCATGGATCAAACTCATCTGCTTAAAGACAGAAATCAGCAATTATACACTATATGCAAGAGATTCAGATATAGACCACAGAGAAAAATAGTGGCAGAAAGGTAGCTGTGCCATGAAACACTGAATTAAGCAAAGTGACATAGCTCTCTTGATATCAGATAAGTCTACTTTAGGGCAAACCATACATTGAAGATAAAAAGAATCTCTACACAATTGAAGTCTTTAATCACCATGAAAATTTTAGAAAACTTTAGCAGAATTTTAAAATAATAGAACCAGAAAGAAATGAAGGGAATTGGGGAATTCATAAATCTACTAGGATATTTTAATTCTCTTTAGTGCTTTAATATTGAAAGGACAAAAAATTAAGAAAAATATTTATGTCACATAATTAATGAGAGAATTCATTGGGTATATTGGAATATATAGAGAAAATACTCTAGAAAGATCAATACCTTTTATGAGCACTTAAAATTGCAATAGAATTAGACCAGAAATCAGCAACTAAAACAATACTTAAAAAGTAAAAAAAATGGATTCTATGAGGTTATTACTAAGCAATTCAAGAAGCAAAGAAAATTGAAATGAAAATATCCAGACAGATTTAGATCTAGGGAATAATGAAAATACTACTTATCAGAGCTTGTACAATGCAGCTGTTCTAACAGTATGCAGAGGGAAATACAAAGATTTTAGATCATGTAACACCACACAGCTGCAAACTGAAGTCAAAGAGAGTAAAGTAGGAAAAAATGGGAAAAAAAACAAGGAAAGAATAAAACTAGAAGATTGACAAATACAACAGTTATTTAAAGATATTTTTAAAATAAAACAGATCTCTATCAAGACTGATTATGGGAAAAATACCTAGAAAGATCTGGTAAATAATTCTAATGATAAGCACAACACATAAGAGAAATTAAAAAGATAATTTCACATTGTAGATACCTACCTAAAATATTAAGTGGGCAGTGTCTAGAAAAATTATAAAAGCAAGTGATCAGAAAAATTTGTGTTAATGGGGCCATTGAACTGCTACTTTATACAACCTGAGGTAAAAAGAAAAAATCAATCCAAAACAGCGCCCTCTCCCAAATATCTCATAATACTCTTTGTTGTTCATTGAGACACAGTCTTGCTACAAAGCTCGGGCTGGGAACCCTGAAGTCCTTCTGCTTCAACCTTCCAAGCTCTGCGTCTCTGGGGACAACACATCTTCATACCTGGTTTCTTATGATACCTTCTATTTAATGACCAGAACTTTATCAATGGAAGGGCCTAGAACCACAATGCAGGGATAATTACTTTGCAATTTAACAAAAGTGCATTTTTCTTCCTAATACAATGCAAACGTCAATTGACTTTCCAAAGCGCTTGCAAAGCACTGTCTCAGTGAAAATGCAAATTTCTCCACAACATAGAAACACGCTAAGAACACAGACTGCTTTACTCAAAACCACACAGAATTTACTCTGAATACCACAGTCTTCACATGTGTAGATACTGGCGTTACCTTTTCTGCGGAGCAGGGTCTGAAGACCCTTCCCTTTATACACCTACTTCTGCCAGACTGCAAGACTGCGTTGTTTCGTTTCAGACTACACTCAGAAGGAAATCCTGCCTGTGATGGATGACACTCACTGGAATGGTAGCAGATCATCCATTCCTGTCTGTCTCTGGAGAGTAGGCATAACACTCTTAACACAGAAACCACACCATTTTACTTTCCTACTCAGAGCCCTCAGAATCCCACATGACCCTGAATAATCTGGGTACGCCTGGCTTTCCTAAACTCACTTTGTGTTCTTCCCCACATTCTTCCAACTTGAACTCATTTGCACCCAAGAGGTCCAAGAACACCCTCTTCTGTCTCAGGATCAACTGTTGCCATAGTCTAGAAATCATCCCTAAGCCTGTGCAAGATTGACTTGAACTCCCATAAGTAGTCACCACCAGGACTAGGACTGTAAATGCAGAGTCTCTGAATCTAGCTTTTCTTACTCACTATCTCTTGGTGGGACTACAAAAAAAAATTTCTCTTTGAAGACAATAAACCTGCAAAAAGAATTGAGTTGCCACATAAAATACCAGGCTGAACCCCCAAACAAATGTGGAGTTACTCATCTCGTACAGAAAACAGACTCATGTATCTCTGGTCTAGCCTAATTATGGAGATTTTCATTCCAGCCTTCTGTCCACATAGACAATAAGGCAGTCTAAAACAAACTTGGTACAGTTGTGGCCTGGAAACGCCAGTGCTCCTCTTTCACTCCCCTCAGATTACTTTATAATGTTTTGTAGAGAACTGGGGAGCTCTATGTGTACGTTTCTTTAGATGAATTCTGTACTCTACCATTAATTTTCTCCCTTTATAATAACAGAGGTGAAAGTCCTTATTCGCAATAAATGCTGAAGGGGGTCAAGGGGTTGACAGAGGGAATGTGGGGATACGTAGCTAGAATTGAGGGGCATTTGAGGTATGGTACTGAAACCTAATGCAATGGAAACTTCCTAAAATATATGAAGGCAATTCTAATGAAGTCTCCAAAT
>JAQHUG010000023.1:9177852-9190668 GCA_028555095.1 Dicrostonyx torquatus | reverse complement strand
TAAGTTAACACGTGAGGTATTGGGTTTCCTTGAATGAGAGTTATGAGCTCTGGCTCACATCTTTCTGAAGTGGGTGACTAGAGGTTGCAGAATGAAAGACATGTGTAACAACTTCCTTGCTCTTTTCCCACACCAACTCTCCAGCAGGTCCAGTGCTGCCACTGGAGAATATCTCAAAATCAAGTGCTACCAAAACGAGCCACGGTGCCAACACTGGCACGTGAGCTGAGTGGATGCATTAGGTTTTATAGGACTGACTCCATTGTAACCAAAAAAGAAGGTTGGAACCTTTCATTCCAAAACTCACCTGGCTGTCTGGTCAATTACAAGTGGATAGTAGAACACATGAAAAGAGCCTTTCTTACCAATCAACCTCTTGTCATGTTTGTCCTTATTTACTAGTTAGGTCAAGACTGCTAAAACAGATTTTTCTAACTATGACACTCTAGAGGCAGAAATAATAGGATGAAGAAGAGAAGGGAAAAATCAAGAAAGAAAAATGTTCTGTATCCTGATCCAAACAAGCATTCTCCACACTGTGCAAAGTGTGTGGAGAGATTGTACAAATGTGATTTAGTGAATATGAAGTAGAGCTTTTAGGGAAAACTCCGTTCAGGGTGAACTTCCACAAATTAGCAGTATAATTAGCCTTCTCTCTAATTACAAGAGATAATTAATAGGCCAGAAGTTCAGAATACGTTTGTCTATAGAAGTTTATTTTCTTTGACCGAAACAAATACCAACAAAATTCTTAACGCCATGCTCTTTTGGGAAGGTCATGGACTGACATGAAGACATGTCTTGATAGTCCCAAACAAGTTCATTTCTGATTTGAAGTTCTCGCAAACTTCTTTGCCATGTAATTAATTCATTGGAGGCTGAGTGGCATCAAATGATGGGCTGATGCAAGTTGTCGTGATCGTGTTAAATTACACATTTACCTAAAGCGGAGGTAAAGTAATCCCACAGTGTTTGTTAAAATATTTACATTGCCAATTAGTGTAATGGGAAAGAGAAGATTCTGTATGAGATGGCTTGGAAAAGCAGCAAAGCTATCTAAACAAATGTAACAAAGGAAGAACAAGCCACCTTTGGAAAGACGTTATGATGTCTCTTCTGAACCCATTGTGTTGGTTTTTTTCTTTTATTCACATGAGTTCCCAAAGAATGCAGTGTTTTCATTTCCTTCAGAATTTGTTGTATGGGGATTAGAATCGTGCAGAAACACTTCTGAAACTAAGTACATCAGAGCAGATGGGAGCATTCTGATGAAGGGACTGTCCCCGTCATTGGTTTGGAAAGAGTCCAGATTAGATGAATGGGTGGGTAAGTGAATACTGAGAGTTCTTGCTCCCTGTGGTGCCAAATAGTTGATATCAAAGTGTGAACCTGTGTGCTGATGCTGCAAGGCCCCCACATCCTGGGGGGGGGAGTGTGAACCTGTGTGCTGTGACGCTGCAAGGCCCCCACATCCTGGGGGGGGGAGTGTGAACCTGTGTGCTGTGACGCTGCAAGGCTCCCACATCCTCGGGGAGGGGGGGAGTGTGAACCTGTGTGCTGTGACGCTGCAAGGCCCCCACATCCTGGTGGAAAGTGTGAACCTGTGTGCTGTGACGCTGCAAGGCCCCCACATCCTGGGGGGGGGGGAGTGTGAACCTGTGTGCTGTGACGCTGCAAGGGCCCCACATCCTGGGGGGGGGAGTGTGAACCTGTGTGCTGTGACGCTGCAAGGCTCCCACATCCTCGGGGAGGGGGGGAGTGTGAACCTGTGTGCTGTGACGCTGCAAGGCCCCCACATCCTCAGGGGGGAAAGTGTGAACCTGTGTGCTGTGACGCTGCAAGGCCCCCACATCCTGGGGGGGAGGGGCAACCTCACTCAGTTTCCAATGTCTCTCTGATCATAGTTGATTGTATGCTGAAAATGGAATTCATTATCATGTCAATGAGTTTATCTGTAGAAGGAAGAAAGCACATCAGAGGCTGATCTGTGCCACAAGCCTCCCGGTATATTTGCATGCATCATTTAATTTAATAATCATGGGGACCTTATTAGACAGAAGCTTCCGTCTAACAGCTTGGCAAAACAAGGCTTGTAGTTCCACCTAGAACTTGTGGAACCAGGCAGTGAGTATAACTGATATAAAGTGTACTTTACAGAGTGCACTGTGCACAGAAGACTTGCTACATGGAATCACTAGACTAAAACAAAACATCCATTTTGCAGAGCATTTTTCTAATAATATTTGAAAGATATTAATATGCCAGACCAATTACCTTTATAAAATACACATAATCCCATCTTAAGTAACTTTAGTTCAAATTTATTGTTTCTATGCAGACATATATTGTTCTATGACCACCCCCCCCACCATCATCCACAAACATCTTTATCCTGTCTGTTAAAATTGTACCTAATAGATAATAACTCCCTGCCACTATTGCAATCTCTGACCTATGAATTTGATCACTCTAGGCATCTCATATAAGTGGGATCCTAAAGCCTTTTGTAACTGCCATATTTTATTTATCAAAACATCCTCAAGGTTCATACTTGTTGTGACATCTATTATAATTCTCTTCTTCTTTAAGATTGGATAATATTCCATTGTATATTTGCATTTTAAGTGCAAATCAAGATTTACATTTTGTGTACACATTAATCCATCCATAGACATTTGAGTCGTTTTCTCTTTTGGCTGATACAGAAAATCTGCTGTGAACCTGTATGTACCAATAACTCTTCGAGATTCTTCTTTCAATTATGTGGGGCACCTGGGATAGGATTATTAGGCCAAATGTCAGTTCTGCTTTCAAGTTCTGAAGGAATGAACACCCACTCGGCTGTAGTGGGTGTGCCAGCTTACACCCCCTGTAAGCAGTGCACAAGAACTGTTTCTCCACATTCTCATCTATGCTTCTTATTTTTATTCTTTCTAGTTGCTGCATTAGTTATTTGTCTCTATTGTTTGACAAAATACTTGACAAAAGTAGTTTGAGGGAGGAAGGGAGGGCTTCTTTGGCTTCCAGTTCTAAAGATTATAGTGCATCATGGCAGAATCAGAGATGGCTGTAAGGAGCTCAAGGCGTCTAACATGGCATTCATAGACAGGAAGCAGAGAGCTGAATATAGAACTCAGCTGCACTTCTTTATGCTCTTCAGGATCCCAAGTTATGAAATGGCATGGCCCACATTCCGTGGGAGTCTTCCCACCTCGTTTAGCCTAAACTAGAAAATCCCTCACAGACATGCCCAGAGACTTATTTCTATGGCAATTCTCAGTCCCATCCAGTTTGCCAATCCACTAACCACCATAGTTAAGTCTCCTTATGGACCTGGGTGACGGGGAAGCATTTGCTTTTTAATGGGTAGTTAAACACAGAAAAGCCAGAAAATATGTATATATTCCAAATAATTTTGAATTCACTTATCACTAAGTCTAAATTTCTCTACAATGATATGTGAGCAGCTCAAAACTTTCAGGAAAGCAAGTATTAATTATTAATTAATACCAGTTGAGCAACTCTCATCACATATATTTAATACTCCCAACAGCTGCATGGGAACAATTTTATCATCCAGATTATTGCAGAGCTAGGAGATCCAAATCCAGGTCCCCTGGCACCACATGCTCGATTATTCCATGAGACGGAGGGCAGTTGTTAAAACAGCCAAGGTGGAACTACTTGGTTGCAGATTACTGGATTGCTGTACATAGAATAGACCTGGAAGGAATATGGGGAGTGGCATTACTTGCTTTGGGTGTTGGATTTGTGAGGGAAATGAATTAAAAGATGTTGGTGTCAGCAGTAAAAAATTCTAAAGTCACAACATTGAGAATTAGATACAGCAAGCAACCATTTCATTACACTGCAGAAAACCACTGGTGTTCTTAGGCGTCTGTTGCTGACACACATAGATGCTACAGCTCAAATCTAAATCATTTCCTCTTCAGAGTCTTGTGTGTAAAAGTCCTGGTAGCTAGTCAGTGGCATTACTGGGGGTAGAGCCTCCCTGGCGGAAGTTAGGTCAGTGGAGGAGCATCTTTGATGGAAATGCTGGGACCTTACTTTGGTCTTCTTTCTCACTCTCCTTCAGTTGTCGTGGGTGAGTGACTTTAATCCCCTGTGCACTTCCCCCAATGTTATGTATCACACAGGCCCAATAGTAAGTAAGGAGGCAACTGGACCAGGTACTGAAATCTCTGAAACATACCCCCAAATAAATTTTTCTTGATAAAAGTTCATTTGTTTCAGGAATCTGCTCTAGTGACCAAAAGTTGTCTAATAGATGGGCAAGACTGCTTTCTCCCATCTCAAATTTATAGCTCAAACAGGAGATCACTTACCTTTTCCAGGAGAAACCAAAATATCTGCATCTATATCTGCATGTTGTAGTTTTGACATTTTCCAAGTTTCTCTGGGGAATATGCTTCCTATATTCTGTTTGCTTAGTTAAAATTTGAAGATGATGGAATATCAAACATTCTCTAGTTTCTGCACAGAACTTACATGTTTAAATGAATCTCTGTCAGTGAAAATATTAAATTCTATTTCAGAAATTGTTGTAGCTTTGGAATTACTGAGGATACCATTCATTTTAGAAGTAAATTTTTGGCCGGGAGGTGGTGGCGCACTCCTTTAATCCCAGCACTCGGGAGGCAGAGGCAGGCGGATCTTTGTGAGTTTGAGACCAACCTGGTCTACAAGAGCTAGTTCCAGGACAGGCTCCAAAGCTACAGAGAAACCCTGTCTTGAAAAACCAAAAACAAAATAAAAAAAATAAATAAAAGTAAATTTTTAACAATGTCTAACATTCTGATAGTGAATCTTCTAAAATCACTTGAAAATCAACATTCTAAGATACAGTCAACAGAAAGAAAATACTTGATCAGACATCCTTACCCTTTCTATTTGTCATTATTTGATTTACTGATATTGGTAACCTTTAAATATAGATAATCATTTAGTCACTGTACAATTTTGTTCACTAAATATTTTGGAAAATGCAAGCACTAGTACATTGAATTTGGAAATCAGATTAAGTTAGAAGCATAAAAATAGAAAAATACATGAAAGATTGTTATGGTGGTTTAAAAGAAATGGTCCCCAAATGGAGAGCCAGTAATGGGAGATGTGGCCTTGTTGGAGTAGGTATGTTTTTCTTGGAGGAAGTATGTCACTGTGGAGGTGGACTTTGAGGTCTCATATGCTCAAACCATGCCCAGTGAGACAGACCACTTGCAAGCCAAGATTAGGATACTCGGCTACTTCTCCAGCACCATGTCTGCCTGCATACCACCATGTCGCAACATAATGATAATGGACTGAACCTCTGAAAATGTAAGCCATCCCAATTAAATGTTTTCTTTTATAAGGGTTATTGTGGTCTTGATATCTCTTCACAGCAATAGAAACCCTAACTAAGACAGAAGTAATTTTAGAATCATCCAACATAAACAGATATCCTTAATATTTTTGTAGTTCCTATCCATTTCAGAGTATTTCTTAGTTGACACTAAAAACTCTTTCAGTCTGCAGAGACACAGGAGAGAGAGAGAGAGAGAGAGAGAGAGAGAAGGGGATTTTTGAGTAGATAAATTAATTCTAAGGCAATTGGATCAGGTAGTGAAGTGCTGTTCCCCAGAGGGAAGGGAAGAGGAAGGGGAGGAGGAAGGAAGGAAACAGGGATGGGGAGAGATTACGCAGAGAGCAGGGAGGGCACCTCTGGACAAATGAAACTGTGTAACGAAGGAAATGGAAAATCGTGTAGCTGAGATGATGAGAAATGGTGCCGTGAGATGAGGAAGGACAGTGGAGCAGTGAAGAAATACACCCGACTATGTTTCTCTCCCTCAGGTGTTGGCAATTCAAGAATGGAAATGGAAGACCTAATTAGGGAACAATTCACAGCTGGGGACTGACAGCAGGGATGGTGAAAGTCAAGATCAGACGTGAAGGTGACAGTCAAGGGCACACATAAGGGGCAGACTGATGACAAGTATCAATCTCATGCCAGACTAGAGGAGGCTACTTAACTTTGATCCATTTGGGATGCCTTCTCTTTAAAGACATGTTCATGGGATCTCAGGTATATAAACTAGACATACGAATTGAGTATTTACTCATAATAAATCATAAAATGACTTCATATATGTATGTTCTATCATTCTGTCATTCTTATTTTGTTACTGTTCAGAAAGTTTTTACTATCACAATAATTTTCACAATCCCCCACATTCAGTTATGTGACCCCAACATGAAGTTGTGGTACATGACTTAAAGAATTGTGTTCTAGCCAGGTAGTGGTGGTGCACACCTTTACTCCCAGCACTTGGGAGGCAGAGGCAGGTGAATCTCTGTGAGTTCAAAGCCAACCTGGTCTGTAGAAAAGTTCCAGTATAGTCAGGGCTATGCAGAGAAACCCTGTCTTGAAAAAGTAAAAAGAAACTGGATTCTAGAATCCAGTGTTGGGAGATGGAAAGACAGAAAAACTAACTAAAACAGAATGATATTTTTTCCTTTATTTATTTTTTATGAATGCAAGGAAAAAAAACCAGATCAAGGCTATAAATATCCAGTGTTGTGTTCTCTTGCAAAAGGGGCCAGAGCCTTCCCAAACGCTAGCTGATTCTTTGACAAGCACTTGTATCCTAAGGAGTTGGCTTTTTGATCATGAAGATGCTTTTCCCAACCCAACACACTCACAGGCAGTCTTGAGAGCGAGTTTGACACACAGAATAAGTCTCGCTAACCATCCCCTCCATCCATCAGTGGTCCATGAGATTTGAGAACTAGGAAACCTGTAGCAAAGAAGCTGCTGACATTTCTGTGGGGTGAAGTATAGAGAAGAGTTATAAAGAAATATGACCTTCAAACATTACTGTTTGTACTAGAATTTGAACTGCCCACTCTCTGCCCTGGAGGTTTGGGCACTCAACAGATGTGTATTATTGTGAATCATTTCCATGAAATGTAAATCCTACATATGTTAAAAATTTCTGAAAACAATTTCAGGAAACTTAACACTGTGATCCAGGACATCACAGTCCATTTTTTCTCTAAACAATTTTGTGCTAGCAGCCTCCTAATACCAAGACACTGGCCCATCAGTAAGAGTGAGCAGGCATCTGAGAAAAATAAAATACATTAAAATCAAAAGACAAAAGCATTCCATAAGTAATTGACCGGGCCACTCTCCATGTATGCGTTTTCACGTCCTCTTCAATTCTTATTGAATAGATTTTCTTAAAATACCTAATTGTCTCATCAATATTATTCTCTATGAGCAAGTATGTATCTATTTATTCTCTATAAATATTACATACATCTTAAACACTGTGTCAGAGTCTATATGTAATCAAAAATGGATGAAATGACAGTTATCTTTGAGTACTTAATAGTTATCTATCAAATTCAACAGCATGTCAGAAAAATCTAATAGCTATTGTTTATTGTTGTTAAGTGGATTCTCACACAGTTTGTTATCTTTTCCCTTCTAAAGATCCATGGTAGAAATAGATTTCTTGGTGGAAATCGGGTTCAAAATAAGTTGCCTGGAGTCTAAATCCTTTCATGTTTGTTATTAAAGCAGTAGTAATTGATTTTTTTAGCATCTGCTTATTATAAAAGAGAGGCACGGAAATTATATGATGACATAGTTCAGAATGTCAGCTGAATGGGCAGCTTCATGTGGCACCATTTCAACAGGGATTTCAGTCCACAGACTTTCCACGAATGTCACTGTCTTAGATTTTTTTTTTATTGCTCTGGAGAGACACCATGACCATGGCAACACATAAGAAAACATTTAATTGGGATGGCTGGCTTGCAGTTTCCGAGGTTCAGTCCTTTATGATCACAAAGGGAAGCATGGTGGTGTGCAGGTAGACATGGTGCTGGAGTAGCTCAGAGTCCTACATCTTTCAGGCAACGGGAAGTCCACTGACTGTCACACTGAGGGAAACTTGAGAAAAAAGAGCAGAAAGCCTGCCCCCACAGTGGCACACTTCCTCCAACGAGGCCACATCTCCTCATAGTGGCACTCCCTTTGAGGACAGTTTTCTTTCAAACCACTACAGTTGCCTTGTCTATATAAGGAACAGCCATTGTCATCTGGAAACACTTTGGTGCCTTCATTTCACACTGACTGAATGTCTCCACACTTTCCTTTAGTGCCTGATCCCACAATCACTACTGTTGCTTGCTTGCAAAGCTTTTCCTTGAAACTTTTCTGGAAGCATCATGCCATCTTTGGCAACAGTTTCGGTGGCACTCCCTTCAACCAATCCTCTGTCAAAGAGTAGAAGACACTTCCTAAAAGCTTGTCTAGCCATGATGCGTACTGACACAGCTCAGACTCTGCCGGCATTGGTTATTTTTTTACATAATTTATTATGATTTATTTAATTTTATTTTATGTGCATTGGTGTGAAGTTGTCAGATCCCCCAGAACTGGATCTTCAGACAGTTGTGAGCTGCCATGTGGGTGCTGGGAATCGAACCTGGGTCCCCCGGAAGAGCAGTCAGCACTCCCCTCCCAACCACTGAGCCATCTCTCAAGCACCAGCATTGGCTATTTTTAAAACTGTGTATTTTCAGGACTAAGGTTTCACTTTGTAAACTAGAAAACAGCCAAATTCCTTGCCTGTAAACCCACAACTAGCATTTTGTCTTATAGGCAACTTGAAATAGCCTATAAAATACTATTCTCCAACTCACAGTGTAAATGTGCCCACAAGTATGCTCTAGCTTGCTTCTCTGCTGCAGTGGTAAATGCTGACCTAAAGCAACTAGGAAAGGGAAGGGCTTATTCAGCTTACATGTCCAGACCACTGAGGGAAATCAGGACAGGGACTCCAGTAGCAGCAGAGGCAGGAACCACAGAGGATACTGTTTATTGGGTTGCTCTTTTTTGTTGTTTAATAAACTTAGGATGCCTGTCCATGGTGCTACTACTCAGGTTGGGTACTCTCATATCAAAAATGTCTGATAAATCTGATGGAGACAACTCTTTAATTTCCAGATGACTCTGCTTTGTCAAAACTAACCAGAGCAAACTATTATCATATAATTATTTTTAATGTGTGAAACCTGAAAATAGTTCCTTCTATATATCTCAAAATCCATCTCTCCCACCTCAGACTAGCCAGAAGAAATCCCCCAGGATGAGCAGACTTTCTAGGCAGCAAGTGTGAACACCCAAAGTGATGAAATTGTTGATCTTGATAGTAATTTGTGTGGATCTATTTGTGGGCGTTATTGCAGATAGCTCCTGACAGTAAGCAGCCTTCTATTTGGGGAGATATTAACATCACTGCAGTTTTCACATCCAGTTAGCTGTTTGGGTCTGCCTGATGCATGCAGCACTCAAATAAGCCTGGGGCTGGAGTGGTGGTTCATAATTCAGATCGTCAGACGTCTACCTGGCTTCTTGAAGTATATACTTGTTTAGCATATACTTCTCTTGGCCCCATATCCAGGACATAGCTGGCACAATGAATAGATCTTGTCTCATTCCCTGTTCTTACCCTACTTTCTTCCTCTCGAGCACCCCTTCCATTCTTCCTCTGACTTGAGAACTAAACTCTCCACCAGGTTTTTCTTTCCAATTGTTCGAGAATCAGGTTGACTATGTATCCCAACTCACTTTCTCCATTGACATACTCACAAATATTAGGATTTGAAGTTGGTAATACCACTTTGGCTACTTTCTGTTTCTGTTTTGTTGTTTGTTTGTTTGTTTGGTTTGGTTTGGTTTGGTTTTTTGAGACAGGGTTTCTTTATGTAGCCTTGGCTGTCCTGGAACTAACTTTGTAGACCAGGCTAGCCTCAAACTCTGCTTCCCAAGTGCTGGAATTAAAGGTGTACACCACCACAGCCCAATTCTTTCTGATTTTTAAAAATCAGATTTGATAACATAGCAAAGTAGTTCCCCATCCTGGGCTGCTGAAACAGAGCTGGAGGGAGGATGGGTGGGGTGGAGGTGGAGGGAGGATGGGTGGAATGGGGGTTTTCAGAGCTGGAGGGAGGATGGGTGGGGGTGGGGGTGGAGGTGGAGGATGGTATAAGGGGAGGAAATACTCTTCAAGACTCTTCTTTGTATGTGTGTGACATAGTGGCTCTTAGCCTTCTTTCCTGGTCTTTGTCTACAGCTGAGAGGGCTTCTCAAGGTTTTGCTTGTGTTCTGGCCATCTGACCCAGACTTACACCAAAGTCAGAATACAAGGGAGGGAAAACCAATAGAAACAAACTGTGATGTCAGGTTTTATCGTTGGTGCAGTAAATTGGTCAATGCCATCTTGGATGACACTAGATATTCACAATCTTTAAGACAACTAGAGACTGACCTGATGACGTGAAAGGTTAGCTAAAGCTCAGATACATATATTCCAGCCTAGCTGCTCTGAAAATGCACCTCCTTCTTAATGTTGGTTACATTGAAACCCACAGGAAAAGGAGTTAAGTTACTGCAGACAGAGCTGTATGTCTATTCAGTTCCATTTTAAGAGGAAAATCTGAGGGTGAATCAAGGTAGATCAGTTATACTGGTAGTGAGGGTCAATCAGGGTAGATTAGTTACACTGGTAGTGATGGTGAATCAGGGTAGATTAGTTATACTGGTAATGAGGGCAGGGGAGAAAGAATTTGAGGATGGTTCTAGAAACTCCTGATGCATTGCTTCCTCTGTTGACTGCTGCATAATATAGGGTAGACATCAAGTAGGTGGGTGCCTATTCACACCTTGATCTACATGTCAGTGCTGATCATTGTAGGAATGTGAAGCAAAAAGAGTCTATTCCTTTGTCCTAGGTGGGTTTGACTTGTGCAGAGGCCTCACCTTCAGCACTGAGAAGAGACACTGTCATCTACGTTTGTGGTTAAGAGCTGCATGATAGAGCTTCAAACAAGAAAGAAAGAAAATGAAAGGAAGGAAGGGAAGGAGGGAGGGAGGAAAGAATGAAATGAAGAAGAAAGGAAGGAAGAAAGGGAGGGAAAGGAAAAGAAAAGAAATCTCAAGAGAACCCTGTAAGACTAAATTTCTGGTTGAGCTAGATTGATAATAATCCAGAGGCACATGTGACCCTAAACTGCAAGTTAGACACGCCTACCAGGACATCTGATGTCTCTAATCTCTAGGTCTGAGCTACCTACAAAGGGACTCTGAGCAAGGATTTGTTAGCCATATAATCTAAATCTGGTTATCTATAAAATACATTTATTTTTATATTTCAAGGTAAAGTCTGGGTCAAAGTTTATTTATTTGTTAATCATTTATCATAAAAAGTTTTGTCCTAATTAAATTAGAAAAAATACCAGTTTCTCTTGATTGAGGCTTTTTATGATCACTGGGTACCAAGTGCCTCCTAGCTATCCTGCATCTTGAGACAATATTTAAAACTAAGAATAATTTTGCAATTTATAGCAGTTGAGCCTAAATTTAAACTGAATGACAACTTGTTCAACCCTTGTACCAAAGTTCCCCTCTCAATGTCATGGATAATATACCATTTATCCCTTAAATCTCTTCCAGTTACAGATATTTAAGTTCATTTTCACACTTTACTATCACTTTAGTTTTCTGTCATTGTTTGGCATGCTTGGAAGGTGTACCACATGACCAGACTTCAATCCCCAGGTAGCCAAGGGATTTGTACTTTTACAGTGTCTCCTTCTGTCCCCACTGCCTGTCATGTGACCTTGGCCTTTATCTTCTGGCTAGCAGACAGAAGATCCAGCTCATGTTGAGGTAGGTATCTAACTCAGAGCCTGACTCTTCCCTGAAACAGTAGTAGAACTCAGTTAATCTGTCACACGTGGCCATTCTTCTGCTGGGAGAAACATCAGGGGAATTGACCTCTTCTGAAAGTGCAGCAACCACCATGGCCCAGCACCCCGTGGTGGAAAAACTTTGGGGTGACATGCTTCTTATCTCATGTAAAACAGAAATGGAGTTTACATTGGCTAGGACATATTTGATCAAAATGAATCAGTAATTGACACGGGCTGCTGAAAATCCAATATGCTTACATACCTTATCTTATCAGGTATCTACATAAATTATAGATCTACATGGTGATGTAGTCTCAAAATGCCCCTGCAATAAGAAGTACACATATTAAAGGAGCGTTAAGGGCAAGGAATTTGGGGTTAGAAGCCTAACAGTGGAGTTGGAATGTAGGTAATTCAGTCCAACAAGTGAGGACTCTCTCCTTGTTCATCATATTGTTTTTAGCTGACAGTTCATTTGGGCACGTGATAAGACCTGCTGATAGCACATCTCAGGTACGGGAATATTCTGCAGTGGAGTATATATAGGGAAAGAACCTTTTTCTCCTTCCTTAGTCAGGTTCGCATCACTTGGTCTTCTAGTGATACCTCAGCTCTTAGGTGTGACTTTGATCACAGGTACAGCCTAATTCTTGTGGGTATTTGTGGTCTTTAGGAGAAACAAGTCTTGATCATACCAGGCTGGCCTACACAGGAAAAAATCTGCTATGAAAAATCTTACTACCTTAGATTAACCTCTGTGTGTTTTCATTTAATTAACTTTCATGGCAAACCAGACCTGAGATCTTATTTATTTATTTTTTTCTTCAAACAGCAGTTTTAATATGGACAGTTATTTGGGTATAATCTAACAACTCTTCATTTCACATTCTTTTTTTTTATTGTTAAAGAAAAATTTACATTTACTCCCTTGTCCCAGGCCCTCCTGATCCCCCACTACCCCACCGCCCTCCCCCTGCTTCCTTAAGATGGGGCAGGATACCCTGCCCTGTGGAAAGCCCAAGGCCCTCCCCACTCCATCTCGGTCTA
>JAQHUG010000023.1:9140975-9166980 GCA_028555095.1 Dicrostonyx torquatus | reverse complement strand
TTTTTTAAAAAATTTAAAAAACAAAGAAGTTCTTTATCTGTTAACGGGGTGCTGATGGATACCTCCTGCTGGTGAGACTGCTTCCCTGTAGCACTGGCAAGCATCCTCTGAAAAAGGACCTTGAAATTCTGACTTGAAGTTTAGGAATGGGAAGATATTCGTGAAACAAAGGAAAGTTGCCTTAGTCTAAGAGAACAGTACCTGTGAAGCATGTGGAGTAGGAAAGGGTGTGTCTTTTATTTTATTTTTATTTTTGGAGTCAGGGGCTTGCTGTTTAGTTCAAGCTGACCTGGAACACCCCATCCTATGGCATTAATTTACCAAGTGCTGGGATTACTTACAGGTTTGCACAATCACACCTGACAGGAAAATGGCTTCTCCAAGGGACTGAGTGGTAGTGAAGAGAGAATTGACAGGATGTGGTGTCCATCAGGTCCTCTGGAGTAGGAGTCAGATAACTCACCATGCTTCACACGTCTTCTGAAACACAGTGGGAAGTAACTGGAGGGCTTCCAGATGACGAGACAGGAGGTTTCACTTGGGATCCCAAGTGGGAGCTAGGAGATTTCAGAAGCTGTTATAAATGTCTAGAGAGAGATGCTGAGAATATTAGAAAGGATGGAATCAGGTGAGCTGTGAGCAGTGGATCCTAAGTACTTGCCTCCACTAACAAGGTGGGTTTAGTTGTCCACCGGTAACTTGGGAACAGTGAGAGTAGTGGGGATTTTATGTGGTGGGGATAGGTAAGCCCTTATTTTCTACTCCTTCCTTCACGTTCTCTTTTTTGCAAGCAATGCATTCTTTCAAGCCAAGTAGTTGTTAATTACATGCAGTACAAGTACATTAATTATCCAAAGATAAGGATGATACACTAACTCTTTGCTGCTGTCTCTGTGCTGGGGATTAGATCTAAAGTTTTACCTATGCTGAACTAGTGTTGGACCTCATGCTACATTCTAGCACTAGATTTAGCCCCATCCCATCAATATGACAACTTTTATTGAGTATTAGCCATGAAGTCTAGGGACTCTTATGCTGATATCTGTACACAGCACACTGAATCTTGAGTATAACCCCAGGAGGCCGACTCCATTTACAACAAAGGGAAAGCAAAGCCCATGGATCTCAACTCACATTATGTGTCTACCTTGCTACCATCTATCTGTGGGGCATCAACCCAACCAGTGTCAAAGCTGATACAGTTTTTCTATTTGCTGAGTTTAAGCCTTGGATGGTGTTAATTTATTTTGCTGTTTTTATGACACTTGCAAATTTGTCTGGGTAGAAACTTATTTCCTTCAGAGTGTCATATGGTAGCTTCAGCTCATAGTTCCTTGCCATATGTCATGTGTGTAATTTAGCATCAGTAGATGAAAGTCTGTAAATATTTTGCATCAATAGAAGGATGCTGGATGGCTTCAGATATGCTACAGCCAAGTCAAGCGGGATGCTTTCCTGGAGGGTTTCTATACTTAGCTTCTGATCAAAAAGGTTGTTAGCTACACTGATCTTCTGTGGTACTAACCAGGTTCTTCAGGTTTAGAATGAAGGATTTGATGTCTGCTAGGATGTGTGTCGTGGGGACCCACTCTTAGTAGCCTTCCATGGACATGTTCATGTTGGGCAATTCAGGTTCCCCTGTACCAGCAGAGGTGTGACTTGGGCAAGTACAAGGTTGGGTAGCACCAGACACCGCCGTTGGAAATGGAGGCCTATGGAACCCCAGAGGAGAAACCGATCATTCTCTGGGCTCTGTCCCAGCTCCCTTCAACTCCCTTCAGCTGTGCTTTGGAGAGATTCAGGATTAAAGCTGTATTTTCACAAAGTCACAGAAATAGACTGCTGAGTCACAACCAGGGAGAGGCTCGTTCTAGGGCAAAATGCTGGGTTGCCAGTGCATCCTTTACTGCGACAGCTGCCTTGACATAGCCAGCAGCTTTCATGTTGGGCCACCTTTCTGTTCATATGTTTTCCTCTTATTCCTCTGCTGTGATTTCAAATTTCACTATTAAAGTTATTCTAAAAGTTGATACAAATTATGTTTTAATAAACTAAGTCATCCATATTCATGTTACCCACATATATCATTATCAAAATGTACTTACATATTTACATATCTGTATGCAGAAAATTAATTTTTATATACTATTTTTGCTTTCTTATTTTTCTCTTTAGTCACTTATTTATTATTGAATATGTATGTGTGTGAGCGTGGGTACAAGCCTGGCATAGTGCACATGACTAGGTCAGAGGACAGTTTTTGGTAGTCAGTTTTCTCCTTCTGCCATGCCATCCAGGGATGAGGACAGGCCATCAGGCTTGTGAGGCAAGGGTTTTATCAGCTTTCCAGTTTGTTTGCTCCCGAGGCTCACCAGCTTCTGCCTTCCTCCAAGAACTGTTTTAATTGAGAAGATGGTACAAGCCAACACCCTTTCTTAAGACCTTTTAAAACCCCTACTCATGGGCCTCCTTCTAGTTTCATGACTTAACCGCTCCACACATATATGCACATATATAAAAATTAAATGTAATATTTTCCTATGAGAGAGAATATCTCATAAACTTTACCCCATTCCAGTTTCTCAGTTGTCCTAGGAATATCATTTATATGAAAATGTAGTCCAAAATTACCTTGAGTCCAATTGTTGTGTTGCTATGGTGTCTATAAAGCTACAACAGTTCAATAGTTCAACCGCAATTCCTTGATTTTCAGACTTTTGAAGGTTACAGGGGAGCAATTGTATAGAGCATCTCTCCTGAGCAGAAATCATGGTTTCTTTCTAGAGTTCACACCAACAGTAGAGACATGGATAAGGAGCGGGGAACGTAAATGTCCCCTCCAACCTCAAAGGAAAGCTGAGTTGCTTACATTTAATGACCTTCTTACCCCTTTCTTTGGTTTTTTAATTGCTAGGTGACATTTGGGTGAATCAATTTGTGCTCCAAAGTCAAGCCAAATAAACACCAGAGGTAACAGAAAAGCCTGTCCAAATTAGCCTTAGACTTAAAATATAAAATGCAGGCAGGTCTATTTCCACATGGTAAAATCTACGAAATGGCTGTCTTCTATCCTTAATGTGTTAGTTTTTTGTCTGTTTGGTTTTTTTGTTGTTGCTGCTGTTGTTTTTGTTTTTCTGGTGGTTGAGAGAGTTGTGCTGACTCGTGTTTTGGTAGCGTGTGGCAGGCTGCAAGGCAGTACCTCCCCTTCATCTTTACTGCCGTGCACAGTCAGGGTACCAGTGCCTACTTAATTTCATGCTCCACTGATTTACAAATGGTAACTGTAGAACTGAGATCAACACAGTGGTAGACTAATGGAGAAAAAAAGCCCCCAATCTCTTAAATGGTCATCAGGCAAATGTCCAGAAAGCATTGTTATCTGAAACAGCCGAGTTACAATGGAAACACTGATGTTGGAGATAACAGTCACAATGCTAGATGAGAATGCTGGGTCATTGATACTTAAATGTTTCATATTGCTTTCCAAGGTGCTGTTATTATTCGGTTCTGCCAAGGTACCATTATTCAGAAGATGTTAAGTGGCCATCAGATACCAAAACATTAGGTTAACTGAACAGAAATGGATCACAGAAAATCTCTATCAGGATTTCAGTAAGAATAGGGCTTCACAGGTGCCCACAGAGTCACAGCACATTGCCTTTACTTTCTGTCTACATCCTTAAAACATTAGTCACACTTACATAGCACTTTGAACTAATGGAATTTTTCACGGGGCTGGAGAGATGGCTCAGCAGTTAAGAGCACTGGCTGTTTTTCCAGAGGACCCGGGCTCAATTCCCAGCACTTACATGGCAGCATACAACTGTCTATAACCCCAAGATCTGACACCCTCACACAGACATACATGCAGGAAAATACCAATGCACATAAAATAAAAATAAATGAATTATTAAAAATATTTTCATATTTACCACCTCATATTTTAAGAGGTAGAATTTACTGGGGCGTTATTTAGCATCATATGCTGGGTCAAAAGCTCATAAGTCTTATCTCATTAAACTTTTCCAAGAGAAGTTCTTTTGGTTGGCCTGTAACCACAAGAGGAACAGAGGTTGAACTGGCCAGCAAATGTCCCCACAGTTATGGTAGGCAATTGCTAAGAGGAATAAGTCTTTCCTGTTGTGTTGGCTGTCTTGGCAGCTTCCCATAGACTTCAAAGGACACTGGGAGTTTCCAGTATTAGATATCCTCTAGTGCTTCTCTGTCCCAGTGCACTTCCTCTCATCTTCAAATCTCTCCTGGCAGAAGCTAGAAGAAGAGGTTCAGTGTGAACCCGTAATGGAGCAGCCTGTCCTAGTACGGAGAGTACTAGGATCTGGCTACATGTATTGAAGATACTTCTGAACCTTGAGGGATTCAGGGTACTATGTGTACCCCCTCACAGCATTGCTGCACAAAGTTATGCATTTTGTCTTTGCAAGAGGAAAAAAGGATGCCAATTCTCCTCTTTTCTCAAGATGTGACGAACAACAGCAGCCAAATCTCACTCCTCCATCCTTACTCCATCTGTAGCCCTCGTGAAAGCCCAGCCTGTGTTTGAATCTTGGAAATAGCCTTCACAGCACTGTCACTTAGGGAATTATCCTCATCTAGCCTCCTTTGTCATTGTGTTCACACTGATAACAATGGTGCTTCAGACAGACAGATCCAACCACAAAACTAACTCTGTTAGTTAAAAAGACTGACTTAACTGGGCATGTTACCTTCAATCCCAGAACTTGGGACACAGGCAACTGGATCTCTGTGAGTGTGAGGTCAGAGACAAGTTTCTATATAGAAAGTTCTAGATAAACCAAGGCTGCATAATGCGAACTGATTTCAAGAAGAAAGAGGAGGAGGAAGAGAAAGAGGAGAACAGGAGGAGGAAATGGAGAAAGAGGAAAAGGAGAAGGAGGAGGAAGAGCTGGGACTGTGGTTTTATATGTGGCATTAAGAACCAGTTGTCAGAAGCTGTTGCCTCTTGGTTTTCTTTGACCAATGACCTCTCTTTCCCATCCTGCCACAGGGCATCCCTAGACATGGGTGCACACTGAAGACAGAGCAAGGGACCTCCTTGAGCTCCTTTCTTCAATGGATGCAGTATGGTTGCATGTAAAGTGATTCTCCGGGGCTTATGGTTATGTATCTTGTCCTTGAATCTCCAGTTGTTGGGAAGATGCTTTCTGCGAATATTTGAACCCATCCTAAATCTATCAGATCTTAAAATCAGCTCAATGCGTTCTTCCTCCCAACTCAAACTGTTCTTCCTCCAGACTGTTCTAATTCCATTTTCACCATTAGCAATATTTGCATAATTATGACAGTTAACTAAACAAAATTCCTGGTTTCATTATTGGGCCTCACCTGGCACCTCTATTTTCAACCCTTTGAGCAGTTAAATATAAACTCAATTTATTTGCAGTTTTATTTTAAGTCTCTTTGGATTAAAAGTCTATTCCCCATAAGAATATGAGTCCATGAAGTCTGAGTCATATCTGTGTGGGGAAAGAGAACCCTGTGTATCTGCATGTTCTTAAGTGATCTAATTCTAGAAATTTGATTAACAAGAACTAACAAGAATAAAACAGCAAGAAAAGCTTTACAGCTTTAAATGTGCATAGGGGCCTTCACGGGAGAGCAAAGCTAGACGAATTACCCAAACATGATATGTTCATACTTTCAGATAAGGAATGACAAATTTGCAAAAAGATTGACAGGATAAATGGATCTCTTAGCAAAGGAGGAAAATTCTAGGGAAACCATTTAAAAATATAGAGAGACAAGAAGCTCGTGAAAGATTGGGGTTAGCTGGAATTTACTCATTCACATTCATGGAAGACCCACTACCAGTCTAGGTGAACAAGGCTGCTGTCCAGTGTTGGTATACGAAGGACATTTCTTTTAAAGTAAGGTTTATGGCTTGCACGTGCAGGAAAAGTCCGTCAGCATGATCCTTGCTAAAGGCCAAGTTCAAGTAGCTTTGGTATGAACTAACCACACCCAGGTTGGTACAGTTCAAGAGGGCGCATTTCTACTTTATCTATGTCCTTAGTACCCATTACAAGACCTGAAGTGGATGGCAGAGTAATTACAGATGTGTTCTGTAAGATATTTACTTTTTATCCACTCTTGTCCTGTGATTCCCAACAACCCATCTAATGAAATTACCAATAGCTGTCAGTTGGATTGTAAATCTCTTCCTGTAGGAATATTTGGGTTACCAGAAAAATGTACAATCCTGGCAGGAACGTAGATATTCCAAAGAGACACTCATGTCCTCCTTCCTTTGGCTATCAGAGTATTCAAACAATAGACTGAACAAATTGGAATTTTTCCAGGGATCTTGAGGGAGAAGATGCAAATGGTGGAGCCTGGGCCAGGCAGAGGGGAAGAGATTTCACAGCTTCGGACAATTTGTCGGATCACTCTGCAGGAGGCTGGAGTTGAGGCAGTGATGTGACACCTTGACCAGGACCACTCATCCACGCCTATGTCTGGCCTTTTATTACAACCTAACCCTCAGGTCAGGGCATGAAGATGGTCTTGGTGTGTGTGTAGGCATGGGGCGGGGAAGTTTTTGGACTTTTTTGTTCCTTTTCCTGAGTTGCATTAAAATATCCCCTGTGCTGCTCTTGACTGCTCTTTGTCTGATTAATTGCCCTACTGAGGATAAGGTGCTGGATATAGCTTGTTAGGGCTGCCAGGCTCGAACCTAACAGCTCTGAAAACACCCAAATGAGTTTGCAGGTGGGGTTGTCACTTATCAGATACATAATCCTAGGGAGTGTATTGATTACTAGAGTTCCTATTTCTAAAGTGGAAATTATAAAGCACACCTATACGACTAGATGAGTAAGTATGCCTGACATGCTCCAGAAGTGAGTGCATACCGGCTGGAGGGCAATGTGAAATGAGGAACACAAAGCGAATCCCTCCCCAATTACCAATGTGCAGGAGATTTGCTGCACAGGAATTCTATTTCTCTTCAAATCACCTTTTAATCTAAGAGTCTGAATTTCATCCCTTGGGACCTTATCATATCCATCTGAAACTAGCAGCTAATATAGTAGACTGTGCTAATTGTGGGTACCTTAAGGGCTTAATGTGTCACCTCTCTTACAAGATTTGTCATCTTAAAAGGTACTTTAGAGACCCAAAATTTTGTCCTAAAGATTAAACACATAGGCACAAGGCAAGCAGGCTGGTCATCTTGGATCCTGCAAAGACTTCTCTCCTTGTTGATTCTCACTCCCAAGATCACCCAATGCTGCAGACCCAACATTAAGGGTGTTCAACCTGACAGTCTGAGACCCTGAATGGGGATTCCCATGATAGGTGCCACCCAGATCTTTAGTTTTCTCTTACCCCTGTCCAAATCCCCATTGTCTTTCTGGAATATCAGTCATGCTGCTCTTCAAGCCTTGCCTCAGAGACTAACATCTTCATCTTCATTCTGAATCCTTCAGCCCTGCTGTGCTCTGATAACCATTTAGTGCCTTCTCCCTCTGCTCACCAGATTGCACAAGGCTGGCATCCACTTCTCTTCTACCCACCTTCCTTGAGTGTCCCCTCTCTGCCATCTTCTTATCTTCTACCCACCTTCCTAGAGTGTCCCCTCTCTGCCATCTTCTTATCTTCTACCCACTTCCTAGAGTGTCCTCTCTCTGCCATCTTCTTATCTTCTACCCACCTTCATAGAGTGTCCCCTCTCTGCCATCTTCTTATCTTCTACCCACCTTCCTAGAGTGTCCTCTCTCTGCCATCCTCTTCTCTTCTACCCACCTTCCTAGAGTGTCCCCTCTCTGCCACCATTTCTGTGCATACAGGGGGCTTCATGTCTTTTGCACCAGCTCCGTTGTTACAGTAGGTTCATGCCTTACAGAGAGCAAGCACAGTCAAGAATTGAAAGTGTAGAGTGGGTGGAATCGCACAAAGCAGGTCAGGAGAATGGCAGCTGCAAAGCAATGTGTCTTTCAAATGCAATAATTTTGGAGACTATTATGTGCATATCCATATATGAAAGCAGTTGAACATGCTTAGGGGTGCATTCTTGAACGTGCCCAGCTATTGTTTAAGGGGAAAAGTTAGATGACACGTTTTGAGGAGCCTGCTTAACTTAAGGTCATGGAGTTTGAAAGGTTAAAATAAAACTTAGGGATACTGTGAGGTATGCTCACTAAAAACTAAACATCATGAAGCTGTCAACTAGGGGGCTGGAGAGATGGCTCAGAAGTTAAGAGCACTGGCTGCTCTTCCAAAGGAGCTGGTTTGATTTTTAGCACCCACATGACAGGCTCACAACTATCTGTAACTCCAGGCTTAGGGTATCTGACACCCTCTCTGGCTTCTGTGGGCACCAGGTTTCTATCTGGTAACGAGGCATGCCTGTAGGAAAAATACACATACACACAAAATAAATCAATTAAAAAGAAAGATAGTAACTAGGAATGCTGGCTCTGGGCATGCTCAGCTTTCTTCACAATGTTTTAGCAGGGGGTGGGTGGGGTGAATACAACGATGAAGGCATGGCATGAGACAGGATGTCAACACTCAGAAAGTGCATTAACATGAGAGTTTGCTTCTAAGCCTGCATCATCTCATAGCTAAAACTTAGACAGTCCAAGAGGTTCTGTTACATAGAAGTAAGTTGTAACCTGCCCTCACCTAGTTTAGGTAACTAATTTATCTTATTGTAAACTCAATCAAAAGAGCCAGAGCAGAGATGGTGCATGGCCATTGTGCCACTGATGAGGTCATTCTACTCAGAGTGCTAGCTAGCATCTTCAGTTCCTTGAAGCAGAACACAAGTATGAACAAATGCACAATAAAGTGACCTTCCTTTATAACTGACCATAAATAAGTTCCTTTAATTTTAATAATAATGGACATATCTACAATATAATTGTAAAATGTATCTGACATGAAATAGTTTTACATATGATATAATTTGAAGATCCTAGAATCTTCAATTGACCTTTAAAAAAAAAGGAGACCACGCCAGGCTTTTTGACAAATACCTATAATTCCTGACTTGGGAAGCAGAAACAAGAGTATTGGAATTTGAAGTCCAGCCAGAGACTGATGTGTGTGTGTGTGTGTGTGTGTGTGTGTGTGTGTGTATGTATGACAAAACAAAAACAACATCGAACAAAAAAGGCAAGGGCTTGGATTGTAGCTCAATGGTAAAACCTTTGACCAGCACATCCAATCCCTATGCCCTTTGTGGACCAACTTGTAGTCGATAGAATGGAGGCTGCTATGGTATCAGTCCTGGGGACTGTGAGAATGAAAGGAATTAATACAATGGGTATTTAGAAGAGAATCAGGCACATCTGCGGCATACTAAGCAAATATGCTGTTTTAAACAGACATATTTGTAGAACATTGTGTCGGATAGCAATCCTCCTTAGCCGCAAAGTCTGCTGATTTAAATGTCTGCTGTCAGTCTAACATATTGAAATATTGTCTTAAAGATGTAAGTCTCTTATAATCTTTGATGCAAATGTATATTTCCATGAAACACGTTTGTTCTTTACACCCTCCCCTAAATAGACACAAAAAGATAACAAGGCAAGCTAACTTAATTATTTTATCATCCTTCAATCATATTTTAAAATGTAATTATTTTATGAAGTAAGAGGCTGATAATCAAATTTCTAGTTCTGATGGCTGAAACAGTTTTAGAAATCTCAGTATAATAACTTTCATTACTGAAGTTTTTGAGCACAAAGTATTATTTTCTGGAAAGAAAGGCAAGAGGGGAAAATGAGTTTTATTAGCATTGATTAGAGTGGTTGCTTTCATTTCCAATAAATAAACATCATTCAGATTGAAAAATGTATGGATGCCAAAGGGAAAGTACTGTTAATAGGGTAAGTCCAAATGTCAAAATCATGTCGAATCTATAGTTTTGGAAATGTGCTTCAGGATCCAAATGTCGCAAACCTCCGAGTGACCTTTGTGTTCCAAGCAGTTACCAAATAGCCAAATCTGGTTTGTGTTACCATGGAGACACACTCTGATGGAAAGACCTCTGATGGGGTTGAGCAGCGTGAATGATTAGCAGACAGTGTTGGATAAATAAGAATTTGTGTCACTGTAGGGCTTTTTGCAAGAGATTAAGCGTGTGTGTGCAGTGCAGATAACATTGTTTAGAAAAATCTCTGATATGGCTAATGTCTATAAATGAAGATTGGTCAGAAAAGGCTTTAATATTTTTCTTGGTGTTTCTAATATAAAAAATACAGACATGAAAAGGACATCAGTATAATTTAAGAACAAAAGTCAACCAGAAGAGTGATTTATTTTACTATGTTTTCCTTATATATTGATACTACAAAAATATTACATAATAAGGTAATTAAAGTATCATAGAATTCTCACCCACACTCATAATAAAAATTAATTTTGTCTTATTGATAGGAACCAGATTCATAATGAAATTCATTCAGTTCATGCCCTAATCTTTGTACTTAGTGCATGAGAGACATTCATAAGGGCAACAGTGGGTGCAAAGACAAGAAAGAAAGAAAACGAATTCTAATTCTACCTCTGTATTCCTGGAGCTGGAAATCTGGCTTTAAGAGAAGTAATACCAATTTATTTTTCATAGATGCTGGAAATGAACTGATTTCTGGTCTTCAAATCTTGTTGCTGTGCTGTCTTTATTCCTGAACCCTACAAAAGGCCCGTGGACTGTTCTAAGAAAGCAATTACAATATGAAGGTAGAGAGCAGAGTAAAAACTACTGAATTTCAGGAGCATGGAGTTTCCGCTTGTGAACTGAGATATTAGGATCAGAAGCAAAGCCTGGTGGGAGACGCTATGGTAGTAGATAAGGCATTCTTTAAGTGCATGAATGATAGCTATTATGGAAGGGCTGTAGGCAGTCCAAACAAATAGGCTTCCCGAGCAAATTATCTACCCCAGTAAGAATAAAGCACTTCCCCTCTTATGATAGAACTGACTCATTGTAATCGATCTTTCTTCAGTCAGCTGGCTAGTCACTTGGGAAATGTGGTTATCCCAGACACTCTGTGTTGATCCCTGCTACAAGCAGGTTGAGTGTTCAACGATGGTTGAAACCAGATCAGCCTGGTTGAGCAGAGGTTCATGTTGGGGACTTTGTGTATAAACTCTACCCTTGGTGTGGTGGATACTTTGTTCAGGAATCCACTGGGTGGATGGCCAGGGGAAAGGTGGATTAGTAGTCACTGAATGGTTCATCTTACCTATTTGGTTCTTAACTTTTTTTTCTGCTGATATCACTTTTTGGAGCACTCACATGGGACACAAATACTTTGTTATTTTGCCTGTACTGATAAGTCTACCACATACCTCTTCCCATGACCTCTATTTTATTTTTGTTTGTTTTTTTTTGAGACAGGATCTCATTGTATAGCCCTGCCCTGGCCTGAAACTCATAGAGATAACTGCCTCTGCCTCCCAAGTGCTGGGACCAAAAGTGTGAGCCACTACACCCAGCTCCCATGATCTTTTTGTCACCCATCTTGTCTTCCAATCACACTTCTTCCAAATCTATGACAGTCCTGTACAGCTCATAAATGGCGCATAGCTATTTCTAAGTATCCTTTCTTCCTAGCACATCGAACCAGGAACACTAGTTCTGCCCGTTAGAAGAAACTTGCTTCATTGTACTTCAGGAACTTTCTAGAAAATAGCTGTAGAACTGTAGCTGTCCACTTCTGGAAAGCGTCTGTAGTTCATGTGAGACCATCATTAGATCAAGTGTGAAGTCCCACCTGCCCACTGTGGTAGGGAAGTTTCTATGATGCTAGAGGCACTGGTTGCTTGAGAGAAGGAAGTGTGGAAGCTGTGAGGACCGTGGACAACTTTCATTTACCTTACTCAGGGACTTGATGTGTTCATTGCGTATATCTATTATCTCCTCATGATCTGTAGGAGACATGCCTGAAGACACAGCTCCTGCCACGTATAAAACAGGATAAAATAAATGGTCGTGAAGCATAGACAATAAGCATAAGGAAAAGCAATGCAAGAGGAGCAATAAAAATACCTGATTGTCAACTGGACCACATCTGGAATCATCTAAAACCTAAGATCCTGGTGGGGATTTTCTGAGTCAGATTATTTTAGGCAGCTGCATGGCAAGTGCACTATCATTGAGCTCCAGCCCCAACTCCACTTATTTTGAAACCTATTTAAAAGGGGCGATTGACATTTTACCTAAAATCTCCAACTAGACTGTCGAGTGACTCCTCTAAGATGAACTAAATAGGAAAGGCTCTCACTGTGTCTTTACGATGTGCTCAGTATCATAAAAAATAATCAATATTTTTTATATCAGAGATGATGTGACAGAGGAAGCTTGAAAAATAAACAGTTTTGTACTTCTGAAAGATGAAATGCTGAGGCAGCTGCATGGCCTGAATGAGCTCCCCTGGAAGCCAGAGGAGGGGGGCAGTATCGCAGCCTACCTTTGGATTCACGGTTCATGTGCCCTTTGGCCATGCCAGTTCAAGGAGCTTCAGCCGAGGCAGTAAAAGCTGAGTCCTCACAGGAGCCCTTTGTTTGGAACTTTGGAGAGGCCTGCCCACATGCCAGTATCCTTTAACCTTCGCCAACAAATGCTCTCAGCTCAGTGAACCTGAGCGTCATGCGCGTTCCTGTGAGTGCTGCAGCCTGCAGGTTTGCACATGGAGTGGCCTGACCAAGACAATGAAGCCGAAGAAATGGGAAATCTGCCCTCATGACTGGGGTAATTTAGCATGAAATTACAGTTGATAATGAGACAATAAAACATAGACCCAGCAGATGAGACCCAACAGTGTTGTTTCTTAGCTTCCTGGCCACACTGTTGAGGGGTTGTTCTTACTGGGTGCAGATGGGTGTGAGGATGTGGGGCTGGGGCAGAGTCAGGCCTGTATGAGATCCTCACGTGACTGCTTATGATGTTCATTGTTTGTGGCTTAATCAAAGTGAAGTGATTGCTTCCAGAAAATGAAAAGCTGTGTGCTCTGTGGTACATAAGTTTAAAGCGTTTTACTCATTTTTATTTTGCCTGTGACTATGTAGTCTGCATGTGTGTATGGGTCTATGTGTGTCCCTGGTGCTCACAAAGGCCAGAAGACAATGCTAAATTCCCTGCAACTGAAGTTATGGATGGCTATAAATTGCCAGGTGTGTTCTGGGAACCGAAACTTGGCCCTCTGGAAGAGCAACAAAGTGTTCTTAACCACTACACTATCTCTCCTACTCTACGTATATAATTTAAAAATACATTGTGTGTAATTGACTAGCATAAAAGTTGATATTCTAGGTGAGCAGAGGCGAAAAGAACGCAGAAATACAAATGGCTTTCCTTGCCTGTAGTTTGGGAAGTTAATTCTTCTCCACTCATCTGTGCTGATACAAAGGGAGAGACTGCATAGGGTAACTCCTAGGAAGTTACTGGGCTATATTGGCAACCGTACTTTATTTGACATTACTTGTTCTAGATTCTTTGCCTTTTCTTCTAGATCCTTATCAATGCTATTTTTGGAAGCACATACCACCAACTTGCATGACTTTATGTTCATTTTAAAGAAAATGAATTTTAAAATAAGTAAATATTTGTGTTTAATGTAACAGAAATTCCAGCCAATGAATAGTATTAATAGCTTTTTACCCAGCTTGTTCGTCTGCTGATCTTGAACCCATCCATTTGTTGTGCACGTGACTCAAGATCATCTGTATTAGCAAGCGAAGCAAGATGCCCTCTAGACACTTCTCCCTCGCTCTTATAACTATGCCATTTGATGAGAAATATCCTCACTATTGGATAATTAAGGGTAAAACATAATACAGCTGGGCTAAGGAGACCCTTAGGCCTTATGCACTGTACTACTTAGCTACACTGTTAATTCCCTATTAACTTTAATATTCAGAATTTCCTAAAGTCTCCAGAACATCAACTCCAGTCTCTATCCCCAGAAGTCTTTGCTCTAGAATGTCCAGGAATTTGAGAGTGCTTCTTAGCAACAAAGGTCAGCTTTGTAATTTGACCCACCCCATTGTGAAAGGGAAGATAAGGCAGAGGCCTGAGGACGCGCCAGTCCTCCAGAAAGACCAGAACTGGGGCTACTTTCTTACTCTTGTTAATGAAGAAGCAGATATGAGCAGTCTAGGTTGTTTGTTGGAGGTCGTGAGTTTAGAGATTGGCTGCCTGGGGCCTGAATCACATCCTAGAATACTTTCCATCCTAACCAATTACAGTAATTAGATTAGAAAAAGTAAGAAGTTCCGGCTGGTATAGATGATGGTAATGTGGTGGTTTGTGTCTCCTCTTATTTTTCTGTTTTCTTAATGCAATGTGAACCAGATCAGCTTAAAAGCCTTTCCACACTGCAGTTCACTGAAATTGTGTGTCCAGAGTTTTCCATTTAACTTTAGCTGCTGGGAAACAGACAGGCAAATCCACCTGTTCTAGAAATAGATGCTTTCATCTTAATACCATGCCTCATTGTTTCCTGGCTTGAGTTTGGAAAATTTATAGTGACCTCTTGGCTCTTCTGGCACTTGGTCCCATGATATAGATCAATACAGCCCTATTTCATCTTCCTAAAAATGGATCATGCTTCTCTTGTCATTCCCTTTTGAATAGATAGTGTCAGTATGGTCACACAAGTCTCTTAGCTTGCCTAATGTGTTGTGACCCACCAGCCCAGTACAAAGTGAAGGATTGCTGTTTTGCATGTAGTTAAAATGTGTGTAGATTTTCACCGATGTGACATGTTAATAATTATAAAAGATCATTAGTCTTGTCAAGCCCTTAGACCCGTTGTGCTTGATTCTCAGCAGATGGCCTTGATTCCTTTAGCAGAAGCGGTATAGACGCTGTCAACAGGGATTTCTCCTTGCATTGCACTCTGCAAAGTTTCATTCTTTGTCACCTTAGTGCCTTCACTATCGACAAGATGCCCTCTTAGCCCCAAGCTCATTCCCAGGACTTGTTCACAAGACAGCTTTTCCTCAGATTTCACTCAAAGGCAGAGCAGTAAAATTATTGTTTGGTCCTCTCTGGTGCCATCCACTAATGTATACCCAAATAGGTCTGTGCATGAGCGTACAGAGGGATGAGCTACGTCCTGGCAAGTACTAGAGGATTCCAAGTATTTAGGAATCAATCACATGAGCATTTCTATTTGTTTGTTTTTTGAAAAATATTGTTTCTTGTGTTTCACAATAATAAAGCCAATTGATGCTGGAAAACATTGAGCTGGCAGCAATTTTCTCTTAGATTCCACCTAAATCCTCAACTTCACAGAGTTCTCAGCTCTATGCCTAGTGATGGGAGCAGCCTTCCGAGCATCTGCCATCCTTTTTTCAAATCTTGTTTTTTTTCTTATTTCCAAGTTGGCTGCTGAGTAAACTGAACCCACATTTGTCTCCTTCCTCTCTGTCTCCATGATCTTCTGACCCTTACGTAGTCCCTCCTTGCTTCCCCATGACTGGATCTCCCTCTTCAAGGTTCTCTCTCTTGTTCCTATATCATGTGATTTACTTTTTTCATGTATTTAAAGGGGCAAGGGTGGGAGTGCTGTCGCACACCTGGAATGCCAGCACTCAGGCAGCTCAGGTAGGAGAACAGTGAGCTCCAGCCTCCCCCAGGCTACACAGCCAGCCCTTGTCTCAAAAACATCAAATCCCCCAACAAGAAGGAAAAACCGGGACAAGGAAAAGAAGTGAAGGTTTTCAAGTTCTGATTATTTCTCCATGGTTGATATACCATGGAAGAATGGTATATCTTGGTGGGATGGGAGGGGAGACATTCACTGGAGTAGGGGATCCAGGTTTTATTTCCTCAGGGAAACTGAGGAGCAGAAACTAGAAACAGTGGAATCACCCCCTCCCTGAAGAAATTCCATCTAACTTCGTTTAACAATGTCCATGATTCAAAAAGATACAAACAGGCAGAGAGAGGCTCAGAATTTAGCTATAAAATCTTAGCTAAGTAGATTTGAAATGCACAAAATTATGCATCATAGTGAAGTCCCTGAGGGGACATGTGGATCATTGTAGATCAATCAGTCCTGACCACTGTACCTGGTTCAAACAGGATGTTGTAATTGGATGGTCATGGAAGTTCATCCTTTGCTCAGGGTTGCTTGTCCCTCTAAGAGGAAGGAGATGCAAAAAACCTCATTTCTCAGAGTGATCTTGAGACTCAACAGAAACTACTGGAGTCTAATTACCACCCACTCCAGGAATTGAATGGAAATACAAAAAAACTTGCAGAGGAGAGTTGCAAGGATCAAGTGAAGGACCAACAGAGTCTAAGTTTGAAAGTGATGCAATAGTACACACTTATAATCCTAGCACTCAGGAGGCTGAGGCAGGAGGATTGTTGAGTTTGAGGTTAGCCTAGACTACTTAGCGTTCATCCTGCATCAAAAAATAATAGCCATGAAGAGTAGAGTCAGGCATTTTGTGGAATTATATGCTTCCCTTTGAGTTCACTTTGCAAATAAGAGTTGATGTTAGGGATGGGGGAGGTGGTTCAGTGGGAAGGGTGTTTGCTGGCCAAGCATGTGGACCTGGATTCAATCCCTGGCACCCACATAAAAGTTGGGCATGGGCGCTTACACTTATAAACCTAGAATTGGGAGTCAGAACAGGCAGATCCTGGCAACTTTCTGGCCACCATACCTAGCTGAATCAGTGAGCTTCAAATACAGTGTGAGATCTGCCTCAAGAGAACAAAAAGACAATAATGGTAGAGGACATTCAATGTCCCCATGACTATCATGTGTGCAATAGGTATGCATGTATCCTCCCCCTGCACAAGTACACACAGACACACACACACACACAGACACAGATACACAGACACACACACAGACACAGAGACACATACACACAGACACATACACACACAGACACACACACAAACACACATACACAGAGACACATACACACAGAGACATAGATACACAGATACATACACACAGATACACACATACACACATAGACACATACACACACAGACACACACACAGACATAGATACACAGATACATACACACAGATACACACATACACACACAGACACATACACACACACAGACAGACACACATGCACACTCCACAAAAGACCAGCTATTAGAACCACTAACATATCAGTAGTCACTTCCTTCTTTCTGAGGTACCTTTTAAAAGGTACGTGGTTCTTCATACATACACACATGTCGACATATCATTTTTATTGGGAAAGTCTTGACATTACTTTAACTGGTTTAAAAATAACAGGAACATAATTGGGTAATTTGCAAATAGAAGTCACAGTCAATGAATTTAATATTTTACAGTTATTTGGACAAACACTAAGAAAATACAGGACCTTGGGGGATTTTGTTCAGAAGACCTAACTTTTGGATTGACAAAACTAATTGAAAAGATGAACCTTAGGGCTGTAGCTTGGTGGCAGAACACTTTCCTACATGCATGATGCTTTGGACTCTATCCCTAAAACTGCAAAAACCAACTAAACAACGGAAGAAGAATAAACCCTTAGAGGCTGTCTTAACAATGCAAGCAAGACTTCATACTACCTTGCCTTTCATAAGCTAAATTTGTCTCATTTTGTAACTCATGTGTGTTATAGGTAGACAAGATAGGGAGGGAGGCTTATGTGAGGTGCTAGAGACCATTAGGGAAGTGTTCTCTACTGACCTGTCTGCACTGGGATGATGCCCAGCAGGACCCAGCGAGGCCACATGCCTTAAGTCTCTAGCAGGTTTAACATGAAGCCTGGAGCAATACACTTTATTAACCTCAACTTCTTTTCTGGTTTGCTTTCTGTTGCTGTGATGAAACAAAAGTAGCTAACGGGAGGAGAGGATTTATTTGACTTAACCTTCCAGGTCAGAGTCCATCACTGAGGGAAGGCAGGGCAGGAACTGAAACAGGAACCCAAATAGAAATTGTGGAGGAATGATGCTTGCTGAGTCAGTTTTCTGACTCATGAATAGGCTCATGCTTAGCCAGCTTTCTCATTTGACACAGGACCATCTCCCTAGAGATGCTTAGGGCTTTGTCTTAGGGGTTTAATTGCTGCGATAAAACACAATGGCAAAAAGCAACTTGGGGAGGAAAAGGTTTATTTGCCTTACAAATCCACATCACTGTTCATCATCAAAGGAAGTCAGGACAGGATCTCAAACAGGGCAGGAGCTTGGAGGCAGGAGCTGATGCAGAGGCCATGGAGGGGTGCTGCTTACTGGCTTGTTCATCATGACTTTCTTAGTCTGCTTTGTTACAGAACCCAAGACCACCAGCTCAGGGATGGCACCATTCAAAATGGGCTGGACCCTCCCCTGTGGATCTCTAAGAGATTGTCTTATAGCTGGGTCTTATGAAGGCATTTTCTCAATTGAAGTTCCCTCCTTTCAGATAATCCTAGCTTGGGTCACTTTGACATATAACTAGCCAGCACAGTTGATCACTTTTCAACTTGACTCACAAACACAGCGTAGTTAAGACATAACCGTTTCTTTCGGGTTCTTCCCCAAGATTACATATTAACATCAATATTCAATATAAACATCCCAAGTGTTAAAAGTCCCACAGTCTTAATTCAGTCTCTTTAAAATACCAATCTCTTTTAAAATCCAAGTCCTTTTGAAATTTAAAGTCTCTCAACTGTGAGATCCTATAAGATCAAAATGAAATTAAATACTTTCTTACTTCAAGAGGGAAGAGCCAGGGCACATTCATAATCAAATCAGAGCAAAAGCAAACTCCTAAAGTGAGAACAACTTAGCATTCGATGTCTGGGTTTCACTCACCATCTGGGCTCCTTGGACCACTTCTCTGGCTTTGCCCTCTACAGCCCACACAGTTTGTTTTATGCTCTAGCTGGCTCCATTCCACTACAGCTCATGGTCATCCCATAGCACTGGCATCTTCCAAACACTGGGTCTTCTGCAGCAAGTGGGCTGCACTGCCTCCAGTAGCCTATCTTAGGTTCTCTCCATGGTGCCAAGTCAGCTTCTTTGCAAGACCCCTTCAGTCCTGGGCCTTCAACTGCCTGAGGCTGCATCTTCGCTCATGGCCTCTTCTGGCCCCTCACAGTGCCAAGCCTCAGCTGCCCTCCATGACCCCTTCATGCCTCCAAAATCAGTACCACCTGGGTGACTCTTACACTACCAAGTTTGGCTGCCAGGACAAGATACACCCTCAGCAACCTCTGGAGCACAGCTTGTGTGTGCTGACCCTGAGGAAACACTTTCCAGAAGATTCCACCTCACTGATGCTGCTCTCTTCTCAATCACCACTAACTTCTCAGCTCCAGCTGACCAGCATCAATTGTTACAGTAATGCAAAGGCTTCACTTCAGTGGTGCCAGTCTCTTGTTAACCGTGGCTGCTGCTTCAGTGCCAGCTAACCTGAACTGCAGCATCTTAATTCAGAATAACTTTTAATGTCTCTCTGGAACATCATCTGCATCACTCTCAAAATTCTCGTCTTTCAAGTTCCTACAGAACAACTCACCAACCATTGAACATTCAATGTCTTTTCTTGCTCAAAGTTCCAAAGTCCTTCCCCACTCCTCCCCAAAACAACCCGAGCAGGTCTCTCACAGCAGTACCCCATAATCCTCATACCAATTTTTCTTAGTCTTTCTATTGCTGCAATCAAACGCCAATACCAAAAGAAAACTTTGGGAGGAAAGGATTTCCTTGGCTTACACGTCCACATCACTGCTCATGATTGAAGGAAGTCATGACAGGAACTCAAACAACGCAGGAGACTATAGCAGGAGCTGATGCAGAGGCATGGAGGGGTACGGTCTACTGGTTTGCTCTTCATGGCTTGGTCACCCTGCTACCCTGATTTGTTATAGAAGCCAAGGCACTAGCCCAGGATGGCACCACCCACAGTGGGCCTTCTCATGTCAATCGCTAAAGAAATGCCCTACAGCCAGATCTTATAGAGTCATTTTCTCAACTGAGATCCCCTCCTTCAGGATAATTCTAGCTTGTATCAGGTTGACGTAAGACTAGCCAGCACAGGGGTGGGAGTCAAGAAATGTCACTTTTGAGAACAGTGGTTATGGAAAATTGAAAAGCATAGAGCATGTTTGGCTGGAAACTGGGGTTGAAATGCAATCCTTGTGCTGGGGGATGCAGCTCAGTGGTAGAACATTCCATTAGTATGTGTCCCTGTGATCCCCGCACTTTAAACATCTTGTGTGAGCTCCCATAAGTCCCTGTTTAGATGACCTTGAATTCTGAGATTTTAGCATGAAGTAATATAGATCAATAAAAATTTAAAAAACAATTAGAATAGACCTTGAAGAAAAGGAAGCCAATGAGTATAATTTCAAAAATCCTAAATTTGAGAAAACAGGCAAATAAAAGTCTGAGAAAAATCGTAGTGCAATAAATAAAAAAATGAGTACCCCCACACACACACCAATACTCAGTGGCCAGTCATCATCACTCTACGTTAAACTCCATGCGCCCTCTGGTGATTCTCTCTGGAAATGCAGCTACTAGACTCTTACGTAAGCATTTTTCTCATCAGTTTATCCGGCATAACTGACTCTTAAATACACGTTTTCTCGGTATTCATACAAGCCCATTGTTTTGCCACTCTTCTCATCTATTTTCTAAAGTCTCATAAGAATACATGAAATACAACAAAATTGGAAACATCAGACTGTTGAATAGTGAAAAGTAACACAATGAGAGACAAACTGACCAAGAAAATAAATCTATGATCTATGCCATATAAAATAGTGACAGAGAATCCTTATATCGATGGGCAGTGTGCTCTGCTGCACACATTTATACCGACTGTAGTAGACCATGATAAGCTGTAGTAAAAATATCAAAAGATCTCAGAAGCTTAATATCTTTTTCAGGTTACAGATTTCCCTTTTCTCTCTGGGTTCTGAGATGAGCAGTACTGCTGCCTGCCACTGTGATTTAGGGGAATTCGATGGGTTTTGCACTAGCAAGTGAATGCCCTCAGCTTGTCGTTCCTAATCACTTTCACTGGCCAGAGCCAGCTGTGGAGCTCCCCTTTCGAGTCAGGTTGGGGTCTAGACATCTGTATAGGAAGCTAGGAAGCAGGTGTGGTGGGAGACAATGCCCAATACTATACTCCCATAGCAGCTTTGATTCATAGCATTTTGGAAAAAGAGAAACAAGAAGCACATGTAGCATCTCAGGATTCTGATTCTGTATAAAATAAATATTCCCTAGATTGCCATAAACAAAGAATATATAACATAAGCTATTTATGAATAATGGAATCATGTATGAGAAGAGTGAAATTATAAAGTTTGCAACTGAAGGGATGAAGCTGGAAAATATTTTACTGAGCATGGTAATCTAGCCTCTAACATCAAATATCTCTCATTCTAGCTTAGAACTATTAGGTTTCTGTATTTAACCTGGAGCAAGTGTCGGTAGAGGCCAGGAAGCAAGAAAGCTGTCATGGAGAGCACAGGGGAGGGATGGAATAGTGAAAACACATGTATTGTGTTGGATGCCCTTCTGTATATGTGTTGCTTTTATTGGTTGATGAATAAAGCTGTTTCTGCCAATGACTTAGCAGAGTAAAGCCAGGTGGAAAATTCGAAAGGAGATATAGAGAAAGAGTAGGCGGAGTCAAGGGAGATGCCACGTAGCTGTGAAAGGAGAAAGATGATGGCTCAGGGAGGCAGTAGGCACCATGTAGTTTCAGCACAATCCCTCAAGGGCTTACCAGCAGTTCAATACTACCCTAGGAAAGGATTTAAAAAATCCAAATTAAAATGTTCTTAAACTAAATGTTAGCTGAAAAAGAATGAAAATTATTGTTTGCTTTCATTTAGTGTTTTCTTACTTCATTTAAACACTATAATTATGATTACTTAAGTCAAAACTATATCTGTGCCTATTTATTTAGTTTCCTAGATACTGGGGGAGAAAAACTTATTTCAAAACTTGTGATTAAATATTAGTTTTAAATAGCTATTGTTTCTGTATTCTAATAGGAAAGAAAATGAAATATTTTACATTCTGAGGAAAATATATGTACATACACCATTTGAAACATGAATCTCAAGAAGAATTACATTTTTTTTAACATTTAGACTTTCAAACAAAGGAAGGCAAGACAAAACACCACATGACTCCAGTTCTGAGAACTATAAAAACAAAACAAACAACACAACAGAAGACATTAAAATGGATGTCATTTGGTCCAAAGAAGATTTTGGTTTTTCTGTGGCTGAAGCATGGGTTAAGCATTAACTCAGTTTGTCACTGACTAAGGACGAGATAAAAAAGTAATAGCTAAATAGTTTCATCTATGCTCCTATTTCCAGAAATTCCTGCCCCCCACTTTCAGTCTTCTTGCAGTATTACTAAATGTCTGTAGCACTTTCCTCTTGGATTATTAAAGCTAAAGTCATCACCACCTTCCACCCACCAACTCACTTACTTATTCATTTCCACTTGCTCTCAATGACACCTTCATTTTCTACACAGGAAAGCCTATCTTTCTGAGTCACCATTGAATCATTTTTTTTCATTTGATTTTAGCCACCATGAAATCCTATGTAATTGTTCTGCAAATGGTCCTGGATTCCATCCATCTGCCTGTGATTTCATAACCCAGCCACCTTGTCCTTGTGTAGCTCGATGGCTCCTTGTTTCCCGAATCTCTAAGCGGTGGCAGCTCAGAGAAGAGCAGTCTCACTGGACAGTAGCCTCGATGGCAATTCAGATTTCCTGCGTTCTCTAAACGTCACAGTATAAGTCATTAAAAAGATGATTGTGGAGCCACACTACCTTTGCTGCAACTGACTTTAACTATCCCTAGTAGAGGCTCAAATTTTCTCCCATAAAGCATTTATAATGATGCTTATATTATGGTATTATAATAAGAACAAAATAACTCAACACATGCAAAGCATTTACTGCAATAAATAATAAACAATAACTGCAAGAAGTTATTATTATTGATGTTGTTTTAACTATTGTTGAGGATTCTCATTAATCTCGTTATCTTGTATATAGATTCTTTTGCCTAAATTTTCTCATATGCATTCCATTTTTAATATAATTCTCCTGTGGAGAACCCACATTACTCTTCATTTTTTCTTGCTATTTTTCCAACTTTTTTTTTTTTTAAACACGTTTCTGACCAAATCCCTTACCCATCCTCCAGCTCTGGTCCTTTCAGGATTTCACACTCTCTGCCAAAGAGAGGATGGTGTAAGAATTCTTCCAAGGTCAGGAGAAAAGGGCTCATCTCACTACAGACAATTTTGAAGACAGTCCTAGAACTGATAAAAAGTCATTCTTTTCAGCAATTTGTTCAGAGTCTGAAGACGGCATCAAGAAAATGATGATTAATTCCACACCAGCTTCTCTCCAGTGCAGAACCTGATGTCATAAGAAGTGAACAGTATGATTTCGTCCCTAAATGTCAAGGTCTGTCAAGAGTGGCCTACATAGCAAGCTCAAGGTCAAATTTAAGTCTCTGTCTCAGTTCTGTAATTCACATTTTGGTTTAACCAATTTTAGTTCACATTTTTCTTGTTTAGTTTTTGTTTGCATTTCTTGGTTGTTTTTAATCTTTACAATCTTCTTTTTACATATTGCCATCTTATCACTAAGACAAGCCAGTATCCTTTTGATGTCTACTGCACTAAACCTACTTTCTCTTTGAAAATATCCTTTCTTAGCCATCAGGACTTACATTCTCCCAGGACTAGCTACGCTCTTCTAACCTGGGCTGGTACACCCTCCCTTAGGCACACTGATGGTCCCATGTTCCATAGAAGTCACCAGATTAATGTTGGATTTGGAGCATCACATGGCATAACGTAGCCCAGAACTCAGGTGATCCTCCTGCCTCAACCTCCTGAGCAGCTGAGACTATAAGAGTGTCACTCTCGTTTTCTGATGAATATTACTTCAGGATTGCCTATTTAACTTTTTAAAATTACTTAAATTACCTTGTTAAGTGATGTAGAGTTTTAAGATATTCTTATAAGCACACAAGATATCTTATTTAATTGGGGCAATTTTTTGAGAGAAATTTGTTTTTGTTGCTTCTCCTCTCTGCCTTTCCCTGCTCTGTACCTTTCTACTTCCAGAGTTATCCTTCCTACTTTCCATATTGTTCTCCATATTGACTATGCTGGATTATACTTCTACCAGCAATCAGTAGGGACTCATTATTCCCATCTTTATTGCCATTTTTGATGGCAGTCATCATTCTGACTGAGGTAAGATACCTAATGTGATTTTAATTTATATTTCCTCATGACTAAGGATGTCAAACATTCTTAAAAATATTTATTGCTCAAATTTTTATTTCTTGTGTTCATTTTATTAGCCCCTTTACTGATGGAAAGTTTTATTTTGAGAACATTATATTTTATATTAACATAATTTTATTGATTTTTGGGAATGTATTTATTGCAATGAGTTGTTGCTCTGGTTCAAGGTCTCCAGCTTCTGGTACATACTGAATCCTCACTGAAACTCCTCTCTGATATCCTGCTGTTGCCCCAAGTCATGGAAATCCTGAGACTATGATCCCACAGAACAGGTTCCTTCACCTGTTCCAGAAGGCCATAGATGAGGTAGATGTTGAAGTGTGTCAGCTCAAGGCCCTGGATGTGGGCCTGGGTGGTAGCTGAACTGGTCAGTCCAGGCTTTCATCAGGACCACGCCCTTTAGGCAAGAGTCAGAACCAGGTCTCCTGTGCCCACACCTTTGGGGACAGATTTTTGGTGTGTGAACAGGGAGGGTTGGGACCAACTTTTCTGTTTTCAGGGCCAGCTCTCTCAGTTTGGTGGCCATGAAGGTGGAAGGCAGTTCTGGCCTGCGAAGACTGGGGCCAGCTCTCCCATGCCCACGTCACTGGGGGTAAGTTTTCCGAAGTGGGGTTGGCAGTTCTTCCACTGTGGAGGCTAGTGAGGGGTGGGACCAGCTCTCTGGTGCCCAAGCCAGAAGGGCTAGCCCTCCAATGGCTCCCACTGATACATGGATCACAGACATCAACATAGACCTAACCTGCAGTATGGCCACAGACTCAGGCATGGCCCTCGCCTGCAGTGTAGGCCTGAGTGTCACCATGGCCTCAGGTGGCAATGTGGACCACTTGGATCAATATGACCCCAGTGGCAGCATGACCCTAAGACATCAATATGGCCTCAAGTTGGAGCGCAGACCATGGACATCAGCCTGACCATGGGACATCAACACAGACCCAACCTGGAGTAGGGCTGCAGATCCAGACTTGGCCTTTGGCAACAGCACAGGTCAGGACATCACATGTCACCAGGTGGCAGAGTAGGCCACTCATATCATCACAAACTGCTCTACTTCTCTCCCAATTTCTCCTGTTCATTGAGTGGCAGCCACCAGTCTGGGGCCACTTGGCACCAGGAGTGTCTATAAGACCACTGTATTTTTGTAGGTTCTCTTTACAGTCTAGATATTAACCCATGTCAGAAGCATAACTGGAAATGTTTTCTTCCGTTCAGTGGGCTGGCTGTTGACCCTGCTGAGATTTACCTTAGCTGTGCAGAAAGTTTTAGATTTCATGTTTTTCTTGTGTTTCTTTGGGATTATATTCTGGGTTATCAGAGACCTGTTCAGAATGTTCTTGTTTGCACCTGTACCTTAAATTGTATTATTTGTCTTCCTGTAATAGTCTCTAGGCTTTGGGTTTTAAATTAAGGTCATTGATCTACTTTCAAATAATCTTTTTGTGTAAGGCAAGAAACGCAAATGTAATTCCATTCTTTTGAAGGTAGACATGCAGTTTTGCTACCACCATTTGCTATACAGACTTTTTCTAATATATTGTGGTCCCACATTCTGTTCCTTGAGCCTACATATCTGTTTTCATGTTAGAACCATTCTGTCTTGGTCACTATAGCTCTATAGTGTAGTTTAAGGTCTTCTATTCTTATAAGACCAGCAGTGTATTTTCTACTTAGGATTTATTTAGCTGTTCATGGTCTTTTATAT
>JAQHUG010000023.1:9078078-9098160 GCA_028555095.1 Dicrostonyx torquatus | reverse complement strand
GGTATTTGTGAAATTTCTGAATATCCTAATTATGTATACTCTACTTTTTTGTTTTAAATAGGAGTTAAGGAAAAATAATACTCCAGGTCCATCTTCTTTTCAAATGTCACTGCTATAAATCTTACGAAACCATTGCTTCACTTGTATTCCCAGCAGCACACACAAAGGCTTGGAGCCTCTCAGTGTGCAAGCAAGAATCACAGCTCTTGTAGAGAGCTGCACTCGGGGGCGTGTTTATAAAAGGAACAAATGTCATACTGAATGATGTAGGCACATCTTTTTAAACCAAAATCAGTTGGGGGTGATGTGACTTTTCTACACAAAGCAATGCATTTAAAAATAGAAATCCAATTTTCTGTTGTCTTCTCAGATTCTCCAAATCATCCGGTGGCTGATAATTTCCACAGCTTCCGGGAACACAAAGCACTAGGTAGCCTCCCAGTGATTTCCCCACAGTTGCTCTTTGATGTGAAGAAGCTCTGAGCAGCTCAGTAACAAGACAGCCAACAGAGAATGAGACTGTCGGTTCTCAGTCCATCATAACAGGAAGGGCAGAGCAGAGGGGCTCAGTCTGTGGTGGTGGAGCCTGTGAGGGCAGAAAGTGCAGGAACCATGCTTGCTCCTAGCACCTTAGCCAGCCAAGGAGAAATTATTCAAAACAGAGGCCTGTGGGTGACAGTTTAGATTCAAACGGTAACAACTGCCAAGAGCTCTGTGTTTTGTCTCCTTGCACCCATGGCTCCCATTGTCTGAAGTGAGAGGTGATGGAGAAGAATCTATGAAGAGGGCCAAAGTCTGCATCTTCATAGCCCTCCTACTCAACCTCTGTCCAAAATATATCAGCAATCTAATGAGTGTGAGATCCTTAAATTATTCAAAATTCATGGTTTGCTTATAATTCTGTATTTTCTGATCTTTTACTAGGATTATTTCTCATTGTTTTTATTATAACTTGCTGATTTATAAAACTGTTTTTTATAAACCTCATTTTTTGTGTGTGTAAGTATTTTCTTGCATGTATGTATGTGCAGCACGTGTGTACCTAGTGCCTGTACAGGGCAGTAGAGGACACCTGGTGCCTGGAACTGGAGTTACAGGTGCATATGAACTGTCACAAGGCTCAACCCCCAGGGTCTTCTGCAAAAGCAGCAGAGCCTTCTCTCCATTCCCTGGTATATTTTATTCTCAGTAATAAATTCAAATGTAAAAAAAGTTTACAGAAGACTACAACAGTTAACTTTAGACAGAATAACATTAATCCCTCACTATAGAATCTCAATATCTAGATCCCTTATATCCATAAAATAATAATATTGCAAAATTCTTTCTAGGTAGAGACTATTTCTCCTTCATATCGTTTTGAGATAAGGAACTTTAAAAAAAATCCTAAGAAGTCATTTGGGCAAGTGACCCTGCTGACCCCCTGCAGCCACCAAACTGCAGACAGCTTGCAGATTTCTCGTGATGTTCCTTTCCTCCTTGCATTGAATATCAAATATGTCATTCTTCTGCTGTCACAAAAGAACTGGCCTCAGTGACACTGAGCCACAGACTCCAGGCTACTTCTTTCCCTTGTGTTCTCTAAAGAGAAAATGATTACACCCTGACTAGCCATTGATTAACTGAAATCACTCAACTATAGTGAGAAGAGAAAAGTGCAGCCAGAAACCATAGCAACCTCCAATGAATCCTGTAATGATGCTCTTTGTGAATCTCCAGGCATCCAGGTGGGCAAGTGCCTGTGGGTTTTGCAGGTACTGCTGGCTCATGGCAGAGGGGTTGGCTGGGTTTCTTTATGAGAGGGCTGCTCTGATTATGTGAGGGCAGCTCACATAATCAGATGCAGCTCCGGAAAATCTGCTCCTGATGCTCTGATCCTTAGTTTGCAGGATCAGAGAGGTGCTGTCGGCACTTGCCTGGATGCAGTTAGGAATTCATTTGTATGCGCAACCCTTAATTGATCTCTCGATTTCTCTTGATAAATGAGATGCTCATTTGAGACTCTGCAGTCATTTCTACTCTGTGAGACACAGCTTGCCCTCTTGTCAGGACTGCTATTGTTTTTTTCCAACAGTAAGATATTGGAATTTACCAGTGGTATCTCAATAATTAATTTTACAATGACATTTATTTGATTACCAACCACAGGTTCTATATACAAGAGTCTATAACTCTGGAGATTCACATCCCCACAGCAATGACACCACCTATATACACATAGATACCTCCATATTTTATGTATAAGTAACCAAAAAGAGTACAGCAGTATGTCAGCCATCTTTCTATTGTTGTGGGAAGAAATTCCTCAGAAAATCCACTTGGAAGGGAGAAAAATCTGTTCTTGCTCATGATTTCAGAAGTTTCAGCCTATGCTCACTTAAGACTGTTACCTTTGTTCCCCTAGTAATGTCACACTAGGGAGCAGCAGGGAGTGGCCAGAAACAGCCCTACTCATCTAGTTGGGAGGGGAAAGCAGAGAGGAAGGACTAGCTAAGGGCTCCCACAGGCATTTGAGGATTCAAGGGCTTAACCACAGTGATTTCATGTGCTGACACAGAGCATCCTAGTGATGCCACAGGCTGGAGACCAAGCCCCCTTTCACATTTGGGGTCAGCAATGAGCAAGCTACCATCCCTTATTGCTGCCCTGCTCTCTTCCCATTTGCCGATTGTGGTGTGGCCGACTAGCAAAAGCAAACATGGAGGTAATGCAGGCTGCTGTTTCAAATTGAAGTTTTTGTTCTTTTGGATGCTTCATCCCAATTTGTGCTATGCCAATTCGTTTGTATTTTAAGACCTACAAGGAGGATAAGCTCACTGTTTTAAAACCAAGCAAGAAGGGGATATTGAGAGTATAATGTATGTGAAATACTCTGTTGGGTTTACCAAAATTGATGCACAATTTTCTTCCTTCAAAAAAGTGACAGTTTTGAAATCTCTGGTATCTACCAGTTAGGAACTCAATGGGGAGTCAAGATTTCTGCATATTTCCAAGGGAAATTTATTACCTATTTAAATGGTCCCAGCTGTTGTCCCGTTTTCATAGAAGTTTCTTCTTAATAGGCTATTTAGGGCTTCATTAAAATTACTCCCAAATTAAAAATTATGGTGAATTCCCACTGGACAAAGATGAAGAAGTGAAATCTCGTTACTTTCTTAGTCTCGTTTTTTCCTTTTTTTCCTCTCTCCCTCTTCCCCTCCTTCTCCTTCCTTTTCTCCTTCTTCCTCCCCTGCAGGGGTGGGGATTGAACCCAGAGCCTCAGATATGTTAGGACAAGCTAGGGCCAGGGCTTTGTTACTGAACTGCAATACTCACCCTCTGTGAGGTTTCTGCAGACAGGAGTTGAATTGCTAGGAGCTACGTTTCAGAATATGATCGAAGCAAATGGCACATACAGGATATCCCAGATTTTGGAAATCATGAATATTAGACATTTTCATATGCTTGTATTTATCTCTAACTATTTACATGTCTCTAAATAAATCTTTCTTCTTTGGTAAGACTTTACTCCCCATAGAGGCAGGCTGTGTAGTTCATACATCTTGTCTGTATCCATTATACAAAGGGGTACTTTAACAATAGTGATTGATGTAACTGAGTTTCCATGTCATAGTTTTAATTATGAAAATGCACAAAACCATCAGAAACATACTGACTGTAACATATGACTTCAGAAAACTGCAGTGCATATTCTTGTAAGAAATTTTAGAAGTGCTTCGACCCTGAAGCTGAGTTTTAGTCAGCCTTTAAGTCCACTCTGGGGTTATGTAAGGCTATTACTGGAGGCTAAATGTAATGACAAACTCATGAGTTTTCATTTCACATCCTCCTTCTAAAGAACCAATTTAGCTTATCTCTCAGAAACAGGTTTGATTAATTCAAAATATGCCCTTGGATATTGACTTCTGAGGATGAAATCTGCACGAGGCTTGCTGTTTACATCAGATGTTCACTGATCAGAGAAAGCAAAGACTTAGTCAGAGACTCAGCAGACCCCACGCCTCCTCCCAAGGGCTTGACTCATAAAGTTAATATCTAATTCTTTGTCATCATTAATTTTTTATTGGTAATATTTCCAAGACATTTGTCTAGAACTGAATCTGTAAGACATTGTATAAAGAACAATTTTGAAAAAAAATTACTGGACTGAGTTTTTGTATAGCAAGCCTATAACCAAACATTTCTTTTGAGGCAGAAAGTATTTGGGGGACAATGGCCTTTGGCTAATGTTTGCTGACTTGCAGGTTATTTCATTTGAAGCTCTGATAGGAATTATTTTGCTTATATAAATAGATGTTTATGATCTATACGACTAAAGGCTAAAGCATGGAAAATGTCAAAATTACTAGTAACTTGCATACACTGAGATTCAGTTAGGTGGAGAGGAAATTGAAATAGATAAGGAGCCATAAATTATTTTAAAGTCTTTGACAAGCATTTACTTTAATATGCAGATAACTTACATAGCTGTTGCATAAATATAAACAAACTATTCAGATATTAATTCATTTTCTCGTGGCAGTGTATGCTCACATGCAGACTTACACTTGAGAGAGAGGATGTTGACATCTGCTACAGTGTGCTAAGGAGGCCTCCAAGTGTTCTATACTTTACAGCACCGAGGAGTCTCTACTTTATAGGTTGAACATTAGCTTAGCCTGGCATATGATTCAGGCTGTGCCAGCTACTTGGTTCCTATGAGAGCTGCTCAGCATCTCCTAAGTCAAGTGATGGCCCATATGTGCTTTCATGAATGTGGTATGTTTACATGACCTGACTGTGTAGAGAGATAAAAGGTGGCTCAGCTTAAGGGAGGTTAGCTCCGGGTACGGAGCACAAGCTTAGTGTAAACCTTAGAACATTTCCTCTGTATTTCCACTGATATAGAGATGTGATGGTCCAGAAAAGCCCCGCCCCCCCCCAAAAAAAAACAACTCAAGGAGAAAAACATACAAGAGTTTAAAAAATGAGAGAGCCATGTATTTTAAAAATAAATATTTAGTGTTGATGAGCAGATTCCAGCATGATTTCATGCCACTTGGAACATAGAAGACAGAAAAAGTGTCAATTCTGTAAAGCAACCAAACATCACATCAATCTAGCAACAAAAAAGAAGAGCTATTAAAAGAAAACTTCAAACATGCTGAGGTAATTAAAAGAATATTTTGGGATGCTACAAAGTACATAATTTTCCTGGATACGATAGAGACTAAATATCATGAACACTTCCAAAAAATAATTCATCAAAATAGAAAATTTTTCACTGTGACAAAGAACTAAGGATTTGTACTGGACACATTTACATATTAAAAAACAAAAATGCGAAAAATAATGACTCCTGAAGAGAATGACCTGTCTGTACCCTAAACACGATGAACCAACACCTCATCGCATGCCTGCAGTTGGGGAAATGCGTGTGAGTAGACTTTGAATCTCTGCTGTAAAGATCTCTTCATCTCTCCTGGCAGGGACTGCAGCAACTCTGCTTTTGAATTCTGAACTTCAAAAGAATTTCGAGCACATACTGCTAGGAAGATGCTTCTCACAGAAAGGTTTATTAACTCACATAGACAGACTATGAAACCTGAGATTTAAGAGATTCAATTCATACAGATTTTTTTTAAAAAATCATTAAAATGTTTTTAATTTTAGAGGAATCATAGCATCCAATATGTCTGCACTATTATTTTATTTAAAGCTTTTATGCAGACACTCATGACACTCCTTTTTGCTCTGTTGACAACATAACAAAGCTAAACCATCAAGATCATTTAGAACAAATAACAGTGAGGAGAAATTGTACAAGTTCCTAAAACATAATTTAAAAATGCATTTTAAGCATTGATCAGAAGATTGGACTTGCAGTAGGCAACAGCCAGTGGAAAGATATAAATGTCAAAGTGCCAAGAAGAAGAGCTCCACCCTATGGGGAACAGCTGTATTAGCCCACCACCACCAGCAAGACCCAGGGCACAGAGGAGAAGGGTGTGGGGATGTGAGACGTGGGGGTGGGAGGATTGCTGTGAGGTGCTTGTGGACGTGACATGACAAGACTATCATAATCATGATCTCCCAGCAGTTGCTGTTATTGGCACAAGACCTGCATGAGACCAAGGAAACTCCCCACGTAGTTGGGGTAGATGAATTCCCCAAGATCCAACCCTTACTGAAGACCTATTGGCAGTGGAATGGGAAAAATAATCATTCTTTATGGAGGATGCGGCCACTACCAGGTTGTAGCAGGTCTTTCTTTGGACCACCAGTTCCCATTTTATTTGGAAAATTTTTATTAATTATGAAAGCTTGACCTTAGCTTGTTCCCAACTAGCTCTTAAAACTTAAATTAACCTGTTATATTAATCTGCCACATGACTCATTATCTCTTCTCTGTACCGTATGTCCAGTTTCCTCTGCAGCTGGCTGGCAAATCTTTCGTTTCCCCAATTCCCTTCCAGAATTCCTATCTCTGCCTGAAGTCCCGTCTATACTCTCCTGCAGAGGTATTTGCCATTAAGCTCCTTATTAAACCAGTAGAAGGTGCCTTAGACAGATGAGGTTAAACAGAAACCTCTTCACACAGTGCACAAAAAGATCCCAACAATGGGTTTCTCATGCTTCAGTGGATGGCCCCATACCCATGCACATATGGATAGCACTAACTACTAAGGGCTTAGATGGATAGCGCTAACTACTAAAGGCTTAGTGGGTTCTCAGAGAGAGAGAGAGAGATAAAAATGGAAGGAACTTGTTAGGAGGAACATGGAGTTGGAAAGAGGAAATGGGAGAAGATATGACCGCATTTCATTGTATGTATGAGATTCTCAAATATAAAAATTAATATATGTATTAAATATTGTATTAGTATTTTTAAATATAATTTCAAATAAATGTGAGGAAATGAAAAGTCTAGGAGGGACTATGAAGTTGAAAATACACTAAAGCCTGCTATTTGAAATAAATCAGAATGTAAACTATTATTTTATAGATTATTTTTGAACAAATTCTTCATTCTATTTAAGAAAAAAAAACCTGAGTCACTTTTCTTACAGATTATATACCTGAAAAATAGTAGCAGTAATAAAAGCTAACTGGTCACATGCCTAGTCTAACTTCTTCATCTGTGGTGTGCTGGTTAGCTTACTTCATAGAGCACTTGAAAAAGGTAAGGAATATAATTGTCCTGTACTACAGATGAGGAAGTAGAATCAGAGAGCGTTAGTGGCTGGTTCAAGATCATGACCTGGAGGCTAGCATCCATACACACAATCTATGCCAAGCAGTGCTCTGTCTATGACAAATCCTGTTTGCCCTGGAGTACAGTACTTTCCATTTACTGATAAACGCTACCCAGAGGGTTTTTATTTATTTATTTAACTTTTCCCTTTGATGTGAATTAATAAATGAGAGTTTGTTTGTTTTTGTTTTCCTTTTTGAGTTTTGTTTTACTTTTGCCTGCTTCTTGTACTATTTTCCTTTTCTTCTGGGTCCATAAAACCTAATTTGGAAATTTTCTACTCATTCGAGAATCTCCTGGTTGAAAATATGAAGGGACTTGCCTCGTCTTTCTTTCTTTTAATATTCCAAAATCAGACTCTGAGAACACGACTAGTTTCCAAAGAGGAAAGCTATGCACACTAGATGCCTGTGGGGTTTCCTCACCGAGCTATGCTGCTGTGATGCCACACTGGAGAAGACACCAGGTCAGGCAACATCAACAGAGACACCTGCTCACTGTTCCTTGATGTGGATGCAGCCTGTGATCAACCAGGCGGCCCGGTGCTCTGTCTCCTGCAGAGATCACTCCTCTGAAGCCACGGGGAGGGCTCCTGTCAGGCTGCAGACACGACTAGACTGTATTTAGAAAGAGATAGGCTGACTCAGCCTCAGCTCGTGACTCCCTGGGACCCTGGGTGCTCATCAGAAGTCTGTTAGTGGCGGCAGATGAGCCAGTTGCTTGGCTGTTGTGGCCTACGTGAAAAATGGTGCACAGTCTTAGGGATTGTCTCCCTGAAAAACAATAGAATTTGCAATTAGAAAGTTGCAGGAAAGGGTGGGAAAAAAGTTGCCCAGAAGATCCATTTCCTGTGTACTGCACCTCTCCCTAAGTGGTGTGAAAGACAGAAAGAGTAGCTGTCATACAGTCTCAACTCCAGAGAATGCATTGTCAACCTCTCCCTTTCCAGATGAGGAAATGAGGGGAGCTTACCAAGGTTTCTCCAACAGTAGTGACTGAGACAAGTTTGATGCCTTCCTTTCTTGCCTGTTCTCTAGTCCATCAGTGGGCCAAGTTAAGTATCTTACCCAAGGACCTTTGCACAGCTTGGCTGTATGGGTTGTGCACCAAACAACTCCATGTGATAAACTAAGACCAGATAATGGTGTGGGAAGTCCTTCTGTATATGTGTTGCTTTTATTGGTTAATGAATAAAGCTGATTTGGCCTAAGGCAGGGCAGAATAGAACTAGGCAGGTAAACTAAACTGAATGTTGGGAGAGAGTAGGTAGAGTCGGAGAAATACCATGTAGCTCTGAAGGAGACAGACACCTTGGAACCTTACCAGTAAACCATGAGCCTCATGGTAAAATATAAAATAATAGGAATGGGTTAATTTAAAATGGAAGAGTTAGTTAGAAAAATGATTAAGCTTTTGCCCAAACAGTGTTGTAATTAACATAGTTTCTGTGTTATTATTCAGGTCTGGGTAGCCGGGAAGCGAACGAGCAGTCTCCACCTACAAGATAATGCATAATGGTGCTTTCTACCCAAGGCCCTTGGCTTATGACAGGCCAGTGGCACTGTGGGGTAAGGTGGAGAGGTATTTCTACCCTAAATTTTGCCCTTCAGTTAATTCTTAGAAAAATTTAATTGCCTTCTTGAGACTCAAGGACAAATTTATAGAAATTGAGGAAAACAATGGTCACTGATGAACAGAAAGTATACTTACTTATTAGAACTATTATTTTCTTAGTTGTCTGTTATGGGGCCTAATCCTTTCCTCCCTAAGAGCCTTATTTTACAAATGTGTGGTTGTTCATGTGAAGAGTTCTCCGGCTGACCCATACTACCAGGTCTTGGTGTGTGACTAGGTTCATCAATCTCCCGGTGGACAATGTAGCTCCATCCTTATCTGAGAACTCTCCTCCAATGCAGAATAGTGAAGCTGATTTCTCTGTAAGGATGGAGCACACTAAGGGCCAATGCCGTTCTGAAGAAGAAACAGAACCAAAGCGTTTGGTGTCCACATCTTCACTTGGCTCCAATACATACCATCTGGATCTTGTTCCTCCAACCTTCATTGATAATTGAATTCAGCTTCCTACAATAAATACCATATGACATTAGCTATGATATTCTTCAAAGATACTGCAGCTCCTTAAACCTCTCTCCTCAGAAGGTATGACCAGTTGACTTTCTTATCATCTTAAATGAAGAATTTTTGTCATGATTCTTGTCCCCTGACACCATCTGGTGAGATTTTTGTGTTCAGGTACCATGTGACCTGATTGGATACTGGGGTAGCAAAGGAAACACCTGCAGGGCTTTGGAGATTGACAGAAGACTTTATCTAGTGACAGATTCAATTGAAGCTTTGTGGCTTCCGTTACAGGACAAGCAGATGATGCTCTACAGTAATGACTCAAGAGAAGTTATCAGAGACTTCCTCATGTGCAACATCCTTTACTGGCTGTGCAGTGGCATGGCAAAAGAGTGGATCATTAACAACTCTCTGAGAAGGAATAATAACAAAGTGGTTTGAAGTCAATCTTTGAAACTGGGTCTAATTCAAGTGAAGCAAGATTCCTACCCTGGCATAAAAAGAGCAGCCCACTGAGGAATAGGCTCATGATGGGAGAATAACACATCCCAGGCTCACTGGCAAGGTTCTTACTGATCACAAGGGCTTTCAGATGTCACTGGAAAATGGGAGGAGTGGGTCACACTCACTCCTCCTGAAGAACAAGCCCCTCCCATCTGTGTATATATTAGTTGACTGATTTCAAGTTCCCTTTGCAATCTGAGCAGCTGGGTCTCTTCCCTACCACATGCCAAGGCAACAGCTGAAGGCACGCATTGCCCATTTGTGTGCTAGCCTTCGAGAGCCACATGTGGCATGACCTCTACTTCTCTCGGAGTCCTGCCCACCCAGCTGTTACCACTCAACCAAGAGCCAGATCTTCCCAGGGGCTGTTGCACAGATAATGGACTCATCTTCATTTCCATTCCATTGATAAGAAGAGTGCTTTCTGCCTTCCTAACCTTTCCATCAGTCTCTGAGTAGCCACTTCCAGCAAATTAGGTGAAAGAAGAAGAGTACAGCAAATAAAATACATGAAAGAAAGAGAGGGAGAGAAAAAAACTCTCCAGAAACCCAGAGACTGAAAAGTCAATATCTCACAGCTACTCATAATTTTCTTCTCTCTTATTTCACATACAGACAAATAAGGGAGGGCAACATGAAAGCTTTGCAATTTCACTAAAAGGTTTCTATAAAGTGCCGAATCTAGGGGAGTAAAGACTATACGTACTCGAAGTCATCCATCTTGGCTACAATCTCCCCTCTATTACTCTTATTGCTGACTATGGGTTTGTATGACAGCTTTTTTCTCCTAAAAACACATACAGAAATTAGAAAGCCCCAGGAAAAGCCAACTGCTTTTCTGATACCATTTTCCCTCCCTCATGCTGTTGATGAGAAAAAGGAAAATAAACAAAACAAACATGTAAGTCAGGCTTTGCTCACCTGAGAGGGCAGATTTTTCTGCTCGAAACCTATAGGGCTACTTCCTTGGGATGAATGTAGGTTAGGAGCTCAAGGTGAGGCAAGAGCTGTTAACTGAAAGTGATGGGCATGAAGGCTGATGCTGATGCTGAGTTCTGCCTCCATCACATCTGGGTTAAAATAAAGATGAGAAATCCACTCTTTCCTTGCTTCTCTAAGATCATGTCATGCAGCGCCAGCTGGTCTAAACTCACAATCCTCACACTTCTGCCTCTAAAGGCTGAAATCACAAGTATGGACCACTGCAACCAACAGAAATGAATCGTTTAATGGGGATTGTGCCTGGAATAATGTTGAAATGAGAACTACAATTGAAATGCTGAGCAACATCCAGTCATTGCTGTTTTCTACCTCTTAGGAGTTAAAAAGATTTTTTCATAAAGGAAGATTTTTCTCTTCTGGAAAAAGCAAGATCCAAGACATAAGATAGACAACAACTAAACAACTGAAAATTATGTGATATCTTAAAAAATTGTGAGCCTAATGATTTCCATCTGTCAGAGGCAATTTAGTTTGGTTTTTCTTAATTTCTGTATTAGCAATGAAATAGCAGAAGCAGAGTAATACTGGCTGTGCACTATGGTCTGTCTTTCATGCCTGCCTAACAGGCTTAGAGAACAGGTATATGTTGCACTAAAGGTTAGGATTCAAAAACATAAAATAATTATAGGATATAGTTGTCAAAAGGCCATAGAGATATTTCAATTCTTCATTTAAAAACAATGTATTGAGTGCCTACTGTTTGTCAAGTGCATGGAAGACAACTGAGGGTTGAGAATATATGTGTACACTAACTAACACACACACACACACACACACACACACACACACACCCCTCAGTTAGTAGAATGCTTGCAGAGTATAAAGAAACCCTGGGTTCAATTCCCAGCATCACACAAACTGAGTATAATGTAGATACCTGTAATCCCAGCACTAAGGAGCGGGAGGGGAAGAGGGAGAGAGGAGATAAAATTATCTGAAGTTCAAAGTTATCCTAAGACACACAAGGGAGCTGGAAAGTTCACAAGACCTGTTCTCCTGTCCCAAAGGTGAGGGGAAGATGTCCTGAAAAATACACAATCAAGATCCTTATGTTTTTGGAACATGCATAACAGAAGTAGGAAACTAGTCATTAATAATTAACATAATAATAGAAGAATTTATATAGTATAGAGGAAAATGAAAACAATATGTAGGAAGGAAAAATCCACTAGAGCAATAGATATCAGATGGTGTAGAGCAACAGAGGGTATGGATTTAAACCTCTAAGTGGAGAATTGGAGGAGCTCTGGTTGCAAAGGTATCACTTGAAGAAGAAAAGAATAAAGGCTGACAGGTAGGCGCACACGTGCTCTTTACCATGAATAGAGGGAGGAATACATGTGGCAGAAGTGAACAAGGCAGAGAGGAGTTGATTGTTTCAGAGACAGAAAGGCAAAAGGCCATAGATTTCATGGTCCACTGCAGGAAGCTTACCTTTTATTCCTAGTGAGTTAGGAGCCATTGATGTTTTGAGACTAGCATAAAAAGGATTAATCTTCCATTCACCAGTGACTGGGGATCATTTTAGGTGGCAATTGTGCAGGCAGATCATTCAGTTTCAGCAGTGTTGCTGCCTTCACAGAATCCTTGTGTAATTCTCTTTATTGTGTTGTGATTTCATTATTTTCATAAAAGTTAAGAGCTGGTCTTAATGCAGCTGCAATGAAGTTGGAAATCACTGTATAAGCCATCAATCCTGATAATGAATTAGAACCCGTGGGTTACTTTTCCACCCTACTAATGTATCAGGAAGATGTCATCAGAGTGACCTTGAAAAGAGATCAAGACTACCTTTAGAAAGCAGAAGTAAACAAACAAAAATAATAGGAAAAGAAATAAACCTATGGCACCACGATGGATAAAATTTGCATTGTATGCTTTTAAATTTAATTTTATTTAAAAATTTTAATGGACATATGTATACATAGTCACTGTTCACATTTAGGGGGCTGAGTGTGAGCACACATAGCTTCCCATCAGTATACCTGGCATATTATGACATCCAACTTCTATCATTTCTTTGGGGAGCATACAAAATCTCATTCGGTATTTTGAAACAGATAATAACTCCATCATAATGCCTGTATTAGATCTCTTTCACTGTGACCAACTTGTCTGGTAAGAAGTAATTGCAAAAGTTTATTGTGACTCGTGTTTTGAGAGGACACAGTCTATTGGGCCTACCAGAGCATGGCAGCAAGCAGCTCCAAAGCTGGGGAAGCATCTAGCTGGGATTCTTCATCTCTTCCTAACTTACTGAACAGGATCTAGAAACTGGGGGTGGAAGCAGAGTTACGCTATAAGCCTCAACCCCTCCTGCTCCAGCAATGCACTTCCTTCAGCTAGATCCCACTTGCTAAAGGCAACCCGTCTTCCCAAACAGAGCCACCAGCAGGGGAAGAAGTATGCAAAAATTTGAGCCTATATGGGCAATTTCACATTCAAACCACGAATGCTTTGCCCAGAGCCCTATGGTTTTGAGGCTGTCTCAAAGTGAAAATTGCATTTTGTCTGTCTTGTAGTAGCCTTTCATTTGTATCTTAATAAATAAAGCTTGCCTGAAGATCAGAGAGTAAAACAGCCCCACTGGTTAACCTTACAGACCAGGCAGTGGTAACATACACCTTTAATCCCAGTAGCCACATTAGTTGTCATAGAAACAGGGAGATGCATGTCTTTAATCCAAGTGATGCACACTTTTAATCCCAGTCCTAGAGAGCATTATAAAACAGGAGGAAACAGTTCTAAGATTCCTGGAGGCAGGATTGCCATTTCAAACTGAGGTAGGGTTAAGAGCCAGTGACCGGCTGGTTTGCTTTTCGAATGTTCAGGTTGAACCCCAGTTTCTCTCTCTGAGTTTTTATTAATTGTGTTTCACTGTCTAGGTGTCCTCTGAGCTTTCATAGGCCTAACTCTGCTTCAGTTCATAGTATCTTCTGAACCTCACCCCTTCAACCTCTCAACTGTGAGTCCTTCTGAAATTAAAACAAAACAAGTCAGGTGCTTCTAATACACAAGGACTCAGGGCAAGTATCCCTATTTCAAAATGGAGAGAAAGGAGCACAGCAAAGAAAGATGTCGCTAAAACAAGATCAAAACCCAGCAAGGTAAAGACTAGTTCCTCAAATTTCCTATTGACATTTAGGATTCATGATGGCATTTGGGTCTGGTAGGCATGGGTGGCCCCATTCCTTCAGTTCTGTTACAAGTAGTAAATGGTGGCTTTTGTCTTGGGCCATCTCTAGTTAGTACCAGAAGCTCACCTCAGGGAATACCCTGCATTGATGGCATCTTCAATATCCTAGGTCTCCATGGTAACTTGGGTTTCACCTTTGTAGCCACATGTAATATCCACTCAGAATCTCTGTTCAGGGAATCTAATGTTAGACACTTGTTACCAGAGCTCATTGGCTTTCTGAACGCTTGGTATAAACCTCAATGAAGCTCCCATTTTTGTATCCTGTACACGTGCAGAACAAGAACAGCGTGGATGATGCTCCCACGTTCTGCTGGCATCCAGCTGCATGGCCTCTGGGTACTTGCCTACCTGAATCTGAGAAAACATTGCCCTAGACAGCTCTGCCCAAGTAGAATGTTCTGAAGGATCTCTTTGCTCAGGCTTTCTCTTCTCATGAGTAAACTTTTCAAATGGCTGTAGTTACTCCTCCCCATGGGTAGTTCTTATTCTAAGGGCAACTTTCCTATTGTCCTAGGGCAAAGCACTCTGTTTTCTCTCAATATCTCTAACTTCTTCACAATTGTCCCCACTAAATCTACCTTGTCTGTAACCTTAACTATGCTCATGCTCTTTCTTTGCATGGTTTTTATGTATTTATGATCTCCCCTTCCTCTTTTCTGCTCTCTTTTCCCCCTCACTTCCCTCTGTCGTGGTAAATTCCATTAAAAGAAGTGAGTAGTGACCGTGTCACAGTTTGGACATTCTGTCTTGACCAAATTTTCTCTACTAATCAACAAAGTCCATTTCTTTGACCATTTGACTTTAGTTTCACTCAAGTTCCCAGGACACAGTTCAAAAGCAAACGAAGCCGTATTCTTTTCCAGGAATGACCACTAGTCTAATTCCTGGTGTCATCCTTGTTCCCAGCTGAAGCCTCATTAGCAGAGCCCTTTGATTTCCTCCATTTCCGTGGCATTCTGGTCTTCTAAATTTGTACCAGAATAGTCAGTTGAGCTGTGTGCACTTAAAGCATTCTGGGGTCCTCTAGTGCACAGTCCCAAACTCTTCCACATCCCCCCCCATCAACTAGTTCAAAAAAGCCTAAGAACCGTAAGTGCAATCAGGTTACTCATGGCAACAGCAATGCCCCCACTTCCCAGAACCAATTTTCTATATTAGTTACTTTTCTCCTTACTGGGACCAAGCACTTGTCAAGAGGCAACTAAAAGGAGTTATGGTTTATTTCAGCTTGAGTTTCAATGAGATACAGTTCATCACGGTGGAGAATACATAGCTATGCCTGGCTCTATGACAGCAAAAGGATGATGCTTGGATTCCTTGCATCTTGGTAGAAAAGGAAACAGAGAGAGCCTGAGACCAGCAATAGCACTAAACTAAGAATATATATTGTTTTCTGTGTAAGTGAGGTCTCTACTTTAAACATGTTGGACTATGGAAATTCCTCATATTTTATTTAACTTATTGTTTGTTAGTAGTTTATACAAGCAGAGGTTGAATTGTCACTAAGAAGTGATTTCTTTTTTATAGCCATAGAGCTTACTTTTGTAGTGGGTTGACCCATACCAAACCCTGCTCTTTTCCAGGTCCCTGTGTGAGGCCACTCATCTCCTTGGGAAGTCCCTAATTAATTAGTCACATTAAAATAAAAACATATTAAAAAGCAAATTGTGCAAAACAATAGGTGACAATTAGGCTTCTTCATTAATTGGTACATAATGACTATACTCACACATGGGATGCACAGTGGCTTTTTTAAAACATGAAAACAATGCGCAGCCATCAAATCGGGATAATTAGCATATTTATTGCCTCAAGCCCCTGATCCTTTCTTTGTGTTGGGAACAGTAAAAATCTTTTCTTCTAGCTATTTTTAAATATAGCAGTAAGTTGTTCTTGTCTCTGGTCACCACCAAACTGCGCTGCAGAACATTTGAACTCAATGTTCTTAGCCTCTACCGTGTCATTTCTATATACCGTTTACTGTCCATTTGGATGAAGAGCAAAAGAGAACCTGCCTGCTTTCCCTCAAATAAATATAACATATTGTTTGGTCTTTTCAAAACGAGGTCTGTGGCTCTTAGAACTGTCATTACTAATCATAATCACCACACTACAGATTCATGTTCTTTATCTAGCACATTGTCACAACAGTCTGAAAATGTTGATGCTATCACCCCTTTACCTGTGATGAAGGCCAGTTCCATAACCACCTGCACAGCTACAGCTCTGCAGCACCCAGGACTGAGCCTCGTGTCTGACTCAAAGGTGTACGCTCTCACCCATTCTCTCAGCCTGAGCCCGTTTGACTACGAGAGCGAGCCATTTCTTGGGGCTGCTTAAACTGTGATGTAGATGAATTATAGTCATCCTTGCTCCATATTTTCTCAAGATAAAATATTCTCAGAACTCGCACACCCATTATCCTTGCTGCAAATGAGCACAGCAGCTCCCATTTTCCTCTTGAAATTAAATGACATAGATGGCACCAGAGACATCAAAGATAAAATAGGGGCAGGGTGTGAAAGCAGTGGTAGAGTACTTTCCAGTGTGTAGAAAACCCTGGATTTGATTCTCAGAACCGCACATATAAAAGAGAGAAAAAAAAATTGTGAATACCTGAAGGAACGTTCATCTTCTTCCAGCTAGCCCTCTCATTTTGATGAGATTATCATCCTCTTCATGTGGACGATAACATTAGACTGGGGGAAAGTCCATTCTGGAAAAACCGAGTGCCCAGATGGAACAGAGAGTCTGTTACAGACCTCCAAATTTCCACAGTGTATAATTAGCAGCTGCTAAAATAATAGAAGTCAATTGAACAAAAATATGGTATGCATGGCAGTCATGTATTAACTACCTTCTGTTTCCAAACACTGCCTTCACAGTGGATGTGGAGCCTTCCTGGGGGCGTTGCAGCATGTGTCCCTGGGAGCATGATTGACAGCCTTCTTGGAAAACTTGGAGGAGGGGGATGGGTGGGGCTGTTACTATGTCCAACAAGCAGGCATGGGCCTGTCTGTTTCACATCTGTGTGATAAAACGATGTTTTTGTCAAAAGCAGCCTTAAGTAGGTTGCCATTATCAAAGACGTCAGCAGCTTGTCTCCCTGGGAGACAGCAAAACCCCACATTTATCTAAATTATCTCCGTAATATGACAGGGTGATTGCTCACTAATGGTCAGTAACAGTTTTCTTTGTCATTTTCCTAGTCATTACCTCCTTAGAATGAACTGCTTGCAGTCCGTGTGTAGAATATTAACTTCCTCTTTGCATTCATGACTAGTTCTCCCCAGCCTCTGAATGTGGCTGAAACATTTCTGATATTTTTATTTTGTAATAACAGAAAACAAAATAAACCCTCTCTTAGAGAGCCTGCTGGACAAAGCCCCTTCACATGCAAACAGAATCCAAGTTTAGCATGTCTCTGGCTGTGAATCTGACAAAGTACACAGGATGTCCTCAGAAAAGGCTGGAGGGGGCACTGACAAGCGGGCTGGTGTGTTCAGCTCCATTGGGCTGTTGCTGGCCATGCTCATTGTTAGAGCACTCCCCTGCGAAGACAACCATTGCACAGTTAAAACCAAGCAGCCCCAACAGAAGCTCCTGGAAAATGCTGCAGCAGCAGCATGTGTGTCCAAAGCTTGTTTTCCCCAAACGGGGATGGTACATGCTTTTCTTCCTAACAAAACCTATGTCAGGCTTCAAAAAAATGAAAAACCCAAGCCAAAGGAAAAAGATAAGAAAGCAGAATTTTTTGCTCAAAATAGAGTGGAGAAGCCCCTCCCTGCTATGAAGATTTTTTAAATGTAAAAGAGTTGGTCATACCAGGGAAATATGTCATCATCACTCAAGATGGTCCCTTGTGCTGAACTCTCCAACCGCAGGATCCCCAAGAATTAAGGCAGAATCAGAAGACTAGCTGCAGTCACGACTATAGGCAGATCAAGTAGGCTGTGTGTGAAACTGCACCTACTGTAGGATGGAATGCAGTGAGTGCAGACGACAGGAAACGGATCTGGGTGCCTTCCTGCCCGTGCCTTTGTGAGTACAGAGATGAACAATTCTAAATCCTTCCTAACCCAGGGTAATCCCAATGACACACTAATTCTGGCTGCTCTGGCCACTTAATTTTCTCCCTTCAAAAGCAGTCATATGCCCAATAAGTTCCTGATTTGTCTCATTCTACTTGGGAGATGTATATGAGCGGTGGCTGTGCAAGCACAAGTACCTGAGTTCAAATCCCCAGTATCCATAGAAAAAGTCAACTTTGACCAAACAAACACCAGTAACCCCAGCACTGTGGGTTACAGAGACAGGAAGATCACTGGGGCTTACCAGCTACCAGCCAGTTCCATCCTCAGTGAGTGGCTATCTCAAGAGAATAAGGTTGAGCACGGTAGAGAAGGATACCAAACTTCCCCCCTCTGACCTCTAAGACACATGCTACACATTTATACATGTAGACACACAAGTGTATTCATGCACAAAACATGAAAATTGATTAATTAATTAAGAAGAATATGCAGTCTAATGATAGGTTTGGATAATATATGTCCCTGTCATTCTTTTGTTATCCATTCATGTCCTGCCTGGTCTTGTGATCAGCCATAGTCTTACTTCCATGGGCACCTGTGCTTCCAACAGAACTGAACTGGCTTCCTATTCGGCCCATGTACTCATTCTATATTATTCATAGTATAAAATTTAGCATGTTCCTTCTCATGCCTTTGGTTTTGACCAATGTTGTACAAACTTTTCCTTGGGAGATAGGTGCCCAGATAGAACTCCAACTACAGACAAAAAGCAAGCAAGCAAACAAACAAATAATAAATTCTATCCCAGTCAAGCTTGGTGACCCTGTGTTTAACTAGGGTCACTTACAGGAGCATGGACAACTCAGGAGTGACTACATCACTAAAGAAAATGGCTCTCCCTCTCCCTCAGCAATCATTAGCTGCCTGCAAATCCTCTGGGAGAAGCAGGGCCTCACGAGCCACTCATGACTACATGAAGTAAAGTAAATAGGCCCAACTGAGCAGGTCTCCTGTCAGTAATAACAAATGCTACTACAAGGCCGTGTGTGTGTGTGTGTGTGTGTGTGTGTGTGTGTGTGTGTGTGTGTGTGTGCACCGCATGTCATGTCTGGACGACAGCATACCACACAAATTGTGCATTTCACAATCCAGATCCCAGCGTTACCCTAAGATCATCTTCTTTCCCACTTCTAAACCAAACACCTTTTCCTTTTGCACCCTGACACACATTCTCCCTCTAGGTTCCTGGTATCACAGTACGCATGGCAGATGTCTACAGTCCTGGCCTGACTGTGGTCTCTCAGCCTCTGAACTGATATCTCTCATTTCAGGATTCAATTCCAGGCTATTTTCTATACTGCTTTCACTTTATTTTTATTATTAAAATAAGTTAAAACAAGAATCACACTGTCTTCTAGCTTAAAATTCATAATAGTCCCCCCACCCCAGATTCTCCAAATTGCCTCTCTTGACATTTAACTTCGACTCAGTCTCTGAACTCTGCTCTGAAACCTCACACCCTCTTTTGGTCTGTAGTGCATACACCCCCATGTCTGGCTCAGACTGTGACTGAGTTAGGACTGTCCAATCTGCTCTCCTTCGTGAACATCTCTCTCTTTGTTTCTGTTCCTATGATAGAACTACTGCAGTGCTGGGCATCGGACCTGGGTCTTCGTGCATACCAAGAGGGCGCTCTACTACTGAGCTACATCCTTACCTCTCTATTTTTTTCAAACACTAACATCATCATCTTGTTCAAATTCTTTTCTGTCCCTTAAATTAGCCAACCTTAATTATTGTCCCCTTCTTCCAATTTTTTTCTTCCCTGTACTTTCCTTGTTCAGTTCCTGTGCTTCCTTCACTATTGTCGTAGGACAATATTACACCAATTTGATTTTAAAAAGGGGTATTTTATTGGAAGGGATAAAACTTACAGATCAATGTCCCAAACCACATTCCTCTGGTCGCAAACAGGAAACCAAGTCTAGCAGTCAGCATGAAAGCCGGAAGCAAGTTAGCTCGGAGAG
>JAQHUG010000023.1:9054542-9068263 GCA_028555095.1 Dicrostonyx torquatus | reverse complement strand
AGGTGGGAGATCCACACAGAAGGAGGGGAGGTTGGGAAGTGGCAGCCTTATCTCTTAAAGGTACAGGGTACCCAGGTGACAGGGCAAGGCAGCAGATTACAACACCCATCCCACTGTTCATCAAGTGGATGCTTTGTCCATTGTATTTCTGCTGACAATCTGAAGAGTGTGGTAGTTGGGGACTTATGACACATTGAGCTCCCTTCAGGAGAAAGTATCAAATACAATTAAAGATTCCTGTTCAAGGGAGACTCTTTTGACCCTTGAGGGTTATATAGTTCAAATGCATTTTACAAGGCCGTTTCTATTTCCAGCACAGTCTAGAACTTTAGAAGTCTTAGAACTGGTACATTGTTACAAGAAAACATCACATTTTTGGTAAATGTTATAGATCATGGTTTTTGTTCATATATCCTTTTTTCCATAGTACATCTAATAAAATTAATTATTAATTTTAGAGAGGGTCCTTGGTCATAATTAATAACCTGACATTTGAAAAGCTGGGTTTGAATATTGAGACTAATCTAAAAGGCTATTAATATACAGCATATAATATGAGTTTGAGAAAACCACGAGTCCTTAATTAAACTCAGCTGTGTATATGCACTAAAAAAACTTACAGTGAGGCTACCAGAAGTAAAGTAATTAGCAGATGGTATGTAGTATTAACAAAATATGAGCTTCTGTTTTCAAACAAAGGGTTTTAAAGTTTAGGGTCCACAGAGAACACATTTGATGCTCTCAGACCAAGACAGAACTCAGCAGATGGTAACAGCATGGAAGGACAACAAACCTGGTTTGAAAACCTAACCCCTTATCACTCTGGGAATTTGACTTGTTTTATTTTTTTTGCATTAAGCTATCACAAGACTTCTTAAGACACTGTCAGGGTATGGTGTGATATAGCCACTTTAAAAATATGTTTAATCAATAATTTAATTAAGGTTTACCAGCATCTGAGATTTTTTTCCTCTTTTTTCTAGAGGAAAGTTTTCCTGCTCGTGGGTCTGTCAGGCTTTGCACAAAAATCGAACCAAACAAGAAACCACATCAAGTTTTCAAAATTACAAAAGAATTCACAGCCAAACTTCTCCTAATGTACATGGCTAATGTCTGTGAGACTGGATTCATGCAAGCAGTTGAAAGTTCCTGTTTTCCTGGGGTTTGACATCAGGGCTTTGTCAGGCACCATAAGGTGACGTCAATCTTGTGGCAGAAGCGGATCCATGAGATTGTGTTGTATCCACTCAGGAAATAAACCTAGTTCACCTTCATCACTCATGGGCTATGCTTTCTTCATTTTACTATTGTTTTTCTTCAGATATAACAGGGTTTTTAAATATATAATAAATTGAAATAATACAATGTATCTCCTTCCCTTACCTAGCCTCTACCACCCAAGTTGCCCTCTCCAGATTGCTTTTTTTTTGTGTGTGTGTTCTAGAAATAATTTGTGCACATCCAGGTAGAACATGTGAATAGATATCTCTAACGGACACCATACAGCATCAAGAAACATCAGTGAGCATCCTATATCCCAACCTCACAATGCTTAGTAGTGTGTCTTAGACTGCATTCTGTATCTGCACTTTTAGGTATGTGCTCTTGTTCTCCAGATGCTATTTTGTTTGACAGGCAGATCCTGAGATCCGGACCTTAGCAGAAATGGCAAGTTTCCAGTTCAATCAGAGATTCCGTCTCAAGACGATCAGACAGAAAGCAACAAAAGAAGATATATGACATGTATTCTGCTCTGGCCTCTGCATGTGTGTGTATGGGTGCATGTACCCACACAGTGAATGCATGAGACATACATATTTATCTGATACGCTTAATGCCTGTTTGCCTTGATTCCCTTTCATCCCTTCAATTCCTATTTCGTGTGGAGTTTGACATGGTTCACCTGAGTTAGTTTCCTAGACACAGTCCTGCTGGAGCATCAGAGCCACTCAAAGGCAGAAAAAATCAGTCTGAGGCTGCACTTGCAGGGAAGTTTTTAACCTTCATCCTCTAAGAGAACAGAGGTCAGAATAAAATCTGTACCTTCTCCCCCACTTCATAATGTGCATTAAAGAAACATAGTAATTGTTTTGTGTAGACCTTTGTTCTAGGCACTTAAAAGGGTGAGTTTGTTTAATCGTGGTGAATTCCATGGGATAAGTGTTGTAATCTGCTGGCCTGCTCTGTCACCTGGGTACCCTGTCCCTTTAAGAGATAAGTCCTTGCTGTCATTTATTCAATTCTATTAAAATTTAAAATTAAGTAAAAAAAAAAAAGAGAGATAAGTCCTGCCCACTCCCAATCTCCTGGAGGGAGAGGCAAGCAGATCTTCATGATCTCCTGCCTCTTCTCTATCTATCTATCTATCTATCTATCTATCTATCTATCTATCTATCTACCTATCTACCTTTCTTTCTTTCTCTTTGTCTGTCTTTCTTCTGAAAAGGCAGCTTCTGTTTCTTGCCTGCTCTCCTTCCTCTCTTTCTCTATCTGCCCTTCTGTCTCTTCCCCTTTCCTCCCCCATAACCCCTTACTCTTATACCATTCCCAGTACCCACTAAATAAACTCTATACCCAAGCTCTCTCTACATGGCATATCTGTCTGTTTCACATCCTCCAGGGGACCCTCCATGGCCTTGGGTCACCCACATCATGAATGATAAAGTAAGGGCTTTATCACCACCACCAACCCTTTTTTTAGATAACAAAATGGCAAGTCCAAGATCACACATTCATAAGTAGTAGGACCAGAATCCAAACCTAGAACAGCAGGCTCTGGAGACTGTATTTGTGTGTGTGTGTGTGTGTGTGTGTGTGTGTGTGTGTGTGTGTGTGTGTGTGACTGTAGTATATTCTGCCATCTCTCTAATTTTATAGTGACAAAGATTCTCTCCTGTAAAAAATTCTTGCTAAGCTCCTCTGAACCAACTTGATACAGCCTCACCCTGACCTGTGAATGCCATAAAAAGCTACCATGGATAGTCTCTAATGCATCAGGGCTGCATTGCTCAGAACAACCCTAGTCCCTTAGCATTCCTGTCTGAGAAAACTTGAGGTTGGCAAATGAATCCACTGATTGGCCCAAACCCCACCCCTGTGGAAATGCAGGAGCCTAACCTCTCCAGGAACTAGTTACCATGATCAGAGGTGTTAATATAACTGGCTCCCTTCTGTTTTAGATAACTAGAGTCCCTGAATATCCCGTCACCCTCTTTCTTGCTTCCTCATTCTCCCTGTGAAACACCATCAGCTGTCACTGTGTGAATCACAGTGGAGTCCAGCTCAAGCTGGGAGATTCTCTCCATTGACAGTTACTGTTGCTCAAAGCCTTCCCTAGTTACATTGCTTAGAGACAGAGTTTTCATTCAGTTTCAATTCATTTGCTTCTTCCTAGTGCTGAGTTCTACTCGGAAAGGTTGCCAGCAGAGATAAAGCCCAGCCTCGTGTCCTGGTCCTACTGTGTGAGACAAAGGTGGTTTGGCAGTGTCTCACCACCCTCATAGTTTCCTTGCTGCTTCTCTTCAAAGTTGAAAACATGCAATCACTAGCACTCTCTCACCCTGCCCCCATGTTGGCTTAACTTCACAAAAGAAGTCCATTTTATGTGACCTGCTTGGGGATGACAGTTGTCTCCTAGCCTTGTTAAAGATGGAGTTAGTATTCAGTGCTCTGCAATTTGAAAATTGACTTAGAAAAGAAGCAGCTTCAGTTCTTTTTTCAGCTACTATTCATTTCTTTAATTCTTAATTCATTTTCATTTTATTTATTACTTCACATATATGAACATTTTTCTTGAATGTATGTATGTGCACCACTTTTTTTGCCTGGTGCCCTCAGAGGCCAAAGGAAGGAGTTGGATCCCTGAAACTAGAGGTGCAGAGGGCTCCAGATCATCTGTGTTGGTGCTGGGGACAAAACCCAGATCCTCTGGTAGAGCAGCAAATGTCCTCAATTGCTGAGTCATCTCACAGGCCCTCTCTGCTATTTCAAAGATGGAATGTAAAGTTTAAGACAAAATTCATCAGTGATACAGGATATCAACTTTAAAACTTCAGCTTTGGATTTATTGAAGTTAAAATGTTTGCCAGAAATAACTACCATTATAAAATGTTAGTCTTACCATTAGTCCTACCATTTGGATAGGACTAAACCATCTTTTCTGATGCTTGAATGCCCGTACATTTTCAGTTTGTGCGACAGGAAAGTCTCAAAAGTCTGTGCTAGATAATTCTTTCCTAGGTTTAAATTAATGCACAGCAGACAATGGACCAAGCTGGAGGACATCCAGCCAGGCCTTGGGTCTCTCCCTGGTGTAAGTGTTAATGGGAATGGGCAGGGTTATGAGAAACACAGCACATTGGTAAGATCTCTGTATGAATTGATCCTCTAAGATTGGTGAAGATGCAGACAGTGGCCCAGTTTAGTTCATTTTACTAAGGAGCAGTGGTTCTCAACCTGTGGGTCGTGACCCTTTTGGGTTTACCTTATGATTCATAACAGTCACAAAATTATAATTATGAGGAAGCAAAGGAAATAATTTTATGGTTGGGGGGTCACCACAACATGAAGAACTGTATTTAACAGTTGCAGCATTGGGAAGATTGAGAACCACTGATGTAGAAAATATTTGGGGCTCATTGGTAGGGGGTCAAAACTCTAGTGCTCTGATTAAACACCAAGAAAACCATAACTGAGATCATTGAACCCTCTGAGGGTTTGCTGCTACCCCAGGTACACTAAGTTCTATGTGCAACATTTTTAAACTTACGACCTTGCTAGTTCATTTCTTCACCCATCTATTTTTATCTGGTAAGCATAGTGAATACATAAACGGAGCATAAATGTTTGTGCGTGTCTGAATCTTCTTATTCCAGCAGATCATGGTCCTCTAGACCTAGAAGGGTGTGTGTGTGTGTGTGTGTGTTAGAGAAAACAATAGTTTTACATACTGCATGTCAAGTATATAGCATGCATTGGAATAGCTATGTCAGGAGCATTAATATGATAAATCACAGTTGCATTAGCAAAAGACAAACTGTGTCTGAAGAACTAAGGGAGGTAATCACTCATCCGTGTATACGTCCGATGACAGTAGCCATTGCTAGCAAGTTTGTCATGTATCATGTTCAAAGAAGCCAAATGTTTCCTCATTCTTCCAGAAATTGTACATTTTTCCTCAAATGCCTTGCATCTATTAAAATACTCATTCAAAGTGCCAGAATTCTCTGGAAATCAATTCAAATATACAGTCAGCAAGGCGATAGGATGTATCCACTCTCTGAGAACCAGCTGCCCTAGATGACAGAACCAGCAATGGCCCACTACTGCCACTGATTAAAGTTCCTAATTATTAACCTAAGACAAAGTTGAAGGGTCAAGAGCTGTCTTTATTTGACTTTGATAAAGAAGGAAGTTTGGTTTTAAACTTTAAGATACACTGCTCTAGCGGAAGTTCTGGGTGTAAGGAAATAAGAGCGGGAGCACTAAATGCAGTGAGCATAAGAAGGCTACTGAAACAATGGGAGGAGCAGAAATAAAGTCAAATTTCATGAAAATGGTAGTTAACATCTGTGAATTCAATGACCAAGTTCGTCTGGCTGTATGCCCTTGCTCCTGCTTCATCCCGCACCTTCTCCCTGCCCACTCTCCTTCCAGCCTTGCCTTCTGCCTCTCTGTGGACAGCTGGCACTGACCACACACACTCTGGTTTCTTTTTCTCTGTATCTCCACTACACTGTCACCTCTCCAAACTGACTTCTTCCCTTTCCTTGGCTTTGACTCTGTTTTTAAGTGGTTGTACTTGTTAGATTGATCTTTAATTTCTGATTATGACATATGATCCCATAGTTTAAATTATTGAAAGAATTTCAATAGTAGTGGTCTCTGACCATCCAAACTTACTGATTTGGGGCATTATGCACTGTGTTAGTCACTATAGCAAAATACCCAAGACAACAAGCTTATAAAGGGAATATATTTATTTTGGCTCATAGTTGACAATTGGTTGGTCTCATTGCTTCAGTTATATGGCAAAGTAGCAGACTATGTGACAAAGAAAAAGTACTCACTCATGTTCAGGAAGAAAAAGTGAGAGAAGAAGGGCTGGCTGAATGCCTACAACTCATTAAAGTTTTCTCTATCAGCAAAGACCTCTCCCTGGACCCACCTAGTAATGGTTCCACAGTCTCCTGGTGTCCTCATGCGGATATAGCTCTTCAGCATTGGGCATTTGAGAAAGATTTAAGCTCTAAAGCAAAGCTGGCAGCTACCCATCCCCATTCCAACTCATTAAAACTTGACAGTAGAAAACATATATGTTCTTTTGTCTGGAATGGGTGGGATACAAAAAGAAAGAAGCTAAGCCTGAAGTGACTATTCCTATTACATACCAGTATGGCCAAAACTCCTGTGTGCATGTGTGTATCTGGGGATGTATGCTCGTGTGTGTGTGTGTGTGTGTGTGTGTGTGTGTGTGTGTGTGCTCGCGCGCATGCGCGCGCGTGCATAACCTGTGTATGTATGGAGGTCAGAAGACAGCCTCTAACCTCGGCGTCATTTCTCGGATGCCAACTACCTGTCTCTTTTTATTTATTTATGTAGACATTGTAGCCCCACAGGGTAGATTGGCTGCACAGCAAGCCCTAGGATCTGCCTAGCTCCCTGTCCTCAGTACTTGACTTACAAGCTCACACCACTATGTTAGAGTTTTGCTGTTTTGTCTTTAGAATGTGGGTTTTAAGGGTGAGACTCAAGTCCTCAAGTTTGCAAACCAAGCATTTCACTGGCTGATCTATCTTTCCCCACCCCTAGGTAGGGCCAGATAGCTTAGAAGGAAGACACCTTTTCTAGAAAACAGGTCATACTCTTTAAAAGAGAAACTATTGAATCCAGTTTTCCATATTGCCCTCTCTATAATTTATTTATTTGCTTTTAGTAAATACTTTTAAAGGCAAAGATTTTTTGCTTGTTTGCTTAGTTGCTTGGTTCCTTTGAGACAGAATCTCCATATTTAGTTCAAGTTGGACTTGAACTCACTATGTAGCTCAGACTTACTTCAAATGTGTAGTCTCCTGCTTCAGCCTTTTAAGTTCCAGATTACAGGCACACACCACCATGCCTGCCTGGAAAAAAAAAATCTTGTCTTTTCATCCACAGTAGGTGGTAATGCCTTGATTCTGGCATATTAAGCCGTCTTTGAATGTCAAATGAAAGAACCACAGGAAATAATTAAAAATTTAAAACCATTTCTTTAACCTCAATGTGTTTATTTGCCATTAGACAAGATCTACACTGTGGAAGGAAGAGATTTAGCATCTGGAAATAACAGGCTTGAGCCCAGGCAGACGTTCCATTGAACTATGTGTGTGATGTAACTAAAGCAGTTGAATGTACTTTCTCTCACCACCACCCCTCTTCAAAGGGTAAGATTCTACATTTTAAAATTCTATCTTGATGAAATTGTCAGTGTTTGAAATTGTCCCAAAGTAATCCCCCTCCTCTCTTCCCAGCTGCTCCCACACATCTCCCCTCTCCCCCTGATATACTCTTTCTCACCCTCCCATCTAAGAGCAGGTGTCCCAGGGATGTCAACCAAACAAGGCACAACAAAATACAGCAAGACCAGGAACAAACTCTCACATCAAGGTTGGGTGAGGCAACTCAGTAAGAGAAAAAAGATCCCAAAAGCAGTTAAAAGTCCCAACCCTCCCTTCCCCACCGCCAGCAAACAGCAAGCCAACAGTTGTAACATACATTTGGAGGACCTAGTGAGTCCCACAGGGGCTCGTGATTGCTGCCTTAGTCCCTGGAAGCCCTATGACCCCTGCTTGATTGATTCTGTGGACCATGCGCTCCCAGGGTCCTCAACTGCTCTGGCTCCCCACAATTTCTCCTCCCTCTCTTCCGTGGGGTTCCCTGAGCTCAGAGGGAAAGAATGGGATAGAGACCTCCAACCTGGGCTTTTTCGTCAACTAATGCTTGACTGTGGGTCTCTGGATCTGCTCCCAGTATCCATTCCCCTTTCTGATGATGACTGGGCTAGGGTCGGATCAATGAGTAGAGCAGAACGTCATTAGGAATAGTTTCATTGACTTTTTTTTTTTCAGTCATGTTTGGTTCTACCCTTGGGTTCCTGGTCATCCAGGCAGTGTCGGGCATGGGCTCCCTTTCACGGCATGGACTTCAAATTAGACCAGTCATTGGTTGGCCACTCCCACAAGTTCTTCATCACCATGGCACATCTTGTGGGCAGGACAGATGTGCTAGAGTTAAGGGTTCTGTGTCTGGGTTGGTGTTCCAGTCCCACCCGCTGGAAGCCTTGCCCGGTTACAAAAGATGCCGTTTCAGGCACCATATCCTCCAGATGAATATATGAATACTTCCTTCCTTTATTTCTGTTCTCTTGAATCTATGAGACCTCTGCCTTGGGAGAGAGGTTCTGGAACACCACACAACATTCTAAACTTTATCTCTTTCTCAGAATAAAGCTTGCAGAATTGCTTGCATCAGGACCATCTGGTACTGGGTGCCCTAGTAAATGAATAACTGGAACAGGGTCTGTGAATCTACACTTCATGAAAGCCCCCCAAAGTGGTCTTAACGCGGAGGAGCCCCCAGACTCAATAACCAGGCTGTCAGATGCAAACGCATGAGGTGGTTTATTTCACGATTGTGCAACCCGGGTGCATAGTTTAGGGATAGCTAAGCACCCCGAGCATCCAGGCAAGCAAGCTTTTATAGACAAAAACCACAAGATTCCCATGAATTATAATATGGGGTACGGGTACAATTGAGATTGGTCCAGACATTTAAACCAGAGTTCAACCCAGAACTAAAATAGTTCAGCCCATCCCTGAGTACGTGAGATCCAGCGGGCTACTTGACTTCTTGCTGACTATGTGACCTGTGACATCCTGTCTGTCCCATTGTGACTCAGTTTACAGCTTGATAATCATTTGCTATGACCGGTTCTGATAACCATCTGGCTAGAAGACTGCAATCGGTCCTGATAATTGCTATCTTCCTGCCCAGCGGGAGGAAAAGGAAGAACCTGCTGGTCAAATCTGTTTGTCACATTCTGCAGTTTTTCCTTATCTATATTGTAAAGTTTTTTTTTTTTTTTAACTTACTTAATGTAGTTCCTTCTAGGCAGAATTGGTTGGGTCCTTTCTTGTTTTATTAGTCTTGTTTCATTCTTGATGCCTCCTAGTGTTTGGATTACTTTTTCAAAAATAAGTCTCTTTTCAAGTAGCTTCTTTGTTTTGAATAATGCAGATTGGAAACATTAAGTGGTCTGTCTTCCTAAAGATCAAAGAGAAAAGTACCTGCAAACAAACGCCCTGACTCTAAACACAGCCATGGGTGCGCGTGCAGATGCTGTCAGCAACAGCCCATACCAGGATCCCAGGTCAATACCTGAAACTCGGTTCTGCCTGCCCCCACAATTTTCCATTTAAGTAATTAATTTGGGGCCCACTAGATTGCTCTCAGTGGGTCAAGGCATTTGCTTCTAACTTGGAACCCACTTGCTGGAAGGAAAGGCCCAACTATCCCAAGTTGCCCTCTGACCTCTACACATGAACCATGGCACACGCACAACCCTCCCACACAATTAATTAATTACTGTAATAAATAGTTGATTGCCTTTTGTTCCAGAAACTATCACTTGTTTCACAGAAGGCTCAGAATATGTACCGTGTGACTTTATCTTATTTTGTATCAAGTAATTGTGTTTGATTCAAGGAGCTCTGCAGGTGCTGTCTGGGAAGGCTTCAGAAATCAATACAGCCACAGCCAGGAGTAAATAATGAAGCTTTAAAAAGGTCAACTTGATAGAGGGTGCAGCCTATGAAGTGATTCAAGGCCACAAGTCAGTCCTTCCTAAATAGGAGATTATTAGAAACTGCACAGCCAACCTTCCCCCTCTGCAAAGGAAAACACTGACGCTTTCATGAGCTCGCTTTGCTCTTGCAAGAAGCAATAGGAACCAGCAATGCAACGGGAAGGATTAGCAGCCTATATTAGCGATGTTTCTGATGCTGCCATGACCCAAAGCAGGTTAGAGGAGAGGTTGTTTGGACTTAGGGTTCTGTAGGGAGAGTCCTAATGGCCAGGAAGGCATGGCAGGGTGGTAGGACCAGGAAGCTGACTGATCAATTCTTTGTGCACACACAGGAAGTAGGAAGAGAGATCAGGATGTTGAGTGAGGCTATAAACCCTCAAAGTGATGCCCAGTGATGTACTTCCTCCAGCAAGGTTATACTTCATAATATCCCCAGCTAGCACCACCAACAGGGGACCACATGTTCAATTAGAGGAGTCTATGGGGACAGTTCTTAATCAAACCACCACAAAGCCACTGCCACCCAGTCCCTAGCTAAGTCCCAATGAGGAAAGAACCCAGACTTGTTTTCAAGGATATAAACAATAACACTATACAGATCATATGGGCATTCACACAACTGAGGTTTATAAGACTCCAAAATTTAATCTACAGGCTGACTGGTATGTAGAGCTCACTGGGCTAAACGGTGGCTTGCTTATTTTGAGCATTAAAAACTAGGAAACAGAAAACCACCTCAGGCACTGTCAGTTGGTCACCTGAGGCTACTTACAGAGACTGGAATAACAGCCATGAAAACAAATGAGAGTCCTGGGCACGTGGTGAATGCAGGCTTCACGTTTGGAATCCTAAGCCTTGAGTAGGCACTTACTGCATGCTGGGTGTTCTGATGATGGTAGCACCTGGCAGTGAGACAGAGCTCCCCTCCCAGCCAGCCAGCTGCTGTCTGCTCTTCACGGACTGTTTGTCAGGAGCTGTCCTGTGATAGACACAACCCCACAATAGCTGGTGCCAAGATCTGATTTGAAACCAATTGGAAAAGGACCAAACAGTTGGTGACTATCCAGGTGTTTCTGAGTTACACTGCTATCACTCTGGTTATCAGAGACAAGGAAACTTGAGCTCGCACAGTTTATCTTAAAGAGGTCAGATGCTGCAGCAGAAACTAAGAAGGGGCCATACAAATTAGTGTGATTGAAGTAATTTAAATCGACTCTATTTTTCTTTTGGCAATGATGGGGTTTGAACCTAGAACTGTACATGTTAGGGAACTCCTCTACCAACTAGTCGTATCCCTAGCCCTTCTTAAAATTTTTTTCTTTAAGTTTTGAGACAGCCTTGAACTTTCAAACTTTGGTTCTTGACCCACCTACCCCAGCATCTCTAGTATCTGGAATTACAGAATTGATCCACTAGAGTATTGTAAGTTTTAAAAGTATTTTTTTTATATATCACATGTGTGTGTGTTTGTGTGTGTGTCCTTGCACATTTGTGCACATATACGCTTAGAGGCCAGAAGACAGCTTGGAAGGGTTGGTGTTCTTCTCCTGTGTGCATTCTGGGAATTGAACTAAGATGATTAGCCTTGGTAGCAAACACCTCTATCTGCTAAGGTATCTCACTGGCATGCTATTGTAGCTTTTATTAGCTATTTGTATTGTTTAATTTAATAAAAATTTTCCTTTAAGAGGAAATGTATCAAAGGATTAAAAAGTACACTCCATGCATTAGCTTACTACTCCTTAAAATAAGCCATACGTAGATTATTTGCTTAATTAATCCAGTTGTTTTTGTCCTTACATAACTAGAGGCATCGATGAGGCTAGGCTGAGAATTGATTATGAGAACATATCCTGTGAATGAGATCTGCTGCCTCCCCTGGAAATGATGCATTCACCAGTATTCACATGCACACAGTGGAGTCTTCCTCAGCTATGCATGTATCAGTCAGTATCCAGAGCCATATTACCTCAGCTCAAATGGAAATTTTAATAACAATTTAATCACAAATCAAAGCATTTACATTAACAATTAGCTAAATAGAATTGGCAGAATAAAACAAGCTTGGGTCCCTGCAGTTTTTCATTCATCAAGCTTCATCACTGGGTCTCTAGCTTACACCTTGCTCTGTTGCTTCAAGAGAATCAGGAGAAAGTGGTACAGGAGGAAAAGAATGTACCCTGGGAGAGCACTGTGCAGATATGTCCTGAACAGAGAACATGTGTGCCCAAAATAAGAAAGCCAGAGACTTCTAATCATAGTAATACTCATGATGATTCATGGGCATTGAAAATGATGACACATAGCTTGGGGAGAAATTGCGGGTGACTAAGTAAGAAGATATTTTCTTACGAAGCTAATCCAGACATGCAGACTATGCAGTAATCTTTGGAGGAAAATTATAGATGAAGAGACCCAGGCTGGGCCTTACCCTATTTGAAAGGCATAAACTAGTAAGCTATAAACTCCAGGTGTTTGGGGTAATAGTATCATCAAAATATGTATTGAAATAAGATGGGGTGAGGCAGCTGGCTCAGAGGCTACAGAGATTGCCATACAATTGGAAAGAAAGGAGGTGTTTAGATCTCCAGCACCCACATAAATACCAGGTGAGCATGGTAGCCTGCCTGCAATCAACATGAGTAGGAGGCACTGATTAGACTAGCTGAATCCAGGAGCTCAGGATCCAAGAAAGAGACCTTACCTTAAAATATCAGGCAGAGTGATGAAAGAAGACACCAGCCACCAATGTCAGGCCTCCACTTATACATGGGGACATGTGCATGTGCACCACACACACTCACATGCACTCACACATGTGAACACACAAACACATGTCAAACATTGGCTATTGAAAGATATATTAAAGAAACAAGATGTCTTAGTAAACAAATTTTAATTTTTTGGTTGTGAGCCTAGCCTTTAATGACTGAGCCATCTCTTCAGCCCTGTAAGCAAATTTTAAAAATTAAAAAGAGGTGTTCTATTACTCCCACTCCGACCATTGAACCCTATAAGGTACAAGTCCCACCCCACCCTCAAACTTGCTTATATACCCTCCCCATGTCAGTGGAACCGTGAAACACAGCCTGCTACTACACAGAGAGGACCAAGGAGTGAGTGACCAGTAGTCACCCAACAGGACACCCACTTGCTATGCACTCCATACTGGAGCAAAACCCTGGGCCCCTCTCCCACCCACCTTGACTTCTCTAGCCAGCCAGCAGGAGAGCTTCCTGCAGGTAGGGTGCTCCATTACCTTCATCCCAACCACGGACCCTGCAAGCTACAAGTTCCACCCATTCCAAAACCCTGCTATACCACTGAAACCTCAGCCTGCTATCACACAGAGGACCAGAGTGAGTGACCAGCCGCCTGGAAGAATACCTTACTCTCTAGGCCTTCCATACTGGGGTAAAATCCAGGGCCCCTCGCCCCCCTGCCTCGGTTTCTATAGCTAGCCAACAGGTGAGTTTCCTTCAGGTAGGCTGCTCCAAAACCCCTGAGACACAGACAATGACAGAATAGAGCAGACCAAGAACAGACACAGACAGCCACTGCAAGGATTGGACCAAGACTCAAAGGCACTGCTGGCATCAGCTGCAGGAAGAGATGGGTAGGCACTAATGCAAGAATTCATCCAACAACCTAAAAAGCAACATGGTAACACCAGAGCCCAGTGGTCATACATCAGGAAGACTTGATCATCCTAACCCAAAAGAACCAGAAGAAAACAACTTTAAATGTAACTTTATGAAAATGATAGAGACCTTTAAAGAGGGAATGGAAAACTCCCTTAAAGAAATGGAAGAGAAGACAAACAAAAAATTGGAAGAAATTAATAAATCCCTCAAAGAAACACAAGAAAACCAAGGAAAAA
>JAQHUG010000023.1:9036255-9050118 GCA_028555095.1 Dicrostonyx torquatus | reverse complement strand
AGCAAGGAAAGAGAGATTTTGATTGAGGGAGCCATTATGGGGCTAGCAAGAAATCTGACATTAGAGAAACTCTCCAGAATCCACAAGGATGACTCCAGCTAAGACCCTAAGCAATAGAGGAGAGGGTACCCAAACTGGCCTTACCCTGTGGTCATATCTTAAATATCACCATAAAGCCTTTATCCAGCAACTGATGGAAACAGAGGCACTGGACTGAGCTCCCAAAGTCCAGTTGAAGAGTGTGGGAGGAGTGAGAATATGAGTAAAAACGTCAAGACCATGATAGGGACACCCACTGAAACAGTTTACCTGAGCCAGACAGGAAAAGAAACAGCATAGATCCAAACTAGTCCCTCTGAATGTGAGTGACAGTTGTATGGCTGGGGCAGAATGTGGGGCCATTGGCAGTGGCACCAGGATTTATCCCTACTGCTTGTAGTGGCTTTTTTGGAACCCATTCTCTTTGGATAGATACCTTACTCAGCCCAGATATAGGAGGGAGGGTCTTGGACCTTCCCTAAAGAAATGGCCTTACCCTCTCTGAAGAGTGGATGGGGGCTTGGGGAGTTAGGTGAAGGGTAGGGGAGCAGGGGAGGGAGTGGAAACTGGGATTGGTATGTAAAATGAAAAGAGATAGTTTGATTTTTAAAATAAATAAATAAATAATTTAAAAGAGCTAGATGGTGGTGATACATGTGTTTAATCCCAGCACTGGGTAGCCAGAGGCAGGCAGATATCTGTGAGTTCACCGCCAGCCTGGTCTACAGAGTGAGTTTCAATGCAGCAAAGGCTACACAGAGAAACCCTGTCTTGAAAAGAACAAAAACAAGTAAAAAAAAGTTAAAAAGAAAGAAAACAAAAGGTGATTCATGATAAGAGACAGCTCTTACTCCACATACCTGAAGACCAGATTCAGAGTGCTGACATTAGGGGAGTTTACACTCAAATGATAGCATAGCAAAGAAATATGTGATGCTGACAGCAAACATAAGAAAAAGAAAGCATTTGACAACAGTTTAAATCAGAAACAAGTAGCAAAATTATATTGGCTATGACTTGACAATATTAAATAAAATCCAGGAAACCATTGTGCATTTGTGTATTCTCTCTCTTTGTGTGTGTGTGTGTGTGTGTGTATATACCTGTCTGTCTGTCTCTCTCTCTCACACACGCATAATCAAAAGAAAAAGTGTGTTTGTTTTGATCATGGAATTATGGAATCTAGTGGTTCAAAGGACATAAGTAAATCAGAATGGTAACACTGAAGAGTGGTATCACAAGCCTTTAAACCTAGCACTTTGGATGCAGAAGCAAGGGGATCTCTGGGAGGTTGAGACCCAGTGAGTTCTAGGACTGGCTCCATAACTACTGAGAAACCCTATCTCAAAAAAAAATTTAAAATCTTATAGCCAGTGTTACAAGGAGTGGGCCCACTTGTTTGTCCTGGCCACCTGACTAGCTTACACCTGAAATAATCACACAGAAACTATTCATTAAAACACTGCTTGGCCCATTATCTCTAGTTTCTTATTGGCTAATTCTTGCATGTTAATTTGACCCATTTCTATTAATTTGTATATTGCCACGTGGCAGTGGCTTACCGGCAAAGATTCTAACTGACATCAGTTTCAGGCAGAGGATCCATGGCTTCTCTCTGACTAGGCTTTCCTCCTCCTAGCATTCAGTTCTGTCTCCCCACCTACCTAAGTTTTCTGCCCTATCACCAGGCCCAAAGCAGTTTCTTTATTAACCAAGGAAAGCAACACAAAAACAGAAGGACCTCCTACAAGCCAGCCTGGTAGTCCAGGCCTGTATCATGGCTACTGTGGAGGCTGAAACAGGAGGACTGCAAGTTCAAAGCCTAAGTCAGATACACGGTAACTTCAAGGCTAGTTTGACAAACTTAGTAAGACCTTAATCAAAATACAAAGTAGAAAATGAACTGGGGATATAGAGCAGTGGTAACATCTTGACTAGCATATACAAAGGCCTGTGATCAATTCCCAGTATTACAAAACAAACAAGAAAAATCTTACTGAAAGAAGTGAAGCTATCACTATGGAACTAGGAGGGAATAACAGCCTAAGGGCTTGGATGTGGATTAGTGATGAAGTCAGGTCCTGTGCAAAGCCTCAGGATGAGGGAGCAAGCAGCATGGTGGGAGGGAGACAGATTTCTTTCTTGAGAAGGACCTGCTCCTGCCCACTCCTGGATTTCCAGGTAGCTTATTTCTTGTCTTGTGCCTGTCAGGAAGGAATGGCTGTCACTGAGATGTCAGAAAAATCTCTCCTACAGTAGGAGTTTCCTAAATCCTATACAGGCTTTGAAACCTGCCATGATACACTTTTTTAAGACCTTGAGACGCTTGGGGTTGAGGGTGCGGCTCAGTTGGTTGAATTCTTGCCTAACACACATAAAGGACCGGGATCAATCCCCAACACCGCCTAAACTATGCATGGTGGTACACCCCTGTGACCCCAGCATTCAGGTGAGGGCAGAAAGGGCTGGAAGTTCAAGGCCATTCTCAGTTTAATAGCAAGTTTGAGATCAGCCTGGATTAATCACGACCCTGAGAATTTTCAATATTAAGAAAATAGTTTCAGTTGGTTAGGAAGCTGCTTCTGCTGCCCCTGCTGAGGTCCAGCATTTTTCTGGTGTCTTAAAATTAAAAGTTCTTTATGGTGCCAGGATTTGTCTTTTGTGATAGTCATGTAAAGAATTAACTAATGAAAAATGTGTACGTTTCTTCTCATAGACATGATCCCCAACTCACGAAACTGTGGAAGGTAGCTCTTGAACCTTCTGAGAGAGAGAGGGAGGAAGAGATCAACCCGGGCATATTATTCTAATAATAATAAAGCAACTCAGGCTGTCTGTCCTCTCAGCTTCATTAAATCCAGGTGCCACCGAGACTGATGATCGCGAATAGGTCTAAAGTAGAAAATCACAGAAGCAGAGACTTTTACCACCTGTCCACATCAGCATCATTCACAGGGAAGGAGGCAGATGCTACCATGGTGATGAGCTCTACCCAGATCACACCACTTACAGCAGGTCAGAAGAGGACGCGGCTCTTCTGACTTCCGGGCCATTTTCAATCAGCTACAATATACTGTTTCTTAGTGTAAAATGTCTCATCCAATCCATTTTATTTATGTATCTAGTCTTAGAATGGCTCCATTGAGCACAGGAAATGAGCCCAGGTGACAGTTAGGTAAATAGCACCTCTGTAAAGACACCATCATTCTGAGTGATATGCTTTTTGTTTTTCATTGTAAAACATCTTTCGGAGTTAATTATAAAAAGACTTACAGGTCATCATTTTCCCAGAATATACTCTTGCCAGCAAATTCTGGATGTATTTTAAGAAATAATATATAGAAAAGGAATGACTTTTCCAGCTCAATGTTGCAGACCTTTTATAGTTATCAAATGTTTATTACATATAAATTTTGTAGCCTAGTGTAAAAGACGAAAAGCACAAAACTGGCAAGAAGGCTCATCTGATAAACAGGTTTGCTGCCAGACTTGGTGAAATGAGTTTGATCCTGGGCTGCACATGGTAGGAGAGACATGATTCACACAGGTTATCTTTTGCCCTGCACATGGTATACACACATCCTGAATAAACAAAAGAACAAAAATCAATAAATGTAGTACAAAAGTATATAACAGAAGCTATGTCACGCTCAGGTATTACAGTCAAACATGTCTCTAAAGGTAACCATAGAGAGTATAGAGGTATGAATAAGACGTAAAGGTGTATCCAGGCAGAAAACACTTATGAGAACAGCTAACTTTCACCATGCTAGTGCTCTGCATAAGCCCCACATTTAATCTCTGTCACAATGTCATGAGGTAGATTTAGTCATTTTTCTTATTTCATAAGTGAAGAAATAGAAGCATTGCACAGAAGAGTTGACTAAGGCAGAACCAGATTTTTAACATACACAGCCTTGCTCCTCTTCTTGGTTTTAGTAATATGAAGTATGACACATAGTAAACATGAATGGTTAGACTTTTGTTTGTGGATTGTTTGCTTCAGTACTGGGAGTGGGACCCGTCCTTTGTACACACCACGTGAGCACTCTATAATGCCACATCTCCAGTTCAGTTGGGACTTTTCCCCAGCAAAGTCCTGAACGTGGCTTTTTGGAGACTCCCTTTCTGTTGCCCAGTCTTGAGGTGTATACAGCACACACAGTTGCATGCTCTTGAGCAGATATGTTCGGTGTTGTTCACTTCTGAACAGTGTGGGGTGTCTGCCTTGATGAGATCATTAGCACCCTTAATTTGCCATGGGAAGGCATATTTAATTGGGGGCTTATTGGGCAAATCACCTGGGAAAAGCGGAGGAATGCACAAGCGGAATCATCACAATGTCTTCCTTTAGGGAACTAATTCTGTAGAGGAGAGGACAAATGTACTTTTGACAATAATAATGATGACTAGTTACTGGACTGATAATGCTCATCATCCTGAGCAATGGTTAATTCTGTCACCATTCCTAGCACTTTACATTTTAAAGGTACAAAGTAACGGGTGATTAATTTTCCAACTAGGCCACTAGGAAAGTTCCTTGGGATCATGTGTATCCTTTACAATGATGAAACCATAATAAATACAGGTAGTTAATGTATTCCCAAAGGTAGGTAATAGTTACATTTTTCTCCTCCCTCTCAACCAAGAGTCATACAGAAGGGTGAATGAGTATGTAACTACAGCCATGATGGTGTGCTACCAGGGAGAAGCAGTGACTCCCTGGGTTCCTTTGCATCCTTCCCCAGTTGTTAACATCAGACAAGTATGACGAAGTACAAGATGACAAGAGAAACACAAGCTTCTGGAAATGTTTACTTGGAAGGAATAACAATTATTAAATAGAAATATTGACTTCGTGTGTGGTACCCAGGGAACACTGACAACCACACAGACAGTCTCAGATGATTGGGAGCAGTGACATGATGTGATATCGCCACCCCTGTGAGACAATTGCTCTGCTTTTGAAAGTTTGACTTGTGGGTGATTCAGGGATAGTTGAAGCACAGGGATGCCAAATCTGGAGAGTGTGCTGGGGAGCAGGGAATGGGAAGTCCCTAATGGTGCACGGTTGGCAGGGTTCTGGCTTAGTTGAGGGATGCTCAGAAGTAAAAATTGGCTCAAATTCCTTTTCCAAGTCAGCAGCTTTCCTTCTCAGAATGTCCACCACATTGACCCTTCGTCCACTCGCAAGCTCTGTTCAATTCTCTCTTACAAGCATAATATATATACTGTGAAGCACCAGGCAATGTGCCAGTCACCAGGATCTGCATTCAGAAATGAATGCCATTCTGCTGTTTGCATTTGGCAAGTCATCTAACTTGACTGGTCTCTATTTTCATCTCTGAAGAGTTGGTAGCAATGTTGAAAGGGTCAGGTGTCTTAGATATGGATCATGTGACTGAATGCATCCAATACATGCCCAATAACTGGTATTGTTTTAGTAGAACAGTGGTTTTTATTCAAGCTTCTGGTCTTAGACACCATGAGGAAAGGTCTTCTGTCCAGCAGATGCTGGACGTGGAAATGTACTAGATGTGCTGAATTAGCTCATTGTTAATTAAATTAAGTTGCCCTTAAATGTCTATTAGTAGAAAAAAAATCTTTTTTAAAAAACTTGGATGGACAATATACAGTGCTTTGCAATAGCAGAATCAAAGATACATTTATTTTAAAACTGACACAGGGCAAAACACTTTAATTTTATATAATTTTAATAAATTTATATAATTTAATAAATATCCTTGACCATTTGGATCAAATTCATCCCTTTAGTGCTGCTTGTCCTGACCTTGGTAGCACTGACTTAGATGTTCAGAGGAACACTGTGGCAGTGGTCTTGTACCCAAGACTTTATCCACACCGTTCCCACATTCGCAGTCCACACACTGCAAGGGATCAAAACAGCCAGGCTGCATTTCCACAGGTAACTGAAATGTGAAAAGAGTAGTCTAACGGCTAAAGGGTTCATTGGGAGGAACAAGTTTTCGATGAAATTAGAACTATTTTTTTTTCTATTCCCGTCAAGGAGAATAAGAAAGTATGAGGCAGAGAAAAAGTCCCATGACACCTTCGTGTAGAAGAAAACCTCCCCTTCCAGCTGCTACTGAAAAACAACAAATGAACTATGTGGGCAGTGAATAAAAACCAACAGATTAAATGTGGAATTGCTGATATATAATTATAGATATACATATAGATAGATAGATAGATAGATAGATAGATAGATTATATACAAATATACATACATATACATTATATATGCTGGAAAAGATTATCAGTATTTTCTTTCAATATACGGGAACCGCCTGCAGTGAAAGAGTGGTCCTTCTTGTAAACTACCTCTTTCTTATTTCCAAACATTTTTAGTTCTAATCTCCCTGTCTTTCCTGCGTTTGAAAACCCAATCAAATGCTGAAAATGTCACAGAGTTAGATAAGGCTCCGGCTCGACAAGGCTCTCCAAGCAGCAGGGCTCGCTTGCTTAACCGTCCCTTCCTTAATTCTTTCCGATCAGAGATTACGGGCTTTACACTTCCTAAGCAATTAATTTTTTGGCTGGGCTGCGAAAGCCACAGGTGGGGCATGATTGACAGGGTGCTGATAGGCTCCATCTGTTGGCCGCTGATAATGGAATCCCGGGGGCTTCTGGGTAATGTCTTTGCACACATAAAAGGGAGCAGCCTAATCTGTTTGCAGTGGGAAAGGAGCCCTGCAGCTCGCATTGTTATTCAGCAGGAACAATCGGTTACAGACAGAGCGTTTAGGGCGCAGTAGGGAGGCCTGGCATGGGGGCGAAGTCCTACATACAGACCTAACCCTCTTTGGTGGGGACGGGGTGGGGTAGGATAATTCGGGATAGATAGGGGAGGAGGCTGTGCTCCTGGCTTGCTCTCGACGTCATGCTCTTTTAAAGGAAGATGATGAAAGGCGTAACTGTAATGATTTAATAATTGAGACGCGGTTGTGATGCGGATGAATGCTGCCACCAAACTAATGTTGACGTCAGATGTTCTGCAAAGTGCAGACGACACCGTATTTCAACAAAGAAATGACATAGGCTTTTATTTTGGACGTGGCAATACTAAAAATAGTGTACAGATTATCGGGAAGAGGACTTTCAAATCAGAAAGACTTTAAGCGTTATTTTGAATTGTCTAAAAATAACAAATAGTTTCGAGTTGGGTAAATGGTTGAGATGGCCACATCTTCCACAATTCCCCCGCTCCTCCCCGTGTGTGTGTGTGTGTGTGTGTGTGTGTGTGTGTGTTTGTGTGTGCATGCGCGCTCAGTCTATGAAAGACCTCTTACAAAGGCAAACATCCAGTCCATTTTAAAGCCATGCTTGCAGTAATTACTGCACCCCTCAGCACACATGCAACCTTCCTGTCCCTGGGTGTTTTCTATCTACTTTAGAAGATAATCTAAATGGAGATTTGAGAGACCCTAATGGGATGTATTTAAATGCATATTTGCTAATAATCATACAAAGTGACTTGTTAACCCCTTCGCAGCTGAGGTTTCAGAAATGAATATGTTTTAACAAACATTTTTCTCCACATTTACATTCAGAATTAACATCTATTGGGAGGCGTCAGAACTAATTGGACCATAGTAAACCATTAATATTTTTGACAACATGAACACCAACAGTCATCAAATGATTGAGAACAGATTCAGTCTTCAGCTAAAACTCATTCAGAGGTGGAGCAGGATAGTAAGACAGGCTTCTGGGGATGACAGGGTACCAAGCAACTAATTTAAGTTCAAAGTGGGTTATTTGTGTGATAGACACATGGCCATCATGGTCATAGTATGCAAACCTCAGATGTGGGGAGAACTGTTTTGCTTATTTCCATGACAAGATAGTCTCAGTCTCCAATTCCATTCATGTGTGTACATGTGTTTATGTAGGTGACATATATTTTTTTCTAGATTTTTCTTGTATCCAGCCCAGCAGTTTCTCTGCCAATCTACCTCGACATTTCATTCTGTTCTCTGTCATCCAATTCCAAATCTGATTCCACATTTCTTAAACCCACTCAGGTAAAAGTTCTGACCCTTCTCAACCCTTTCCTGGAGGACGGAGAGGGAGATCACCCTATAGATTGACAGGTGCCATCTATAGTCAACTGCCTTCCCCATTAGTGAGTTATTGTCTGACTGACAGCTCTGAGCCTACAGGAAACCCAAGGCAATGGGAATACCAAGGGGTACACACTTTGAGCCACAACCCTCTCAGCAATCCCTCTGTGAGATTACCAACTCCAGAAAAAGCACCCAGCAAGGGCTAATTCTCACTAGCTCCCTCTATAGAAAGAGGAGTTTCTCTCCTGCCCCCATCCTTACAATGCCAGTCAGAATATCCACTTACAAGCTAGAACCTGGCATAGTCCATAATCCAGATTCCTTGCTGCCCTGATCTGTTTGGTGGTGTTGTAATAGAACAAGTGAGTGTGAGTACTTTATGTCGGAAAGAGGTTTCTTTTTAAAGGTTTTAGTGTGTGTGTGTGTGTGTGTGTGTGTGTGTGTGTGTGTGTGTGTGTGTGTGTAGATTAGAGGACAATTTGAAAGGAGTTTGTGATTTTCTACCATGTGGGTCCTGGGGATCAGCTCAGGTCATCAGGCTTGTCCTGATTGAGCCATCTTGCAAAACCTAGAAAAGAGGTTTCTTATTTCAACAGTTTTAGAGACTGGAAGCTGAGGATTGAGTTCCTCCATCCGTGAAGGTATTCTAGCTACATTACAGTGTGGCAGAATGCATCATGATAGGAGCAACTGTGAGACAAAGAAATTGCTAGACTCAGGGAAAATGCCTGGTTTCCTAAAGACAGTGGGAACTAGCCTAATCCTATGAGAACAACATTGGTATCACCCAAGGGAGATATTCCGTGACTAATTAATTATCTTGTATGTCGTATATGAGACAGAAAGAAAAAAGAATTTAGAAAAAAATTCACTTTTCTTCATACCTATCTTTGTCACTATCGTATCTTTCATTGAATATATATGTCTGTATATGCCTATATAAATAATGTTAAAGTTTTTCACAATGAATAATGAACTTTCCTGAAGTAATCTTTGAAGTTTCCAGGAAGAAGATGGGGCCCCACAACAACTCCACCTGGTTGATATGATGTCATGATGCTGATAGCACTACTATAAGACCTGTTTTGAGCTGCTCAAGTTTTTTTTTTTTTTTACAACATTCTGGCCAGAACTCCAAATAGGAACCTCAGAAAAACTCTACCAAATACTCAGAGACTATTTGCAATTATTCTAGACAGTAATCTTGGAACTTAACCATCATTTTACTTTCACAGGATCCCATAGAAAGAACAATGCCCCCCAAGACAGCTGGAAGTAATTCTAGAAGATGACGTCCCCTCTCCCAACAAAGTTTATAATTGGTATAGGGTTGGGGGTTGGGGAGGAAATTTTGTAGGCTCAGGGATCTCTTTGAAAAATAAAAGTGAAAATTGGACAGGTTAATAGATTAGTTAGAACTTACTCACACTAATAATAATAGTGAGTAACAGAGTGAATACTTGTGAGCTATGATTTATAGACAATTTACATTGGTATAGATTCTTGTATATTGATACAAACATAAATTATATTGAATATGTTCCTATTTTTGTCCACCATATTTGTAAACTTAGGCAAAGTTATTTTGTCATATTGTATGCATGCATGCTTCTACCTCTGCTTAAAACATTTTTGAAGATTGATACAACTTTAGGATATATTTATCATAATGCAATGTACATTTCTACCTCTGATCAAGATACTTATGCATTGTTTACATTTTGAGGTCATTGTCCTCATTTGTTGCACAGTTGTTTATTGTATAATATTCTAATATGAAATCTTAGTCTTTAGGTTATATAGGTATTAAGAATTATAGATCAACAGTCATCTATGTTTGTCATTCTTATAGTTAGACTAATCAGGTTCTTTAGATACACAGAGATTGTATTCTGCATATATAGGTAATCTTCATCCACTTCAAAGAACTGTAGAATATGGCATTTAAATAACTTAGGGTTCTAATGAAGTGAGACATGATTGCTCCTGGCAGCACCTATCTATTCCAGGGAATGTTGAGCATTGAAGACACTACACTTGGTGCTTGTTTTCTTCTTGGCAAAACTGGCCTTTGAGCAAGGAAGTACCCATGCCTCAACCACTGACAAGGTACATGGTATCCTGAAATGGTTAAGCAGGACACAAGGAAAAAAGACTGGAAAATCTTGCCAAGACAGGGTAAGACGGTTTTGAAAAATCTCCTGCCTCTGAAAATGGTCTGTCAGTTACTCTAGGCCTTAGCCAAAGTTGGTTGCTTCAACGTTGCAAATGTGACTTTGGGTGATTGCCCAGCTAGCCAGTTGTCATTTGTTGCACACTTAGGAAGTTGCTTGATTGCACTTCTTGCTTACTCAAGTAATATTATTTCCCTTCTCGGATCTTCGATGGGGTTGAAGACTAGATAGTTATAGTTACTTTCCTCTCATGACTTGGCCAAGTTATTTATGATACAAAACTTAAACTTATTAGGATAGGATAATTATTGAATATATTTGTTCTTATTGTATATAATTTTATATTAGATTTAGAACTTTTTTATTTAAACAAAAGGGGAAGGGGCTGTAGGAAATCCTACAACCAGTAGTCTTTAAGTTACCTGCCTACTGGGGTGTGGCCTCTTATAGTATTTATGCTGATGTAAAGCGTGTGTCCGACCTATTTTCCGGCTGCCGGATTCAGTTGCTGTTCTCCGTTCCAGCAGAGGATACTGATTTGTGAGTCTACCCGTAAATAAATAGCCATCTATTATTCTCAGTTCTGAGCTAGTGTAGGATTTCTTTTACGTGTCCTTCTTCACCACTACATCACTACTTCCACAAGGGAGCCAAGCATTCAGTGCATGTACACATTTAAGCCATACCAAACCTAGCTGCTTATTGGGGCAGTGTCCTTACACAGCCTGGGCAGGTAGGACAAGCCAAACCTCTTTATATCCGACTATGTAAGGTTGCTAATATAGGCTGCTTAGGAGTCAAAGTATGAGTACCTTATTCATACCAATATGTAGTCTATATAACACATGTATTTTATACTGAAGGTCAAATGGCAGACTAAAAAATATGAGGACAATGAAAAGTCAGGCATCTCTGTTTAGAAATGTAAGCTAAATGTAAACCCAAATTTCTCAGGATATTCAGGAAGTAATGAAGCAGTCGTCATGTGGCTTTGAACACAGAGCATGCATGGACTGTGTATACGCCTTCTGAGGGATGCTACCAGACATGAGTTCTCCATAAAGAAGTTACTGAAAGTAAGCCCATGCCTGGTGTCTGTCTGTGAACTGGGGTTTCGCAGATGACTGGAGGGAGGCTGTGGTCTGTTACTGTTAGACCCTCCTCTGGGAAGTGTCAAAGACTCCTTCTCCTAGAACAGCAGAGCCCATTGAGGGCTGGCATTAGATTTGACCCAAGTATATAGTGTTCCCTTTGCTCTCTCTGCAGCCTCATAGTCACCGCCCGGGAATAAAGTGGAGCTATACGAGGTGGTTTTGTGTGTCAACTTGACAGAAGCTAAGAGTCATCGGAGGAGAGAGCCTCAGCTGAGGAAATGCCTCGATGAGAGCCAGCCGTAAATATTTTCTCATTTAGTGATCAGTGGGGGACAGCCAGGCCATGGTGGGTGGTGCCATCCCGGGGCTGCTGGTCCTGGGTTCTATAAGAAAGGAAGCTGAACAAGCCATGGGAAGCAAGCCAGTAAGCAGCTCCCCTCCATGGCCTCTGCATCAGCTCCTGCCTCCAGGATTCTGCCCTGTTTGAGTTCCTGTCCTGACTCCCTTCAGTGATGAACAGCAATGTGAAGTGTAAGTCAAATAAACCCTTTCCTCCCCAGTTTGCTTTTTGGTCATGGTGTTTTATTGCAGTAATAGAAACCCTAACTAAGACAAGAATATTGACATTACTGCATAATTTTTCATAGAAAACAATTAGTTTCAAATTTTTTATTGTTTGAGTCCTTTTCCTCAAATTCTAAATATGTAGAAACCTAGAAATTGATACCCAGTCAGTACTTATTGTCTTTGCTCAGGTAATAAATGACCAAAGCCTGGGTGTCTTCAACAGCTAACACTTCTGGGTTTTAGTCAGGATCGAGGCACACTTGGGGAGCCCTTCCTGACTTGTAGATTGGGGTCTTTCTGAAGTATCTTCACATGGAAACCAGAATACAAATCCCCTCTCTTTTTTTCTTCCCTTCCTCCTCACTCTCTCTAATAAGGACACTAACCCCACTTGTGGAAGCTCCACTCTTAAAACTTGACCATAAAGACCCCACCCCCTAATAATATCAACTGGAACTTAGGGATTTTACAAATGAATTTTAGAAGGACAACTCCTCTGCTCCCTCCTCCCCCCAAAACATGGTCAAGGAGCAGAGTTTGTAGTATCGGATCTATTGGTTATCAGTCACACCTTCACCAGTAACTTTACCTAATAGTTCTGCCATTATGCTCAAAACTATGTCTGGAAGTGAGCAAGCATGTCAGAATGATAACATTTACCTGGTGATACAGTTACTTGCCTCCTTTCTTTTGTGTCTTTATTAATTTAATAGGCTAAGTTTCATAGTGTGTTGTTTCCTCTCTCTATTCCTACTAAGGTTAGCCCAATACTGGCTATTCTTCCCAAACCTGCAAGTGAGCCTGGTACTTCTCCACATCACCAAAGACAGGTGTACCTATGGGGGGGGGGCGGTGAACCAGGGTAGGCCATTGCCGATTTCCTACTTCAGATGGGGCAGCGGTCTACCTGTTCAGAGCAGACTGCACATTTTCCCAGCAGTCTCAGGATGCATCTACACCTTAGTAACCTGAATTCGCCTGTGGTGAAAGTGTTTCCAGAGTGGAAACTGGCGAGTGTAGCTGTTAACCTTCTCCAGCAGGAGGTACAAGCTTCCTCACTGGGTTTGGAAAACACTGTTAAAGGTAAAATAGGGAAATGGTGTTGGTGAGGCATAGCAGGGAAGCAAAATATGCAAAGTCAAATTCAGAATCACTAATCTGTCCTCAACCAATTCCCAGAGGCAAGGTTGAGGAAACAGAATACCAGTGAAAGGTCAGGACCCACTATAGCCCACTAAGAATCTCAGGGACTAAACAATGTTGGCTGGATCACGAAGGACATGCATACTGGTGAGAATTATGCCCAGACAAAGGCAGCCTTAAGAGATCCTACAATAACGTCAGCAAACAGATGTCTGCTAAAGGTTCTACTGGGCACCTAGAGTGCACAGGGCAATGCAGGCTCCCGTGTGCCACTGCAGCATTCTGGAATGATACCATCCTTAGTGGAAAGGACCCAACTCCTTTTGGTGGCTTCTGCATTGACCACCTGTGTGGCCACATCCATTATGCTCTGGAACTCACTTTTCTCACCCAAAAAATTAGACCTACTTTCTCTGGGATTATACTCCAAAACATAACCTAGTTACACTATGGGAGGATGATGGTATGGAAGCCCGAGAAACCAGCACACTGGCAGTTACTTGCAGGCCGTTTTCCCTGGACTGCGAGCCTCTTTAATACAGATCCACAGTGCACCTTTCATTTTTCTCTCTTCTGTGCTGACCACATGGTAGGTATTCAAAGGATGTCTGCTGAAAGAGCAAATGGATAGCAAACAGCCCTATTATAAACAAGAGACCAAGTAAACAGAACAAAGGCTGACGGAGAAACTCATGTGCCCCACCACAGTTTCCACTGGACTGCCGTGGAAAGGCAACTGGAATAAAAACATCCTCGTTT
>JAQHUG010000023.1:8997785-9012301 GCA_028555095.1 Dicrostonyx torquatus | reverse complement strand
TGTAGTTACTGTTCTCTTATGACTTGGCTAAGCTATTTCTAATACAAGACTTAGACTCCTTAGGATAGGATAATTATTGAAACATTTAGCATACGTTTCTTGCTTGATATTGTTTATGCTGGTTATAATTCTACTTTTCATACCTAATATTTGTTCTTATTGTATATTGTTTTGTATTAGGCTTAGGACTCTTATTTAGATGAAAGGGGAAGGTGCTGTGGGAACTCTGTCAGCCAATAGCACTTAAGATACCAGCCCACTTGGGCATGGTCTCTTATAAATGCAGCCGTAAGATGTCCCCCCCCCTCTCTCTTTTTCTGCTGCTGGATTTGGTTCCAGTTACCCACTCATGCAGAGGCCTGTGATCTGTGAGTTCCCTCTAAATAAAGAACCCTTTTTTCGTGTTCTCTAGCAGAGGCTCATTTTTAGCTACATGCCAGTACTTCATTATGAGTTTTATTTAGCTGTCCATGCTTTCCTTCAGTTGACTCTTGTGTCCCTCTGACACATCCCCACCACTTGCTGCTCCAGTTCATCTCTAGATTTACATTTCATTCATACAGTGGAAGACTCTTGTACACTTTCATGGAGAATGTTATTAGAAACCAAGATCTGGATGTGAGATGTACTCAGTATCAGTTGATATTGCTTCAAGTTGTCTAGAGCAATGTGAGAAAATGCATGTGTGCATATTACCCCACATCAAAACAGGAATCAATAAAATTTTTGTATGTAACCATCAATGTGGGACAATTGTCTGTACTCTGTCAATTATATTTTAAATAAACGCTGATTGGTTAGTAGCCAGGCAGAAAGTATAGGCGGGACAACCAAACAGGAAGTAGAGGCAGGTGAAGGAGAACAGGAGAATTCCGGGAAGAGGGAAGCTTTTTCAGCAGTCCTGGCCCAGCCACAGAAGAAACAAGATGTGACTGCTTCACTGAAAAAGGTATTGAGCCATATGGCTAACACAGAAAAGAATAATGGTCTAATATAAGTTGTAAGAGTTAATAAGAAGCCTGAGATACTAGGCCAATCAGTTTATAACTAATGTAGACCTCTGTGTGATTTCTTTGGGACTTAATGATTATGGGAACCAGGCAGGACAGAAAACCCCCACCAACACATCAGTAATGGTGTTAAGTTAAACATGTGTTTCTATTGATCTGTTCAGTTGATATCATTTCTCTTGGAACCCTCTCTTGAAAATAAAGAAATATGTTTTCCCAGTCATTAACCAACCACATTCATGATTTCTGTTTTTAGTAAACATACATAATGTTTTCAGAATTCTGAAGGTGTATTCCAAAGTTAAGAAGTCTATCAAAGAGTCTACAATGATAATGTACTTTTGCATTTGGGGTTATAGGTTCTACTCATATTTTCATAATCACTTCAGTCACTTCCTTTCCCCCAGTCACTTTCAGTAAATTTTTCCCATATCTTTGCAATAGAATTAGATTCTTCTGTCACATTCTGCACTCAATTCTAGGATTTAAATACATTTTACATGAAAACATTAGGTTCATTCTTTGTTATATAAAGTTCTACAGGTTATAACAGATACAGGCCATATAGTCATCACTAAAGTAACATAGTTTCACCATTCTAAAAATTCTTGTTACTTATTCAACCTTGCTAGCATATCTTTAGTTCTTAGCAATCACTGATATTTTTACTGCCATTCCCTGATACTGACAAATAGTCTGTCTTCTATTGCTGCTGATTTGCATCTTCTGGATATTTTGTTTAAATGGAGCCATCCAATAATCTTTGGTCTCTTGCTTCTATAACATAATATACTTCTAAATTCTCTTATACTGCAGCATATAAATATTCCAGTATTTAATTTCTATTTATAGCAAATAATATTCCACTGTTGGTAGATAACATCCCCCCCTTAGCATGTGTGGCTGTATTTAGTTTGCTAACTTTTCTGAGGATATGTGTGTCATTTAAAGGGATATCGTATATAGTTTCCTTTTTATGATGTTGTTGTCTGGCTTTATGTAGGGTTAATATTAACTATTGAAAGAGCTAGGAAATGTTCCATATTCTTCTGTGCCTTTGTGTTTTGGAAGTGTGTCATCTTGACATGTCTGGTGGAATCTACCAGTGACACTGTGCACTGTCAACATGACATGGCAGCAAAATTTAATAACAATTTTAATTCTGCTACTTTATATAGCTCATTTAGATGTATGTATTTATTGTGTATGTATGTACATATGAGTGCAATGCCTTCAGAGACTAGAAGAGGGTTCTGAGTACCCCAAAACTGGAGGGACAAGCAATTATGAGCCATTTGATGTGAGTGCTAGGAACGAAATCCAGGTCCTCTGCAAGAACAGTGCAAGCTCTTAACCACGGAGCCATCTCTCCCATCTCTTCAGCCCCTATGTATCTTTGGAAATTTCTATTTTTCTCTTAAGATAGTTTGGAAATTGTTAAAACTAAATCTTGACTCTTTTAAAGGATCAACAAAATTGATGAATGTTTCATTAAATTGAATAAATAAAAAAAGAAAGAGTGATAATACTGAAATTAGGGATGAAAGTGTACAACACTATTGATATTACAGAAGCAGAAATTATTTGTGCTTCAACATACTACATAAAGTGAAATGAAAAAATTTCCCAAGAAGATAAAATTACCAGGAAATGGGTAATGTTAATAGTTCCTGTGTTTATTACTTTCCTTGATGCTGTGACAAAATGCTTAACAAAACAACTGAAGAAGGAAAGTATTTGTGGCTCACGGTTCAAGGGTACAGATTGTCATGGTGGAGAGAGTACAGTGCTTGTGTGGCTCCAGCTGTGCCAGCCTGGACGTGAGATGACTGGGCACATTGTACCTGCAGTCAGGAGTTTGTTGGTGCTTGCATCTGGGGACACAGCTCATGAGACTGTATACAGGGAAATAGAACACTAGAAGAATACGGCAATAAGAATTTTTTTAAAGGTGGCTCATTAACCCAGGCAGGTGGCAAACAGTTGTAAGACCTGAAGTGAAGAGTAAGATCAGCCTGGGTTACTTGAGTTTGTGAAGGCAGAGAAGGAAGGTGAGGAGGAAGAAGTTAGAAGAACTCAAAAAGCAACCTCTGCATTCCCCCAGACCTCAGGAAAACACAGCTCATCAACTAAGACATATTTTACTTGTGCTTCTATTGTTGGAACTAGCAATAAGGCCAGTTCAGGCACAAAGCCATGATGGCTTCATTTGCAGTCACCCTCTCTTCTAGAAGGGGAAAGATGCTGTTATCCCAAGGTAAAACTGTCCAAAATTTCAGACAAGGGCAGTAGGTCCTTCAGAGACAAAATGAAGCAGGCAAGCCAGCATGGTGAAGTTGAGCTCCTAGTACATCCCTTTTGTTCATGGCAGAGGTTGAATTTATGAAGTCATTGTCTTAAGTCAATGGGCTCAAAGCCCACCACTCTAGATGCATCCCTCTCTGTGACAATCCTGAACTTGGGTACCAATTTCCAATTTACAAGCATTCAGCCTGCTTCTCTCCTCCTGTTTGTAGCAAGGAAACTTGCAGTGGGTTGTGGAAAGTACCTACACAGATGCTGAAAGTCTGGACACAGATCTGTGTAGCCATGGGAAGAACCTAGTTCTCAATCTAAACAGATCTTAAGAGGAAGCTTCTAGATAAAGAACAACCATAGATCAAGCATCCCCTGCTTGAATCTCTTTAGTGCCATGTTTGCTACTGTTCATGATGACAGAAACCGTTGGTACCAACATTTATTGACCACACACCTTATTTCAGGTGTGACTCTAAATATCCTCATCATTGAACACTTAAAAACTGAGCTGGCTAAAATTGTCTTTCTGTAGATAAGAAATCAGGACGCTGTGGTTGGGGAGCTAAATGATAAAGGTTTTATTCTCAGCACTGCCTCCAAACAAACAAGTAAACAACAACAAAAATAGAAGAAATTTAAAAAAGAAAAAACCTACTCTACAGATTTGTTATGTAACTTGTTCTGGTACAATATCAAAAAGAAGGAAAGAAAAGAAGAAAGGGAAGAAAAAACAAGAAAGGAGAGAAGGGAGGGAGAGAGGGAGAAAGAAAAGAGAAAGAGACAAGAGGAAAGAGGAAGGGATAGAAGTGGGAGGGAGACTGGGAGACAGAGACAAGAGGAAAGAGGAGGGAGAGAAGGGGCGGGAGACTGGGAGACAGAGAGGGAGGGGATTATTCAGTTTTGCATTATTCTAAGAAAATATCTGAGAATAATAAATTTAAGAAGAGAAAAGATTTATCTTGGCACCAAAGTTTGGAAATTCTTTTTTTTTTTTTTTTTTTTGGTTTCTTTGGAGCCTGTCCTGGAACTAGCTCTTGTAGACTTGTAGACCAGGCTGGTCTTGAACTCACAGAGATCCGCCTGCCTCTGCCTCCTGAGTGCTGGGATTAAAGGCGTGCGCCACCACCACCTGGCAAGTTTGGAAATTCTTTTTTTTTTTTTAAAGATTTATTTCTTATGTACACAACATTCTGCCTCCATGTATGCCCGCATGCCAGAAGAGGGCGCCAGATCTCATTACAGATGGTTATGAGCCACCATGTGGTTGCTGGGAATTGAACTCACAACCTCTGGAAGAGCCGCCAGTGCTCTTAACCAGGGAGCCATCTCTCCAGCCCAGTTTGGAAATTCTTAACCATGAATGGTTAGCGTTACTGCTGGGGTCTATGGAAAGGCAACGAATTAAAGTATAGTGGGAAAATATGGCGAACAAAACCACTCACCTCTTGACAACTTGTATGTGAAAAAGATCAAGAGGAGTGCATTTCACTACTCACTTCAAGGACATCACTCTAGACGTCTCCCAAAACTTCCAATGTCCCCCTCCTCACTGATTTCATCCTCCTACCAGAATCGCCACCTGAGGACAAGCCTTTAACACTAACATGTTGGAAGATATTAGGACCAAAACTCCAGCAAGGAGCCGGGAGGGAGCTCTAGGAAGGCAAGCAAAAAAAAAAAAAAAAAAAAAAAAAAAGGCAACTTTTACTCTTCGATTGAACTTACGGTTGAGACCCTTGCTCGGCCTGGTGCAACAGATGTCCCTTTTGCTTAAAATATTGTTCTGTTCACTTATTAATCTGAACGCATTTTGTGAGGTTATTACAGAGCAAACATTTTGCTCAGTGAAAGAGAAGCAAAGCGAGAGTTTTTGAATAGATCGCCATCTAGTGGTCATGAAAAAGATTGGCCTCATGTTAGAGAAAATAGACTGTGAGAGCAAGCTCCATAGCAAAGGAGGAGCACTCCTTCAGCTCAGTTATCGGAGAACCATTTCTTGGACACAGTTTAAAACCGTGGTGGTGCAATTTATCATTCAAGATGGATGGGAGACACAAGTGCCCACACGAGACCAAGTGACGACTGGACTTTTTGTGTGTTTGTTTATTTGTTTTCCTTTTTGAGACAAGATCTAGCTAGCTATCTACCCTTGGCTAGCCTCAGTATTTAAATCAGGGTGGCCTCAAACTAATAGAGATCCCCCTGTCTCTGCCTCTCTAATGCTAGGATTAAAGATGTGCACCAACACACACCCTGCCCATCTGCTCTTGACCACTGCCTCATCCCTCTAGCACTTGGTCAGGTCTTTTTCGTTACTGTTGTTGTTTGCCCCCCCACACACACACACTTGTTTTTTTTTACTTCTACTAGATGTAAGTGGGGATTTCCATCATGGTCCCTTTGAAAGCTCACCTAGTGAAGCAGAGGGCAAAAGAAGATTTTGTATTTACTAAATCTTATTAATGATGCTTTACTTTTCTTGCATTTATTGTGATGTTATATAATGTTTCTTCTTTATTTTTCTAACATGTATAAAGATTATTTTAGCTTAGAAGATAGAATTCTTTATGGTATAATGAAAGTGGGCACTGGCCAAAGAGATCACTGCAGAGCAAAGCACTCTCACAGAAGAATGGTCCCACAAGGGATGCTGCACCAACTACTTGCTGTGAAAGCATCATGGGAGTGATGTACCAGGAGTGTAGGTGAACACACTGGTGTCTTTATGCAATGGCAGAATTAATGGAATAGCAAATTCACATGTCATGGTACTTATTTGCATGCACATGTATGTGGTCATGCACTTATCACGGTGTGCATGTGGAGGTCAGAGGTCAACCTGTAGGTGTCAGCTCTCTCCTTCCACAATGTGGATTTGGGGGACTGAATTCATGTCATCAGGCTTGGTAGCAAGTGCCTTTGTCCACTGAGCCATCTCACCAGCTCCTAGTTGAATGACAGCAATTTGCCAAATATTTCAGCTTTTGTTGATAGCTTTGGCTAAGAAGAACACATATTAGTTTATTCCTATACTAATCACTAATATTAACTTTAAAGTTAGATATTGAATACACACAGTAGCTATATATTTACATAACATATTATATATACATATATATATCTCAATATCAATACATGTATGTCACAGAAGGATGGTCAAGGATTAAGAGGCTGCAGCAAATTCAAGTTTCAGAGGTTCCACGAAGCAGGGTATGGTGTTTTGATTGAGATTCCCCCATAGTCTGCGGTATTTGAGTACTTGGTCCCCATTTGAGAAAGCCTAGAAGATATGACCTTGTGGGAGAAAGTCTGTCACTAAGGCATGGTTTGAGAGTTTAAAGAATGTCAGCATTTCCCTTTCACTTCCTTTATTTTAGGTCTGTGGTTCAAGAAATCAGCCTCAGACTCCATTCCTGCTACCAGCTACTGTACCTTCTCTCTGCCATCATGGGCTTTAACCCTCTGGAGCCATAGCCCGTACAAATGTGTTCTTCTATAAGTTGCCTTGATCATGGACATTTTATCACAGCAACAGAAAAGTAGCAACTATGTAGGAAACTGACAGAAATGCAAATAGAGTCTGTATTGGTAGGATAAAAAAGGAAAACTCAGCTACCTGCTGCTGTCTCTAGAGTTAGGTTACAGGGTTGGAGTTGAGTTGCAGAAGTGGGAAGAAGAGGTGAATGGGCAGCAGGTCCCACTGAGGAACAGGACAGGCAGTTTGAATAAGCTATGTCAACATCAGAGACCCAGCTGAGCTGAACCCCTGACATGGGAATTTTCTGCCTGTTGGTTCCTGGACATGCACGATGGTTCGTCAGATGACAGGTCAGTGAGGACCATTGTCAAGAAAGTGTGAGTTCACCGATTTACAGGATCTAGATGAGAGCCACACCCCTTTTCTGTCTTGTGTTTTCTACAAGTTCTTGGGCCGGCTTCTCCCAATAGGATTTTAATAAGCCATTATTTCCTTACAATCTCAATTCATCCTGATAAATTTACAGGATGGCACCCTTTCTACTCCTGGAAATAAGGGCCTTACCAGTCTGTGGCATGTGTGTGGTGCCAGACAGATGGTGCAGCTCACATGTCCACCCTGGTGCAGAGTCACGCTCCTGCATGAAAATGGAATCTAAAGCACTTGCAAAATGGAGTCTCTTGGGAGAAGGGTCAGTCTTTAAAATCCCATTAGGCACACTGTGGAGCAACTTAAAGGGTATAACCTCCTAAAGTTTTTCAAATAAACAGCTTTTCTGGGAGCAGTTTCTTCTCCAGATGACTGACAAGCCTGCTTAGATCAACTCTTAAGGGAGGGGACAATGATTTGTGTTTGTTATGGACCAGAGAGTTATGTCTCCACTGAGGACCAGATAAACAACTTAAATTCTATTCTTTAGACCAAATATTATATAACAGGGTATATTAAAATGAATTAAAGAAAGAAAAAGAAACAAATTCAAGAATAGCTACTCTTTACCAGGAAAAATAGTATTCCCTTAATGTTTTTCAAAAACCCTGCGACCTCCTCTTTCCTCCCTCTCATATAGTATTCTGTATGTAAGAATGGACAACTGTCTTGCCCCATCCCCCCATCCCAACCCCCACCCCTATCCCCACACCCGTGCTTCCAACTTTTGTCTGACGATCTTGTTTGCTTCCGACTTCCAGGAAAATCTTTATATGTTTTTCTTTGGGTTCACCTTGCTATTTGCAGGGGGAGGGCGGTGGGGTATTGGGGGAGCGGGAGGGCCGGGAACAAGGGGAGTAAATGTAAATTTTTCTTTTAACAATAAAAAAAAGGAAAAAAAAAGAATGGACAACTGTGACACTCCCTCCTTTCACAAGGTATTTCACACCCTAAGGAAAGATGATTGCTCTTCCTTGAAGTTCGTATGGCATCAGGAAAATTGAAAAAGGAACTAGAAGTTGATCATGAGGGAGGGGTCCAACTTTAATGACTTCCAAGTCTTTGAATTTCTAATCAGCCACCTAATACTAACCCCTCAAAATGAGACCCTAAGATTATTTAGGAGATGAATATTGAGCATATCTGGCTACTTCTGACTAAGTGGGTACAGAGGGATTAAAGTCTTTATTCTTGCTGACTTTTGCATCTTGGGGACCAATCTGGGGGATCCAGATAGATGGGGTCAGATTTCCAAGGGACAGGTGATGAATTGAGCTATCCTGTAGGATAAGAGATTTACTCACCCCAAGGGTAGTACAGTGGGTATCTGAAGACAGAGAGGCTTCTGTCCTACCAGACTAAGTCTGGTAAGGTTTCCAAGGGAGGAGGGGGAGACTACACAAGGGGGCTACACTGGTAACAAACATAGGGAAGTAGGAGTTTGGGCCATATGGAACAGGTTGCAGAGGTGTTAGATGGGGGTGGAGGATCGGTTAATGCTTGACTAACAATCAAGCTGCCTTGAATCCTGGGTAGGAGAGGTACAGATCTAGCTTTTTGTGGGGTCAATAAATGTCATCCTTTCAAGTAGCACATGGGGGAGAAGGAGAATGCATGGGTGTGTGACTGGATCTGTGAAATTCCTTGGAGAAGCACATGGAGGGTCTGGTATGTAACAATCCTAAATTAGTAAGGTGACCTAGAGTTTTTATCTTGGATATAAGAAGGCAGAAACGGCAGCCAGGCCAGAACCAAAGATAAGTAGCAGGAAGGAAGGGATGAACAGTAAAACTCTTACTGATCTGTTTGCTTGACTACAAATTTAAATGCAATTTTATATTTGACTTTTACAGTAGTGATGGGAGGTCTCCTTCCTGAGGCTTAAACTATGTGTAATCAATAAAGGTGGCAACTCTCCAACCTAGATGACTACAGGAAAAGGATAAGGCTAGTGGAAAGGGCCTCTCCCCATCGATGTTAATTATTGGCCCTGAGAGCCCTCTCTGTAAGTTTTAAATAAGTTTTAAATAACATCTTTATCATGTTTTCTTGTTGGGTTAGGAAATCTCTGTAATTCCTATTCCTGTTAGAATTCATGGAATCTAGAGACACACTTGGCCTAAGGATCAAGATTCACCATCTAAGAACAGATCAGACCATAGAAAAGGGTGCGACTGAGGGACTCCTGAAAAGAATGAGAGTCCTTGAATCTTATTCAGTTGGGATGGTTGTGATGACTCCACCCTGCTCCATGGGGAATGGTGTCATTAGGAAGGTTTGTGTAATATTATTACTTTATTCATTGCTGTGGCAAAATACCTGACAAAGACAACAAGGATGGAAGGGTTTGTTTGGAGTCATACTTGGAAGATTGTGGCAAAGAAGACACAGTGGCAGGAGCAGGAGGCAGCTGGCCACTTACATCCACAGAAGAAGGCAGAGATAAATGGATGCTGGTGCTCAGCTCACTTTATCCTTTTTACTAAGTCACAAGGACTATGTGAAGGTGCTGTCCACATTCACAGTGGGCCTTCTCTCTTGAGTCAAACCTCTTTGGAAACATCTCATAGACAGACCCAAAAGTGTCATTCCACAGTGATGTTAAATCCAGGCATGGTAACAATGACGATTAACCAACACTGTATGTAATCTCTGAATCAGTCTGTCCCTTTGGAAATGAACACGGCTATTATTGCAGAATTCTGTAGAGGCTGAAGATAATTTTGATCTCCATTTTTGTCCAAGTGTCCTTAACCAATAAAGGGAGGTGACATTACTAAACTGTTGCATCAATGGCATAAATGTGAGGGAAGCTTTTGTCATCGGAGGCTGATTGATGGATATTAACCAACAAGAGTCAAAGGCCAGTTGTTAAGAACATAAGGTAAGAGCAAAGTAGGAACCTCTACCACTGAGGAGAAAACTTGTGGTCTGATGTGGGGATTCCTTCTATATAAGTGTTGCTTTTATTGGTTAATGAATAAAGCTGTTTTGGCTAATGGTTTAGCAGAGTAAAGCCAGGCAGGAAATAGAGAAAGAGTGGGCAGAATCTGAGAGATTCCATGTAGCTGCTGAAGGAGACAGACTCCCTGAACCTTACCTGGTAAACCACAGCCTCATGGCAATACACAGATTAATAGAAATGGATTAATTTAAGATGTAAGAGCTAGCTAGGAATATGCCTGAGTCACTGGCCAAACAGTGTTGTAATAAATATAGTTTCTGTGTGATTATTTAGATCTGGGTGGCTGGGAAATGAAACACTATCTCTGTTTTCAAAATGGCACCCAAACATCAGCAATATACATTCACATAAAGCCTCAGAAAGCTTAGAAAAAGCTTCTAGACCCACCGAAATGGGAGCCAATTGGAGCTTCTTGGTAGCTATATTTCTTTTCAGATAGGCTCTGTTTGCTGGTAGTAAACAGATGTGTGGCTCCTTTTAAAAATGGCTTTCTGGTTCACACTGGTGTAAATGGCTCTAGCTCTTTCAGGAGGTCTGGCTACAGAGAACTTAAATGGGTTTGTGAGCAGAGTGCTACAACTTGCGTAATGGCAACAAAGACCCACTGCATCCCTAGAGCTGGGGCAGTGAGCGTGGCTTGCAGAGGCAGTGAACATACCTCCTCCATATTAAAAGGCCAAGAGAGGTGGAACCAGCATCCAGGGCTGCCGCTATCATACCGCTTATCATTTTAAAATGGATTTCAGATACAAATAGAACAGATTCAAACATAGAAGGCCTCTAAATGAGACACCGAGTGTTTAAAAAATGTATGTAGGCTTGGGAGAGAGAGGAAAAAGAATATAGGCAGTTATTAAAATAAGTAAATGGTTTAAAAAGAAAACAAAGTCTTTAAAGAGACAGTAAAAGTAATATAAAAGAGCAAGACAGTCATAGATTGAAGGTGTAAAGAAAAATAAGTCATGCAAAGATGGAATACACACAGAGAGTCTGTATTATGAACATTATTGTGTTTTCCTTGAATTTTTGATGACAGAGAGACATTTGTTTCTGGGGGTTGCTAAATTAAACCAACATAAAAGTATTTTGACACCAAAATTTGGGTCTAAGTTTATGTTTCTTTGGAAAAGAGGTTCTGCTTTTGTTTCCATAGAAGATGAGAATCTGTAGATTACTTCCAAACTAATGTGGTTTGATGAAACAATACCCCTGAAAGGTCTCCATGAACCCTAAAAATACTGTGTACAACAAAAAGCAGGAAGCAGTTTAGAGAAAACTATCCTCAAATTCTCAAAATGATTGTTTACAAATGTTTGTTTTCATTTAAAGGGGGATATAATATAGAGATGAATACTTTACATTGGTATAGGCTTTGGTTTATTGATACAAATTTAAGGTCAATTTTGTTATACGTATATTTCTACTCTTGTTTAAGGTGTTGTGTTCATGCAGCTTATTTTACAATATAATGTATAACTAAAATTTACAGATTAATAGGTAGTCATTTATAATAATCAAACTTGTAGTTGTGTTAGTGAGTTTTCTAGATATGCAGAGATATATTTCAGCTAAATAGATAATTTCAGCACTTCAAAGATCTACAAAATATGGCATTTAAAATGTTTTAAGAACTCAGACTTTTCTCAACAGTGAGATAGGTCTGCTTCTGGCAGCAGGACATTGATGAAAACTTATTATGGAATCTGCCTTCAGTGTCACAAGACTAGCAATTTGAGCAAGAAACTGCTTTTGCCTGGACTACTTGATGGTATGCTGTATAAACTGGGCATGAAAGACCCACAGGAAAGTGACTGCATAACTTTACAAAAGATGGATGGTCCTTCAGTGTTCCTGCTTCTCAGAAGAAACTGCCAGGCATTCTTCAGGACACAGAAGAAAGCAACTAATGAACTTTGCCAGCACAAGGCAGAACAGGTCTTCAAATTTCCTGCTTCATGGAAAAGTCTGCTGGATACTATGGGCCTGTAGGCTGAAGATTGATGCCCCAACATTAAAGAAGAACTTTGGGTGACTGTCCAGACAGCGAGATGTCTCTATCAATTCTAGAATTTTGTAAATTTCTTACAGTGTGCTCCCTGTTAACTTAGGTAATACTATATCCTTCTGGGGTCTTTGGTAGAGTTGAAGACAAATAGTTATCGCTTTCTTTAGTTATAATAAAAGATGAATTAGATATGAAACTTCAGGCTTACAAAGAAATATTGTAACTGTAATTCTTGCTTGATACCTGTTTTGTATAAGTAATTTTATTATGTCAAAGTTAAAAACTTTCTTTTTGATTAGACAGAAAAGGGAAGATGATATGAAATGTCCTTCTGAATGAGTGTTGTTTTTATTGGCTAGTGAATAAAACTGTTTTGACCAATGGCTTAGCAGAGTAAAGTCAGGCAGGAAATAGAGAGAGAATAGGCAGAATTAGAGAGATACCACACAGCTGCCTAAGGAGACAAATGCCCCAAACCTTACCTGGTAGGCCACAACCTGGTGGTGATACACAAATTAATAGAAATGGGTTAATTTAAGATGTAAGAGCTAGCTAAGAATAAGACTGAGTCTTTGGCCAAATAGTGTTGTAATTCTATGTGATTATTTAGGTCTGGGCAGCTGGGAAACAAAGCACAGTCTCCATTAACAGTGGTCTTGCCTCAAAGTCAGGATTCAAATGAGTCTCTGTCTTAATTACTATTCTATTGCTGTGAAGAGACAACATGATCAAGGAAACTTATGAAAAAAAATTATTTAATTAGGGACTGCTTACAGTTTCTGAAGGTGAGTCCATGATCACGGTGGGGAACATGGCAGCAGGCAGACATGATGTTGAAGCAGTAGCTGAGAGCTTACATCTGGTCTACAATTCAGAGACATAGTGACTGAGACAAGCTGGCATGGGCCTTTGAAACCTCAAAGCCTGCCCCCAGTGACACACCTCCTCTAACAAGGCCACACCTCCTAATCCTCCCTAAACTGTCTACCAACTAGAGACCAAACACCCAAATATTTAAGTCACCACCATAGGTTCCATCCCATTAATACTGGTGGCTAAGTTAGACAAGAAATGGAGTTGAGAATTTCCTCACTCTGGGTCTCAGGTTTAGAGTCCTTAAATCCTTGAGACTGTAAGACCTCCAGTCCTATCTTGTCTCATTAAGTAAAGGAATCTTATGATGACACTTGACACCTTGACCTGCCTGAGGATAGACATAGCACTTGTCAGTTTATTCATTGCAGGGGAGGGGTCACTGGAGACCTCAAACTACGCTACAGAGCTGCCCAAAGTAGTTCTGTATGCCCTCTCTCTCTTAGTTTCTTTTTATCTCCTGTTCTTTTCCTAGATCTAGTTCATAATACAATATACAAATCATTAAATTTAGAAGGCCATCAGTGGGAATCCTGAGTCCCAATGTTATCTCTTGTAATCCTTTTCTGATAACTGGAGCAGATTTAGGAAGGTGTCTATCCTTGAGAAGGATCCTGTCTTCAAAGAAGAGATCAGTGAGAGTGTAGTTTTGCATAGGCAGTTAGGTTTTCTTTTCTTCAGGTTGGGGATAGATTTTGCCACAATTATAAAGTATACATCTGAGAGGCAAATCAGTAGAAATCAAGGGAAAGTTTGACTGACTGGAGCATCCCCCTCTTGCTAGGGAGCCTGGGGGTTAGGAGTACCATACTGCTATTCACACAGCCTTATTCTGAAGTTACCTTGCCTGCAGGGACTTCATTTTATAAACTCCCTGGCAATCAAAGGTGGTATTCTCTCCATGTTCTGGAGTCACCTTGGTCAGCCAGGATGAGGTTTCACAACCTTTGTGAGAATTCTGGAAAGCAGGTGTGATATTCTGGAGTTTCCCAGGTTGACACTCGTCAAGGTTTGCTTTTTTGTTAGATCGCATATGGCATCTGGGAGAAGTTTTGTCCCCTATATAAAGTAACTCCACTTAACCTCTCTCTGCATGCGCCTTTGTAGACGTTTCATGGAGCTACCACAGTAGTAGTGTCCAGAAGTCTTTGATGTTAGTTATCTCTCCCCTCATTCCTTCTTCTACCCTTTCTCTACTTGGTCCACTTAACCCTCACTGCCCCATTATTTCCCTCTACTCCTGCATGCTGTAGTGTTCTGCTACCCTCCCCTATGGCCTCTTTCTAGTTTCCTAACTCTTTTTTATTATGATCTTTTTTTTTATTGTTAAAAGAAAAATTTACATTTACTCCCCTTGCCCCAGGCCCTCCCGCTCCCCCAATACCCCAACCGCTGTCCCCTTGCTTCCTTAAGATGGGGCAGGATACCCTGCCCTATGGGAAGCCCAAGGCCCTCCCC
>JAQHUG010000023.1:8935905-8950841 GCA_028555095.1 Dicrostonyx torquatus | reverse complement strand
TGCAGGTCTTTACTGGGGTGTCCAATACATTGCAGGTCTTTACTGGGGTGTCCAATACATTGCAGGTCTTTACTGGGGTGTCCAATACACTGCGGGTCTTTACTGGAATGTCCAATACACTGCAGGTCTTTACTGGGGTGTCCAATAAACTGCAGGTCTTTACTGGGGTGTCTGATACACTGCAGGTCTTTACAAGATACTTCTTCCTTGAAGTATCAGCCAGAGAGAGAGAGATATGACTTAGATCCTTGCCAGAGAGATACTTGAGAGAGAGGACGAAGCCATAACCCAAGGAAAGTAGGAGGCCTCTAGAAAGAACAAGAAAACCAGTGTTTCTTTGTCTCCAGCAGGGACTGCAACCCTGGACACACCCTGATTTTAGCTAAATAAGTCCTTCTTAGACCCAGACCCATGCCCTGTGGGATCAGAAGCAATCACCTCTCTGTGTGTTCAGAATTGATAGTAATTGTTTTTATCTGGTAATAATTGTTTTTATGTGGAAGCATCTTAAAAATGAGGTGTTCATTAGCACTTTGTAAAATGTTTAGATTCTTCAGAGGTTGTCCCCCCACCCTGCAAATAATAGGGAATTTATGAGGAAAGAAGACTGAGAGAGAGACAGAGACAGACAGAGAGACACAGACTCTGTGACCATCCCGCCAGGCTCTGGCTAACCAAGACCAGCCCCAGAGGGCGAAGGCTGAATGTCAGGACGAGCCAGCAGGTAGCCATGTCTATCCATCCATGTGTTCCATTCACGCATTAATAAAACCTCTTGCCTACTGAAGGGCAAGCACAAGAGTTTTGATGCAGATCTTAGCTCAGTAATGGATTTAAAATCCACTTTGATGTTATCATAAATCTTCATCTCGTTCTTGATGTGCTCTCCAAGCATCTCCACCCCTTTGGTGGGAAGACATTTGCTCACAGTTTTTGGCATTTTGGGGATGCAGCCAGGGTGCTTTGTGGGTTTTTGCCTATTTTTCTTTTAGACATTAGGATCTGGCACACACTGAATGGTTCTGTTGCTCTAGCTCCGTGGTTTCTCTGCTCAGAGTCCACCATGGCCTATGCATCATGAGCTGCCCCTGCCATCTCCTTGATTTTGCCTCCATCACCTCCTTGCTTACAGTATGAGAACCATGTTAGCCCCTTGTTGCTCGTCACCACTTAAAGTCATCCAAATTCAAGAACACAAAACTGTTTCTATTGTTTCCTCAAAGTCTTCCCCACCCTCCAGAACTCTGGGACCTGACAACTCCTTCTTTCAGATTACTTCTCAGATCAGTGATTGATCCTTCAGTCACTCCCCACAAAGAATCACTCCAACTTACAACTAACAGAAATAAGAAATTTGACTAAAAGAGTAAGCAAAGGTCGTGAATACGCATTTTTGCCAGGTAAGACAGGAGCGGCCAATAGACATGGGACAAGATGTTCATTGTTAATCATCAAGGAAATGCAAGCCAAAAGCATGAAATATTATGTTGCCATTAAAACAGCTATGTTTAGGATGGCCAGAGATAACAAGCATTGATGAGGTCCTAGAGGAATGGGAGCCCTTGGACACTGTGGCCGAGAAGGTGGATGGGTAGAACCATTGTTGTAATGAGGAGGAGCGGGCTGTGGGGGCTGCCTTCCCCAGCTCCCAGATGCAGGCCTGCTTTTAGTCCCAGCTAACTTATACCAGGAATAATTACACACAAACTGTATTCATTTAAATACTGTCTGGCCCATTAGTTGTAGCCTCTTATTGGTTAACTCTTACATATTATTTTAACCCATTTCTAGTAGTCTGTAAGTTACTACGAGGTAGTGGTCTTACCAGGAAGATTCTAACCAAAGTCTATCTTGGGCTGAAGAAACATGGCGTCTCCTACACTTCCCTTTTCCCCAGCCTTCTGTTCTGTCTACTCTGCCCACCTAAGGGCTGCCCTATCAAAAAGCCAAGGCAGTCTCTTTATCCAACCAATAAAAGCACAGAAATACAGAAGGATCCTCCTATACCAAACCATTATGAAAAACAGTGTGGTGGCCTCTAGGAAACCTAAAAATAGGATGTCAGAGAGTCAGGGAGGCTTAATGATATTCAGCTCTAGCAGTATCTTCAAATTCTGCCATGCCTGCAGAGGACAGTGTTCCTATGTGGGCGGATCAGTGGATGCTTGCTTCAGGTCAATGAGAGACCTGTTTACAGAGGGAACCTTGAGTTTGAAGGTCTGGGAAATGGGCTCCAAAAAGAATCTCAGGCTACGTTCTTCTCTAAGCTTATTGCCTTCTTTGCGACAGACAACAACATGTAACTGAATAATATGGGGAAAATCACTAAAGCCCAGGGATGGCTGTTCAAACAGAACCCACCAGAGAGGAGGCTGATCATGGCCTCTGCAGGAAAAGTCAAGAGCTTCCTTGTCTTCCTAGCTGACAGGGAGTGAAAGCTTCTGGTCATTTCTATGACGTTTAAATTTAGATCATTTGAAAAATATCCTCTGCAGCAGAAACTAGGACTGAAATTAAACCAGCAAGGCTGTCAACTGCCTCTTCCCTTCTGAGACTTTGCTATCCTTGAGCCTCTAATTTAGCTTTATGTTGGAGTTTTGTCTAAATGCTGTGTAAGACTTATATCCCAGAACATATTTTAATGTGAGGTGATCCTGACTCTTCATTGAAAGCCAATGATTACAGGCAGTTCTTAAAGAACTTGGGTCTGGGACTGGGTTTTTAGAATCATCTATACTTAGGGTACCTGATGGTTCTTTGTCCCTGTGAATTTACTCCAAAACACTCTGCAAGACTATACCAGGTCATTGTGATAACAACAAGCACTGTTATCATGATTGCAAAAACATTTGAGCACTTACTATCTACCTAATTCTATTCTGTACATGTCACGATTCAATTAACTTCTTCTCATCTTTGTGACCAATTCCTGACACAAACAATTTAAAAGTGGAAGGATGTGTTTCAGCTCCTGTGCATTTGGGGAGAATACCATGGCAGAGGGTGTGTTGCTGAGGAGTTCATTTATCTCAGGGTGGACAGGTAGCAGGAAAAAGCATCTCATGTCATGGCTGATGACAAGCAGTTCTGAGGAGTAACAGGAAGAGGCCAGGCAGGATACACCTCTAAATGATATGCCCCGGATACTTCCTCCAATCAGACCCACCTTCCAGAGTTCTACTACTGCCCAATAATCTAGTCAAACTTAGAATCTTCCAATAGAGCAGCCATTCACAACACCAGAGCCTTGGGATGTGATTGTCTCAGACACACCCAGAGGTCTGCCTTATGATCAGAGGCAGTTCTCAATCTGACAAATCTGATTCAACTCCGTGTACATTTATCTCATTCTCACATACTATAACTAAGTAGAATGTGTACCATATTATCAACTCAATGTACAGATGAACACGGGGCAAGGAAAGGTGTTGACAAAAGTTTCTGTCCCGCCGGGTCTTGCAGTCATTCAGTCCCAAGTAAACACACAGAGGCTTATGTTAATTATAAACTCTTTGGCCCATTGCTCAGGCTTATTACTGACTAGCTCTTACACCTTAAATTAATCCATAATTCTTATCTATGTTTAGCCATTTGGCTTAGTATCTTTTCTCAGTAAGGCAATTTCATCTTGCTTTTTCTGTGTCTGACTGGTGACTCCATCTCTGCTTTTCCTCTTCCCAGAATTCTTAGTCTGGTCACCCTTCCTATAATTTATGCCTGGCTACTGGCCAATCAGTATTTTATTAAACCAATATGAGTGACAAATCTTCATAGTCTACAAGAGCATTATCCCACAGCAGGAATGTTTGTATCTACATGCTGAGTCAATATAGATACATAACAGAAAAAAATGTAGCAAAACACAAAAGTTACTGTGGGTTTAAGAATAGATAAAGTTTGCAATAGGGAAATATGGAGGGGTATGAACTATATTTCACATGAATTAAGGACTTGGTGATGGAGTGTGATGAAAAGTTGTCTGGGTGAGGAGGGTGGAACTCTGCTGGCAGGATATCCTCTCCACTAGAACCCAGTGGCTACTAGGATCTGAACACTCATCCTCACTAAGATTCACAAGGGTTTTCAGGAATGGCACACTTTGCTGGAGTAGAGTCTCCCCTCTAATATTGAGTTGGTCTGTTCAACCATAGGAATAATTGGCCACCTCCATACCCAAATCCCTGAGGCACTGACTACATAGTATAGGAATCATATTTCAGTAAAAAGTAAAGACCATATACTATCAAACATTTACCCATCAGCAGAGTTTACAGGGAATCATCCTGTGCAATTCCACACTGCATGCACCCAGACAGGGGTGCCTCCAAGTCTTGTAGAACTGAGAAAGAGAAAGAGCAGGGCTCAGAGGTCAGTGCAGAGGGCCCCAGGGTCACTGAAGCCTCTTTGGACAGTTGATTTACCCTCAAGCATAGAAACTCATAACCAACTTGTTTTCCTTTTCTCCTAACTTCATCTTCTAACTGAACATAGGAGCACCAAGTCTTGGGATAACATTTCAGTTCTGCCCCTTGCTTCCTGGAAGCTGGGGAGGAATTCACTGTATAAGACTCACAGTTAAGTGACTTTCCACCCCTGGCAAAAGAGTGTTAGGAATAGCTGCGTTGAGAAAACTTGTTCTTCCAACAGAAGAGACTTCAACTTGACACTCATTAGAGAGAACGTTTTTTTCTTGGAACTAAAATAATAGAATTATACAAGCAGAGAAAGTAGATGTGGAGTGGAGACAGGGAATGTTTGGGGTTGGGGAACTCCAGAGTAGAAATAAACATTTTGGGAAAGGAAACATAATGGGCGAAATAGTAAAGACACAGCTATGCTCGGAATCTGAGGCTGAAGAAAAAGAAATTTGACAAATGTGAGACTATTTATATAGGGATCCAAGCCCTGACACACACAGAGGGTTTTTAGGGAAGTTCCACGTCATTAGCTCTGGCCTTGCATAGGCTTTACCTTGGTAATAGTTTCCTTCATGGTCTATCAAAGGCAAAGATGAACAATTTGGAATCAGGAAGTATCTGTCTTCTGAGAGAAGAGGAAGACACATGGCATGTTTTGGCTTCTTCAGTCCAATGATTATCAATCCTGATCACATAATTCAGGACTCCAGTATGGGAAGGTCTGATGCAGCCTTTGTTGACTGGGTTGCTCTTTACCTCCCAGTCCACATTATACAGCATAGGCTGTCAGCGCAGGGGATGATGGAACAGTCAGGTTCTTCTCACTATAACAAAATGCTTGAGAACTAAGTGATAGAGGAAAGGTTGGCTGTGGATCTTGGTTTTGGAGGCTTAGTCTAAGTTCAAGTGTCTCCATTTCTTTGGGCCTCTGGTTGATGGACCACATTCTGACAGGGCCAATTCTTGCCACATGAGCCAGAAAGAAGAGGGCAATCCAGGATTGCACACGACACTTTCTGAGAGCACCCCACCAATGACTGTTGGAACTACAAGGAGGTTCTGCCTCCTAAGGTTCTACCATCTCCCACTTGCATCACGCTGGGGACCAAGCCTTTAACACCCAGGCCTATCGGGAAGCCCTCATGCAGACACAGCAACTAACATTAGGTTTTCTTCTTGGGATGGAGTAAAAGTATACAAATACACAAAGAACAAATGCCTGAACTATATGAAGATAAGATCACCTCAATTTAAATTTGATAAAATAATGGATATAGATGTGGTTTCCCAAATGTAGAGCCCAGGGCGTGTGTAAGGGAAAGAATGTCATTTAGAACATTGAAGAGTAACCATTCCCCTCCACAGTCTGGAGGCAAGTGCCCTGGCCTCGAGGGAGGGGGGAGTATCAGTCAACCACGGCAGTGCTACACTCCCGGAGCCTCATTCCCCTCTCTCTGCATGCTCAATCTCCAGTCACTTCTACTTCCAACAGCTGGCCGGACACTGCAGACACTGACCCTAGGCCAGGGCTGGCATCTGCTCAGGCTGGTGGCTGCTTTGCTACACCGGTGGCTTGTCTTAGGCAGAGCCGCAGGGTGGAAGTGTTTGAGCACTCCCGTTTTCTCATCTCATGGGTAAAGGTGTTTGGTATAGCTTGACACAGTAGCTGAACCTGTACTTAGCAGCTCAGCCTGGCTTAGCTTACTTCTCAACCTTTCATATGTGTTCCACATTCACACTTGCCCACTGTCTTAGCTGGGACTACCATTGCTTTGATTTTAAAAAACCGCGACTAAAAACAACTTTGGAGGAAAGGGTTTTCTTGGCTTACACGTCAGCATTGCTGCTCATCACTGAAGGAAGTCAGGACAGGAACTCAAACAGGGCAGGAGCTGATGCAGAGCCCGTGGAGGGGTGATGCTTACTGGCTTACTCCTCATGGCTTACTCAGACTGCTTTCTTAAAGCACCCAAGACCACCAGTCCAGTGTGGTACTACCCACGATGGGCTGGGCCATCCCCCATCAATCAAATTAAGGAAATGCCCCACAGCTTTGCCTACAGCCTGATCTTATGGAGACATTTCCTCAGTTGAGGTTCCTTCTTCTCAGGTGACTCTAGCCGGTGTCAAGTTGACATTAAACTAGCCAGCACCATAGGTTTCCTTATAAATACATTCTATAGAAAAACAAACTCACCTTCATACAGATGCTAGCTTCCAAGTCTGTCTTCTTCAGGGAAACCTGACCTTACATAGAAGTCATCCGCAGGGTCTAGGAGCAACCAGTCCAGGGTGGGCAACTAATCCAGTCCTGGACAACTAATCCAGGGTGGGTGAGGCAGGTTATCACCACTCAGTGATTTTAATGAGTCGTTCAGAGCTCTTCAGCTCCTACCTGGCCCAGTATTTTCACTCTGTGGATATCAAATTATTTTCTCATTGTAATTGTAATTCCTCTTTTCTCTCCATGTAGCTTTCCTGCGAATAGGAAAAAGGTAGAAAGAACATTTCGGTTCATTTTTAGCAGTTTCTTTTTCTAACTGTACTGATCTTGAGATCAGTGTCTCAAATGCTGTGGATATATCTGCTCTGAGAGACAGAAGATCCCAAGGACCTAGGCACTCAAGTACACACACACACACACACACACACACACACACACACACCCTCACACACACCCTCACACACACCCTCACACACGTGAATACACACATGCATGTATGCACACATGTGAACCTACACTTGCATGTACAACCACACATAATCATGCACATGCCAGCATATATACACAGTTATACACACAAACACAAAGTACAGAAATGTGCTCATACACACTGTTTTTGAGATGGTGTTTTGATAGATAGCTAATGCTGACCCATAATTTGCTATGTAACTTAAATTGGCTTAGAATTCATTATCTACCTACCTCAGCCTCCCAAGTGCTAGGATTATAGGAATAAAATATGACAGGCTGGGATATTTTAGAGTCACTTCAGTCACCACTAGAGGAGGCCTTGTTTGGAAGCTCCTTCATAGCTTCTCTCGGTTTATTCTTTAATCAACAGAAAGTTTAACATATTGATTTGAACTGGAAGAGTTGAGAACATGAATTGTACATGTTTTCCTCTTTTCCTTGACAGGCATCCTCTTCCTTATTGCTGCTTTGAAAAATTTCATCTTCCAAATCACATGTTGAAATTTAATTGTAGTGGTAACAGGATTAAGATGTAGATGTTTATGAGGTGACTGGACCTGGAGGGTCCTATGCTCATAAATGGGTCTGGTCCCCTCTTCCCTGCTGTGATTCTTCTGCTTTCTGCCATACAATGATGCAATAAAGTATCTGTCTTAGTTTTAGGGATTTATTGCTATTAAGAGACACCATGACCATGGCAATTCTATAAAGGAAAACATTCACTTGGGGCTGGCTTCCAGTTCCAGAGGTTTAGTCCATGATCATCACGGTAGGAAGCATGGTAACATGCAAGCAGACATGGTGCTGGAGAAGAAACTGAGGGTTCTATATCCTGACTTGAAGGCAGCAGTTGGAGAGACTGCCACACTGGGAGTGACTTGAACATATATGAGACCTCAAAGCCACTTCCACAGTGACACACTTCCTCCAACAAGGTCACACTTCCTAATAGTGCCACTCCCTATGAGCCAAGCATTCCAACACAGGAGTCTATGGGGGCATCCCTATCCAAACCACCACAGTATCAAGGCCTTTGGGTTCCTTGGCATGAGACTCCTCAGCCTCTAGAACTGTGAGCTAACAGATTTCTTTTCATCATAAATGACCAGCAGTGGGCTGGAAGATGGATACGGGTAAGAGCTTGTTCTACTCTTCCGGAGGAAGTGAGTTTGATTTCTGTACCAGGTAGCTCACACTGCCTGTTGCTCCAATTTCAAGGCAACCACCAGTGTTTCTGGCCTGTGTGGGTAGCCCCCTACAAGTGGCATATTTTCACACAGATGTACATATACAAATGATTAAAAAGATAAAATAATTCTTTAAAAAATAAATTGCTCAGTGTCGTGTATTCTAATTTTCAGACACAAAACCTAGCACATTTATTCTTCTGGCAGCAGAGACTGTAGAGGTGGATTTAGACTTAGCGTCATGTCTCCTGGCTTCTTCGGCTGATGGTGGAGCCGTTTCTTGCAGGCTCCGATTTCCTATGCACATTTGGAGGTCTGGATCACATATCAGTCTCCACGTGTCCAACACGTGTCCAGGACAGATGTGTTGCAGCTTGCAGGGCTGAGACAGGTGTGCCATGTGTGTCGGGAGGAGAAACAATCCTCCCCCTCTGCTGACTGCTTGGAGATCTAGATTAAGAACAGAGGGTGGAGTCTTCAGCATATTTCACATGTCAGCCACAACAGGCAAATTCACAGTCGAATATTGTTTCTGTGATCCCGTATTTGTTCATAGGAAATTTAGTTGAAGAATGAATGGACCGCAAATCTTTATTGATGAGTTTACTTTGAGATCTGTAGAGTGATAGATTATAATGATTAGAAAGTGTCTGTAAGTACAGTCATGCTCTGTGAACACAAAATCATCCTATTAGCATATTTTCCAGATAACATCTACTTTGTAAAAGTCTTTCCTGAGCTTAGTCAGGTGATGTGGGTCTGTAATCCTGGATGCCTGGGAGGCTTAAGTTCAAATCCAGGCTGAGCCACTTAACAAGACGCTGTCTCAAAAACACCTGCGAAAAAGGAGCTGAGGCTAATTTTTAAAAGCTTAGCAATACTGTGTTCACTCCATTTTTCTACTTCTGGACAGAAGTTGCAAAATCACTGGCAGTATTTAATGCCCTGGTGGATATTTATTACGGTGAGGTCTTAAACCCAGGATAGATGGCTGAGATGCCTATTTAACATATCAAAACCGTGCTGGCTGTCAGGGTCTCCCTGCATTCTCAGGTCCTACCTGTTATAGGGTATAGATAGCATACATACCCCCCACCCTAAACTTCTCCAGACCAGAGGCTGGGCTGCTCTTCCCGATATAGCCCAGCCATTTTGCTATGCCGCTCCTTTTGGGCCCGTTTGGACGACCCTTTACCTTCCTGGCCTCTTGATCTAGCAGCTCTACTCTCTCCCCTCCCTCCACTCCTCACACACCCTGACTCAGGGGCTTGTCCACTCTAGACTCTCTCGGATGTCTCTATCTTTGGTTATGCCTTCCCTTTTATCTGCAGTAAAGTTTCTCCTCCGCCATACCTAGGAACTGTCACGTCATTTCCTTTTCTATTTCTTTTCATTCCACCATGACCCAGAGTACTCTGACAACTTTTGGTTTAGAGAGCAACACAAAGCAGATAAACTAGTTACAACTATCTTGACCAGAAAGGACTAAGGAGGCCTCTGTTTTTTTTTTGGAGTCAGGCCACGTTCCCTTGCAGTTCCAAGATAGTGCCACTAGGCGACGCTGCTGCACAGAGTTCAACCGTGTAGAAACAAAAGGAAAGTTGGGAAAGATCAGATGAGATCACACCCTCCGTGGGTCTTTCCTTGCGGGGCGGGGGCGGGGGTGGGGTTCAATGAGAATGCTAGACTCGGAGCAATCATTCTCTGCTGGCCTCCCAGAGCCTGACTGGAGGTCAGGGCAGGTAGGAAGAAGCCTCTTCATTTTGAGAGGCTGCCTATGCTGGGGAACGAGCCAGAAATAGACCTGGGAGGAAAAAAAGAAAAAAAGAAAGAAAAGAATGGGGACTTAGTAGATGATCCCAGCATTTTCCTTTATAAATATAGCTGTCTGCTTCCCACACTCGCCCGTGTCACTGCAGGCCATTAGCGCTCTATTTTTGCCTCTGTGGAGCTCTGAGCCTGGCCCCCTCTACCTCTTGGGCTCTGGGCCCTCCGATGCTCCTCTCTTGAGGGCAGCACTCCTGGGCCAATGGTTTGACATCATAAGTTATTTTTATACCAGATGATTGCAGTATCATAACAGCATAGATCTTGCGCCAATGATTGGCCCCAAACCTGGCAGAGAAGAAAAATGCTTTCAAAGGTAAACCTATTTGATCTCAAAAATGCCTCTTGAAGTACATTATTTACAGTCATTGCAAAAGGTGTTACAGTAATCCATGGCCAGGAGAACCGAATGGTCCTGTCCACATTTACTACTCACCACAAGAAGGCTTTCTGATGTCCAGGTGAGCAGGGAGCCACTTGACTATGGTTGGGATTTTAGTGTTCAAGAACAGGACCTTGGGCTGGCAAGACCTGTTAGTGGGTGAAGTGCTCCTTGCACAAGTGTGGAGACTTGGGTTTCAAACTCCAGAACCCATGTAAGCCAGGTGTAGTAGTGTAATCTAAGTGCTGCTAAAGGCAGAGGCAACAGACTCCTGAGTAGAAATCGTAATAATACACACACACACACACACGAGAGACAGAGATAGAGACACACACATACACACATGAGAGAAAGACACACAGAGACACACACATACAGACACACGAGAGACAAAGAGAGACAGAGACACACATACACACACAAGAGAAAGACACACATACACACACACACGAGAAAGACACACATACACATACATGAGAAAGACACACGCACATACATACACAAAGAAAGATGCAATAAAGTGGAACATGAGAACAGAGACAGAGAGAGTCACAGAGGTAGAAGATGAGGACTCATTGCTGTCCTCTGACCTCCATGTGAATGTGCCATAGCGTTCTCTATTCACATGAATGTGTACATACATTTGTACAAAATACCCAAAGATACATCATAGACACACACACATACACATATACACACACATACACACATATACACACATACAAACACATATACACACATACACACACATATACACACATACACACACATATACACATACACACATACACACACATACATTTACACAAAAAAGATGAAAGAGAGGAAGACAGATAGGCAGAAAGAAGAAAAGGAGGGAAGAAATGAAGAAAAGAAGGAAGGAAAGGAAAGAAGGAGAAAGAAAGCCATCAGCAGTGTAGATTAAGGTATATTCTCTGCTACTGTGCTCTACTTGAGAGCTCTGACTGTGGATGTCTGGGTTCTCCTGGGATCTGGAATTGGAAGGAAAGTAGTGCATAAAGCAACAAGTTCTAACTGGGGTCCCCAGTTGGAAATGAGATTGGTATACAAAGCAAGAAAAAACATTCAAGGACAATGTAAAATACTGGTTTCAACTAGACAGCAGGATGTGATCAGGAACTCACCAGTATTTATCTTTGGCCTGCTAATGCTTGTGCATGGTCCTAAAGCGATCCAAGACAGTCACTTCTTGCATTCATAGAGCAGCTTGCCCTCCACCCCCAGCATCATCTCATTTCATGTCCTCTAAACACAGTAAATTTGGTGTCAACTGTATTTTTTTCTTTGATAACATCTCCAGGTGAGGTGCATCCATCTGCAAGTGTGCTGTCGGTATTTGTACCAAGCTTTTAAGAGATGTACATTCTGGGCACATTTGCTGACCTACCAGCTCTCATTCCATCTTTCTTGCTCTCGATAATCAGAGCATGTTGCCATAGAGAGAGACAGGTCATCTCATAATTTCTAATGTATGTGGCTGGGAACAAAAGACGATCTCCAAGAACAGGGCTTTACCATGAAGCTTATGGATCTCTTGTTTACTCCAGCTTAATAAAAGCCAATACTACATTCAATCCCCAATATTAAGGAAGGTAGTGGTTAAGCAAAACCAAGGGTATATGAAGAAGCCTATGAAAATTTACTAGTTTGTAGACCATCTTTAAAAGGGAGTTTGAGCAGAGGTGCCCTATATGGGTGGGCAATGCTTCCCAAAGATTATGTGGATATTAAATGAAATTTTCAGTGCAGGGCAAGGTTACTTCCTTATGAATTACTGGTCAAGGAAGCCCCAGAAGTCTCCAAAACAATCCAAGCTCTTGCTGTTGCTCATATAGAGTGAAGATACCACATATGTTAGTTTTATGTCATAGAGGAATCAAGCTAGAACTGAACAGAATCTCCCTTCCTGCTGGGTAGCTATCACAATGCTAAAAGTTGGTCTGCAGGCTGCTGGGTGAGGAAATACATCAGTGATCTTGTCTAGCATTGATCCCTGTATTCTACAATTCCAGCGTGCCAGCAAAGATGTGCCCACTGGTGCTATAGAGGTAGCCAGTCACTTTCTGGTTGGATTTGAGGTCTGTTCCATTGAAGGAAACTCATGTTGGTACTGTAAACTGGCCCACAGCTGGGGAGGTCATAACTCCTAGGGGGGAAGCCCACTATTGTCAGCTTGCTAAATGTTTATATTTATGTTTATACTTGAAGATTCATGCTCAGCCTTGGTAAGAGGGCAGCGGTTAATGCAGAGACTCATAACCAGTCAAACTTCTGAGAATAACCTACTATGGGTACTCAGCCATAGATGGGCATTTATATCACTTCTTCTACTATATGACTCATGAAATATTGTGGAGGAAGGCTTGTAGAAAGAATTTAAGGGCTGGGTGGTAGGGAGGAGTGCTCTCTTCTAGATACCGTGTGGCTGTTGCACTCATAAATTTACATATGCAGCTGTGGTTACCTGCACAAGATCAAGCCAGTTAAAATGTCAGTGTAGACTGGGTTGGATTCCTGAGGTCACACCCCTAGCTGAGAAGCTACTGAAAATTGGTGGTTGATGAGGCATGAAGAATTACCCTTGGGAATGTAGCCATTGCTAGATTTCTCATGCCCCGGTGGCTGGTCCAGTATCCATGCACACATGGGCATAACTAATTAGACTCAGTGCTTTATATAACAAAAAAAGAAGAAATGAGGGAGGTGTGTTGTGGGTAGGCAGAGTTGGAGGGTTTGGGGTAGATATGATCAAGATATACTGTATATATGTTTGAATTTTTCAAAGAATAAATAAAATTGTTGCTTTTAAAAATGACACTAAATCTAATTGGCCTGTGTTTAATTTCAAGGTCCTCAAAAGACATAATCAGGAGACTGTTATTTGCATGGAGATTGTTCCAAACAGATGGTTGTGGGTAAGAAGCAATTCCAAAAAAAGCCAACTCCAGTTTCTGACACTGAGCTCCCAGATTGCATGTTAGCTTCATGGGAATCATGTAGGAAGACACTAAGATCCTGGGTTGCAATCTAACTTCATAGAAATCATGCAGGAAAGCCGGGCGGTGGTGGCGCAAGCCTTTAATCCCAGCACTCAGGAGGCAGAGGCAGGCGGATCTATGTGAGTTGGAGACCAGCCTGGTCTACAAGAGCTAGTTCCAGGAAAGGCTCCAAAGCTACAGAGAAACCCTGTCTCGAATAACCAAAAAAAATCATGCAGGAAGACACTGAGATCCTGGGTTGCATGCTAACTTCATGGGAATCATACATGAAGACACTGAGATCTTGGGATGCATGCTAACTTCATGGGAATCAGGCATAAAGACAGTGAGATCCTGGGTTGCATGCTAACTTCATGGGAATCTTGCCAGAAGCTCTGGTGTATTGGTGATAGTCTGTGTCTTATGTACTTGGTCTTGAAGGACTCACTTTCTGTTTCTTGGCAGGTCCCTGTGGAAGGGCACTTCTCACCATCCTTTAGATGGAAAAGATCTAAATGACTTTTCACCTCTTCAAGTTCAGACTTTTGAGAATGTCTACAAAACCACACAATATAAGTGTTTCTTAGGCAACAGTATGGGGAAAACACAAATACCCAAATCCAATCACACCCACAGAATGATATTTCCATTTCTCTTCCAGCTTATTGATAAATACTTTCAGTTATAATTGTACTTCTGAAATAATTTATCAATACTCTTGGGATTCACCCCAAAGTTTCTCTAGGAGTTTTTCCTTTGTACGTAACAGAAGGGACATTCTTATCAAGGCTTCATCACCATTAAGACAGATGGAGCAGCTGGTATAGACAGTATTGGAATAGTTGATCCCCTGAGGTAGGTTTCTGAGGCACGACTGTCAGTTTTCGAGGGTATACTTGTCAATGTCTTGGCAGGGTTGTGTCAACAACTGTTGCATCCATATAAGCTGTGTGGAGAGCGAACACAAGCTCCTGCAGAGGTCGTCTAGAGGGGCTCTTCAGTTTGATGACACTGGGGTTCATCTCTTCGTCTAACTTTCATTTCCCCAAATTCACAAATTTCTGGACCTTAATAAGCAGAGATCTCCTCTGGAAGTGAATATACCTTATATAAAAGATTTTAAAAGGCTGGGCTCACATTCTTTCTGCAGATACAGTTCAGCATTGGAGGTATCCTGAGGATGAGGTTATCATTACCAGGGTATGAGGTATGACACTCAGGGTAGAGGACTCAGGGCACTGGATCCAGCCAGGGCCACTCCCCAGCATTGGAAGTCAAACACAAGTCATGACTGTTTGCCTTATGTTGATTTTTCTCTTTTATTTCATTTTGTTTTAAATTTTACACGTGTGTGTGGCTGCAATACCTATGTGGCTGCACTTGCATGTGTGCATACATGTGAGCACAGAGGATGGCCTTGCATGTGTG